>CM060845.1:20117500-20515000 GCA_030762175.1 Metallyticus violacea
ACCAAAAAGGGCTGTTCTGCCTGCGTTTGATCATGACAGCATCTAATGAGGTGCTTCAGGAATCTGCAGATACGGGTTTGTATCGTAGAGCGAGTGTTAATGAAAGCTTTCTTTCGGCAGCGCAATCGACAAGTGCTCGAGCGAGATAGAGAGAGAAGTAGAGAGGGCTGCATTGCAGGAGGGTGAGTTTTAAACCGCGTTCCTGTAAGCAGCAGCTGGTGTTAATGTCCAACACTCATTACCATGACCGCATAAAAAAGGTCCATAAATTTAGAATTAAATTACTGCGCCCCACAGCCAGCAGATGCACATTTGAATTCTAACCTGCGTGCAAAAGGTAGGTACTGAGGTTTCAAGGGGTTCATGAATATCGACATTTTGTTGTTTGTGCAGTCCAATACACATTGTTTATTGAAGATAAATAGCCGGCGGATATGATGAAGTATAATGTGCGATCATCCAACCATAAAAATTATCAGGAAATGTACATAAACACAAAACTCTAGAAACTCCTTATAAGACAGGAGTGCCGAAATAAGCTTTTCCACTTGCAAAATAAAATCAGTGATTAAATACTTTAAAAACATCCACAAATAAAATTTTAGCAAGACGAGCAGTACTAAATAAAACTAACAAACATATTTTTAGGGTGTAGGATGTACGGATAGCAGATCAACAAGTTGGTAAAAACAGTGAAAAACACTTTTATTTAAAAAAAAAATATATAATAGCCTTTGAGATCAATATATTCGGTTCAACGAGATTCCAGTTTTGAATTCCCTCAGAAAAAAAGTTTCTTTCGAACTGTGCATAATATTCGATTACAACACAGATAACCTCATCATTTGAGGAATATTTCCCATTCTCTTGCCAATTTTAAGTAGGAAAGAGAGAGAAAGAAACAAAAGAGAGACAACTTTGGAGAATAGGGTGAATAGGGAACTAATTCAAAGCCCAGTTGGTGCACTTTTGTGACTGTAATGGCCAATGCGCAAGCAGGCGCATTGCCCAGGTGGAAGAACATTTTTTTGAGCTCTAATCTGCTTCAACTCACAATGAAAACGGTCTAATTATATTATTTAAAAACAGCCAGTCATGTTTTTTACTCTTTTCCAACTCGTCCGTCATGATAATACCCTGTGCGTCCCCCCCCCCCCAAAAAAAGAAGTTTACCATCAATTTTCCCGCCGATAAAACGGTGTTAGTTTTTTTCGGTTCACCTTCACCTTGGCCAACCTACTATTTTGACTACCGTTTTGTCTCCGGAGTGTAGTGGTGGATCCAAGTTTCGTCTACAGTCACAAAAAGATGGCAGAAGTCATTTGAATTATGCTGCAAATTTTTCTAACACCATTTTGAAATATCCTTCCTTGAGCGGTTTTGGTCTTTAGTCAACAACTTGCACTCAGCTCCTTCTTATGCAGAACTTAGTGCAGGCAGTTTACCCGTTCACAAGATACATGTCATCTTCTCAATAATCTCAGAATACGGCGGTCTTCTATCAGATACCATGAATTTTATCATTCATTTATTCAGAAGAAACCGCAGTCGGACGTTCGGAGCGTTCATATGCTAGTGCTTACACGGTCATTTTTTAGCCCATTCATGCAGTAATAAATGGTGTTACGTGTCAGTGCAGTCTCCATGAACTTCCTTTAGCTAAGTTTGTATCTGGACCGCAGCCTACTGCTTTATATAAAACATTTTTTATCACTGCATGATGCTCGGCTCTATCCATTTCTACGAAACGTGTTATACCGATCACATATGAATAGCCTCCAGCAAAGAACTGTGCGTATTATCTCTGAACATGTTGCAGGAATTACGATTACTAACATCTTGCGGCTTAACAAAAGTTCCGGCTATTTCGTTGAGGTTTACCAGACTTTTCAATCCGCTCTCCCAGGTCCACCGCAAATTTGTCAAATGTTAATGTTCATTAAAAAAATAAACACATAATAAAACGTTGAGCAACACTGTGTATTTTATGATTGGTTTTACAAACAGTAAATTGGCCCCATTTTGTACGACTAAACTTTCTATTTCCTGGCACAAAAACGCATATGTGTAAAGACCGTGTGCAAAGTTTCAAGTTCACTGATTGTTGCTTTACGTCATCGCAGCTGTTGAAGCTAGAGACGCAGTTTATTCCTACCATTCCAGTTCTTCATTGTTGTTAATTTACGTTCCTACCCATCAGTCATCATTGAATCAACAAAGTTCAGAAATTGAAGAAATATAATTGATGCCTCACCCAGCATACTGTCTAAATGTTGCACCTTTTGACTGTAGTTTATTCCTATCCATTTCTTGCAGAGAGGCGATTCAATAATCTTCAAGATGACAAAATTATTCCTTTAAAGATTTTTGCCTCTAAATTCAACGTTTGGCATCGCCAGAAAATTCAAATGTTGGCACAGATATGGTTGAAAGTTTCGAAAATTGTGGTCTATATTTAGTATAATAATAATTATTTGTTTTTATAATTATATTAAAATATCGGTTATGGTAAAATCAATCAAGTGTATAATTTTATTTAATGATTTTGGTGAACACAGAGAGCTGAGTTTGCATTTTAATCTGTTTCGATTAATTATATTTGAAACGTACGTACATATATATTATTTTGTACAAAAATATAATCTGAAACTTCTAAAATATTTATAAAATGGATTTGATTTAAAAAAAAATGAAATAAAACCTCAATATTTCTGCTGTGTATTGCGAAATTCAATTTTTGGACTCTTTTTCAAAGTTGAATGGATGGTTTCCAAACTATTGGTTCAATTATAAAAACGCTAGCAGCTAGCACAACAGATACAGTTCCTACCAGAGCTTCGTTGCATGCATTCGGTAATGAGCTTCATTTATCTGCCAGACTGCTATCGAGGTGTATTACCATCGCCATATGCAGTCGCTGTCACATTTGTCCGTGGCACAACAGCCACTATACATACTTGTACATTCTACACAATGCATCTAACAATAAATAGATATTTACTAATTATATCTTTCGCAAGAGAGTTATTACCTCAGCACGCTATCCACCCCTGGAATTTGTAGAGGGTTTAGAAATTGGTACTTCTGAGCGACAAAGTGAAAAGACTGGAAAGACCATTACCTGAAATGCTATTATATAATTGAAAGCTTTCCAGGGCTGCCATTGTAGCAGGTAGAGGAGATTATCACTGCAAATGTTCTACCTATTTATAAATCCATATCTGCTGCAAGCAACTGGTACATACGGAAGCGATGAAATAATGGATATTTATGCTTTTATTAGCCCGCTGCTCCAGTTGAAAACCTGATAATCTCTAATATGGCCCATTTCCTTCTCTGTCGTAAAACTAATGAGTCCCTAGATGTTAGGTGTAAAAGGTTGGTAGCACTGTAATGAATAGCCTCTCTGGGATGGAGAACTAGAACCGTTTCGTCAGAGCATTACACCTAATCGATGCTTCCCTCACGCAACGTTTAGTAAAAGCAGGTAATGGGTGTGGATACTGCACAGACCGCCGCCTCCTGCCTCGCAAAGTCTGTTCCATTTGCTTTACGGTGCTACAGAATTATGTTTACAAATTATTAAAATGGATACGCTTCCACAAAGGCAATTACATAACGCCCTAACGCTTTAGAGGTGTGTTAAATTGTCTCAACTTTCGATTCCTGCTAACGGCTTGCGTATTCGCACCTGCAGAAATGATCGCATGGGAGTGACGTAACTGGAGTAATACTCGCTGACGCATCATTCGGTCTACCAAAGGTCAACAACCGTGCACCGCTCGATATGACGAGATTTTATTGTTGCACAGATTGTTTATTCTTAACACTACGTAGATCTCTCGCCTGTTGCATTATGCGAGTCCGTTATTGTGGAAGAGAGATAACTGTTTAAAGTGAGAGAGATGAAATATCCTGCGCCTGTGCAAAATTTTCTTCTGTAGCAGTTATTTTGTCTAAGAAAACATCACTATTTATGTGCTTGAGTCAGATTTTTTTTATTAGTGTATAATGCCCGTTTTTAGTACTGAGGCACCACAGGCGGTGGACACTGATGATACATGAGATGAAATTATATATTAGGAAAGGATTTTTAAGGGGCAGAAATGTTAAGTTTAGGGTATCTCCCCGGCATTTGCGATTTATGAGGACTGAGGAAAACCTAGAAAAAGAAAAACTTAGTCGGGGAGGATGGTCCTGACTGGATTCGAACCCAAGACCTCCCTTTCACGGATCCGCGCCATAACGACCTTGGCCACCCATGGCGGTGTGCTTGAATGAGAAAGTATACCGTGTCAAAGAAAAAAGCGTCTGCCTGCATCTTTCGTTTATATAGGTGTCGAAATAGTTCACTAGAATAAAATATGCGCTTTTGTTTACCTCAAGTTCTGGCACTTGTTCGAAGTCCATGTCGTCATTGCAGGTACGAGGGGCTTACAAAAAAATTTTACAAGTCAAAGTACTCTCGTAAACGGTTGATTGTTGATTTGATTTATTTGTGGACGCTCTTTAAAATGTCAGGTGATCAGCGTCCCATTCAACTCAGGGCGTGAAACGGTCGACAAATTTTGGTCAGAGGCCTCTTCTTTCAGGCTTGAGGTTCTTTATCGTGCCGTAAACGTACGACACAGGACCCACGGGCTTTGCTTTCCTTCCGAAGGAAGCCATACTTAGGAATTTTACGGCAGAAAAAAATCCATCGATCCTGGCCGGGTTTGAACCCGCGATCTTGAGTTTAGAAAGCAAGTGTGGTTACCACTACACTATCAGGACGGACTTGTAGACGGTGAAACCACTCAAAGCACTACGGTACTCGGATTGAGACATTGTCAACAGAGCTGAATTTATAGCTTGATGAAGGTCCTGCACTCGTTTAAAAGGGTTTCCCACAATACAAGATTTCGCTCGAAGAAACAACTAGAAGTCACGTGGTGCAGGACTAGGGCTGTAGGGGGGATGGTCAAGCAGCTGGACTTTGGAGAATTCAGTTTCCTGGAATTTGCAGCTGCTCTATGAAGAGATGAATTGTCGTGCAAAAGAAACAGTCTTGTTCAGTTCCTGATTTTGGACACTGCAGCCTCAGTTCCTTAAATAAAGATCTAAGTGACATAATGCTAAATATCCTTTATCTTACCTTCACTAATGGTCCATCATAGTTTAAGAAAACAGTGAACATTCGCTTCCGAGAACGATAATCTTGTCGAAGAACAAATGCTCTTGAGTCATTTTCATTTACCTATCGTAGTTCGGAGTTTTATTTGGGGTGGTATAGTAATAAAACCAACTTTTATCACGTTCATGGAGTATTCTGTGAATGCTGCCCACACTGATACCCACTTCCATACTTAGCATTTCAACAGAAAATGTCGATTTTCCTCCACCAAGTTCCTCACTCTTTGAATTGTTCTCTCGTTCACAGACTCCAAAGGCCGGCCAGAGCGAGGGTTGTCTTTCAAAGCCTGTGGCCCTTCTTCAAATGATCGAATCCATCTTGCAATGGTATCACATAAACACACATGAACACCGTGAACGTCTACCAAGTCCTCGTGGCTTTTTTTCTCTCTTTCACGTAGCTTATAGCGTGTGTAAAGTAGAATGTAAAGTTTTCTGTAGAAATATTCATGATTTTTCACCAGCTATTGACACAGGACTGAACTCTATAGACTGTACTACACTTACTATGCAAGTTTAAACTTACACTTATACACATTTTGATAACTTAAGGTCCAACGTTGCGAGCTGCGTTAGTTAAATGTTATAGACATAATTTTGTAACAGTGGATAGGCCAGCTGCAACACTTTTTGAATGATCCTCGTCGTAGAGGAAGAACTTCAAGCCTGAAAGAAGAAGCCTCTGAGCAAAATCTATCAGCCGTTTCACGCCCTGAATTGAATGGGAAGCTGATGACCTGAGGTGGTGAAGATGGTCTGTAAATAAAGCAATTGTAATACGATGTGTTTTGTAGTCTCAGGCAGTTCACATAGGCGGCTTATGGGGTTTCCGTGGTAGAGTCCCATCGTTCGTCCAATCAGCATTCCTAGTTAACTTTCTGTCTCTACTCAGCAGGATTTAGCCACAGCCATTGAATGTTTTAATAAGAATTTTACCCAGTTCTTGTCCAGGAAACTTTTTCCATCTTATTTGATGTTCTTTATTGGTTCATTGATATGCTGCGGTTTTAGAATTTTTCTTTCAGGTTGCCCTGATGTACAGGCACACAAAAAACTCCAGTTGATTCTTTGTGTAAAAATTCATGGGTGCTTGGTGAAATTCCCTTACAAATATAGATTTGACTTCATGATGTTCATGAGACATAGTGTAACACGGCTGTCAGTGAAAATGATATATGTTAATTAATATGATTTCTCTTCCATCAGAAAACAATTCAGAAGTATACTTATTTTTGACTAACCATATTAGTTAGCAGTAGTAGGTATGAATTACATTATTAAATATACTACCTACTAAATGCAGAAAACTCTTATTAATCGGCAGAAGGGAAAGGATAAGAGGAAACCTCAAATATAATAATTTATAAAAGGTTCACAGCATTTCTGTAATGCTTAATAGTACTTCAACTTTAAATGCTAACATGTGAGCACTATCAGTAAATACTGGGTACAATATCGGAAGGCGTGCACGTTGGATTCCGCGACCTCTAATACAAACACACAACCAGAAATGGTTTACTGGTTGTTGAAACGTGGTGTGCACTACTTCGCACTTGAGGTAACAAGATTGGCGATACCGAAGCAAACAAAAGCGAAGATCATTATTTTGTCCTATGGGCAAAAGCATTTTTTTGTATAGACATACGGACTATCTGTAACAAGAGAAAGAAAATGCTTGGCTACATGTCGCTATCGAACGAAGTAGAGGTTCAAAAAATTGGTGGAATGTCCTGACTTCCTTCTTAGACAATTTATTTGTACTTTGAGGGAAATTTTGTTTGGGACTGACAGTAAGTGAAGAAATTTTGCTAGAATGAGAACTTCTTTTAGAGATTTTTTTATTTAATTAGTTATTTATTTTTTGCAAAAACCATTAAATTGGTACCTATGTAATAAATATTACAGAGAAAGACTACAATGAAAATGAATACACATAAATTAATAGCTTGCATTATTTTAAGCACCTATCATATAATGATTTACTTTTGCAATACTCAAAAGGCTATTTGATGGTAGCAATGAAAAATGGTATTAAAGTGGACAAGAAATATAAAATGTTAAACATTTTTTTTTATTTAGGAGTAATCTTTAATATGAGTGGGAAACGAAATAAGCACTTATCTGTTATTAATTACAAAGCACAAGGTCAACTACATGAGTTACTACGTGTTCTGATTCACGTTCCTGATATACCAGTAGATACACTAGAGAGGATGTACAATGCAGTGATTAAACCTATTCTGTTATATGGAAATGAAATATGGGGATGTGGGAGAGCTGAACACGTAAATGAAATTCAAGTCGATTTTTGGAAAAGGGTTCTCGGGCTCTCCAAAGGAACATCAAACTGTGAGGTCATAAAGAGGTGGGTTGCTATCAACACACGGTTAACAATGTATTTATACGGAGTTGAACCGGCGATCTTGGTTTAAGAGGCAAGTATGGCTACCTCTATATCACCAGGACCGAAGCATCTGATGATGGAAAATGCCTTCCAGGAAAGTGCATTTTTTTTTCAGGAATAAATCACTCGGGGCTAAATTTAGACTATAAGGTTAGTGAGGGATACACTTCAGTTGTTTTTGGGAGATATTCAGCAACAGTTGAAATACTTAGATCTGCACGCAAATGTGGATTTGTGCAAGTGTGTGATATGCCTTTGCAGAGATTTCAGGACACCTCTGCAGTATTGCTAAATTACAGTGTGTGTGCGTGTTTGCAGATACGATATACTGGTATACCATTATTTGAATATCGAAAATTGAGATGGCCATAACTTGCCCAGTTATTATTTATTAATTTTTTTTTTGATGTTGGTAATGATAGATGTTTCCAAACAGAACTTTGTTGTTTGCTCTCAGTTGGCAAGTTTCATCAGCAGTTTGAAAGAAACTCCAAATTCCTGTAACGTCATCCTCAGCTGTGTGTAAGTAAACCTGCACTCGAACTTTTGTTCAGGAATCAGAGTTTTAGAACCCACCGCGCACAAACGTGTCTCATATGCAACTTTTCAGTTGCCAAAGTGTGGATGGCATTCAGGGAAATTTTCAGAATTTATGAAAGTGTTGTTCATGCTATTTGACAATCTTATCTCACAATGACAGCAACAATGTCAGCGTTTTCTTCGTTAGAGCACAAGTTGGAGCGCCGAGTCCACCTTCCTTTGAAATTCATTGCTTTCCGGCTTTAAACATTATAAACAATCATTAAGACTGTACTGTAAGAAACAACAAACTTTCCATAGGATCCTGTAACACTTCATAGGCCCCAGCTGAAGATTTGTTGCGATGAAAGCAGAATTTCAGAGTACCATATTGTTCGCCGCGTGTGATCCCCAATTTGCTATAGGCCGAAGTGAACAGGTCTCAGCTTAAACGCCACTCACATGCTACTACCGTGTAGTTCCGCAATAAGCTAACAAAATATTGTAAAGTTAAATTTTAGCGCGAAAATTATGCCTGTAAAAATTATGATCATTTTTTTATGAACAGTGCTCGTATTTTGTTGTGTTTAAAGCCAAATTTTAGATTTCTGATAAAATTACGTTAATCCTCTGTGTAAAAGACCAGACTTCCCGCTCACGAGTCCGCGCCTTAACGACCTCGGCCACCTGTGGCGGTTTGTTGATTCGTGAAGAACAATTTGCTGTGTTGAAGTTTTGCTTTCGTTTTCAGAAATCCGACATGGAAGCTTACAGATTGATGCAGCAGGAGTTAGGTGATGATGTTTCAAGAAGTTTAAGGACGGCCGTGTTTCAACAACAATGCAAGGCGGTCCAGATGCTTCAGCAACACCAGTAAACGGAACCATGATTAATACAGCAGGCGCCATTGTTCGCGAAGACCGACAAATAACAGCTGACAGACTTGAAGATATGTTACAAACTTCCTATGGCAGTACATTTTCGATTCTGCATGATCACTTGAACATGAGACGCGTTTGTGCGAGACGGGTCCCAAGATTACTGACTCCTGAACAGAAGATGGTGCGAGTGGAAGTGTGTAGGGAACTTCGAATATGTCCCCCATCCCCCATACTCCCCATACTTAGCTCTCTGTGATTTATATCTCTTTCCCTGTCTGAAAAAGGAGCTAAAGGGAGCGTTTTGGTACTTCCAAGGCCGTCGTGAAAAATATTGAGACAGTTTTAAAGAAAATGTCAAAAAAGGACTTTCAACACGTGCCCCAAGACTGGCAGACGCGTTGGGCAAAGCGCATTCAACTGAACGGAGAATACTTTGAGAAAGACTACACCAATCTGAACCGAGCCTGGTGTATTCCATGCGTTAAAGACAAACAAATAAATAAATAAATAAATTCTCAAGTCTTTTTGACTTTTTATTAATATTCCATAAATTGTTTTAAAAAGAAATTTGTCAGTAAAATTCAGAACAGTTTCATGAAAACGGGAACGAAGTCAAATACTGTAACGAAAAATGTTGAAACACAAACGAGCCAAATCTACCATTCTCTTATGTCTCGGGAAGGTAACTATTATTAAAACTTGCAAAATATTAACTGGGAAGAAGGTGGAAGTTAACGTTGCAGAAAAAGCATGAATCGTTTTTATGGAAAGAAATAATTAAATGGTAGATCACGGTCGAGAAGGGCACGAAGGTACAAAAAAAAAAAAAAAAAAAAAATCTTCTTCTAGGTAGCCACAGAGAGAGAAGTTTAAGCCGATTGTAACAAAGGGCTTATGTGATTCGCTTTCATTTTGCCATTAAGCACTGGCTGTGTGTGCGTGTTGGCTGGGAGAGAAATGCCCAGCGGAATGCCCCAGACGTAATAATTCAATATAATGGCTGATATTACACAATCCCTGCTTGGTTTGCGGTGCGCCGTAGGTCATTCAAGAATCTCTGAATTTTTGCCAGAATATTTCAGACACTTACGGGATGTTTGTGTGCAAACTAACGCCAAGTTATGTAGTTCTACTGACCTCCACAGAGATCGATCCCACGCTCTGGTGGATGCCGACTACTGGGCGTCTGCGAACACATTACATGGTCAAAGGGAATAGAATTATTCACTAATGTTTCTTTTAAGCTTTTTTTAATCTGTTTTGACAAAATAATCATCTTAATTTAAGTATTTTCAATGTTCAATGTCGCAAATTATATCAGTACCTAAATACTTTTACTTTACTACCATTCTGTGACTTGAGATATACTTATTAATAAAGTGACCGCGCAATTTCAAACATTTATTTTGGTTAAAATACGCAGGCAAAAAGACACTTAAACACGGAAAACAGGCAGTAATATAATTAAAATAGGCTTTTATTAAAAGTGAAAACAGGGAGTTATATCACTCATTATTAATGAAAATAGATATTTAAGATACTTAATTTATTTACCACATAATTAAAGTACTTACGCTTTTTTTTGTGGTTACAAGCAATGACAAGATGTTTTTTCAAGGTATCAACTCTTATACTCTGTCGCTTGTCGGCTGAAAAAAGAATGTTCTACTTCCACTGAAGTGATTGGAGTATGTTTAAAACAAGCTATTTTGGAAGGACTCATACCAGTTACAACAGAACATTCACCTTTCAGGACATTATGGAAACGTTGAACAAGAGAAAGTAAAGTAGTTTGAATAGTTCTGGCGAATGAGCATAAGATGCGCATTGGTTTCTGGTCGAGTTCATTTTCTGTTTATGCATTTGTAGGGGAATAAGGTTAGTATCTCTCTTACTTCCGTACTAAACACATTGTAGGGACGTATTATTGCACATCTGTACCGCTCTTATCTTTCTCATTTGCAATCGTTTGTTACATTTATGTAGCTGAGAAGTTATTCCCATCACATATTACCTAGAATTGTCTCGCGCAGATTGATACAAAGTCATTCGCCATTACTGATCAAAACTACAGTACTTCCCTCATACTCTGTATTGCCTGGTATTCCCCAGACAACCGTGCGCTTCTTTCACTAGTGAAAGTTCTGCCATTTAAAGAGTTTAAGCAAATGGGTTGAGAAAAAAGTATTTTGCTGTTTGAAAAGTAATACACGTATAACAAGATTCTTAACAGATAATTTTGAGGTTAATATGCCATTTAATTTTTATTATTTTATTCACTTCGGTATATTGAAATTCTTTATGTTGTTTTTAAAATGCGCAAATGATAGCAGAAAAATCCGATCCAAAATATACAAAAACAAAAAAAAAAAGTTTTAACCTTAAAGTAGGTAACAGAATCTAAAGTAGGCACAAAAACGCAAAGTTAAAACTGGTCCTACCAACCCAAAATGTAAGAAAACGTGTTTATTTCTATCTGACTCTTAAATATATTCACCCAGATAGAACAGGCATGTTGCCTAGCTTCCGGGTCTGTTGATTAAGTATAAACAATTTCTTAAAATAAAGTAACCTTCAATTTAAAAGCTTTGGAGACGCTTGAATACTTTTTCTTGCACAAAATTTCGTTTTTTTTATGTTGTTACTACTCAGGTACCAGAGGCGGTGGACACTAATGATACATGACATGAAATGATAAACTGTGAAAGGACTTTCGGGAAAGGAAACGTTCCTGGTCTAAGTTTAGGCTACATCTTCGGCATTTGCCAGAAAAAACCTGGAAAAGAACCTAAATCAGGGAGGACGGTCCTGTCGGAATTCGAACTCCTGACCTTCTGCTCACGAGTCCGCGCCTTAATGATCTATCTTTCATTTTGAGCGGTACGTTTTAGCTCTGTCTATACAGAAACACAGTAATATTCTAGTCCTAGGTTGCAATATTAGTTACAGACCTTATTAAGTCACCTATTTGGCAACAAGAATACTAAACACTACTTCAGTTTAAGCGAAACGAATAGATATCGATGTCAAAGCGACATTTAACAACAAATTTACAAAACTTATATTAATAAAACAGAAACGAGCACAATAAAAAATATTGAACTGGTTTCGCATACTGGATAGTCTTGTTACCTTGCACCATCGCCAACAGTTTTCGAGATGGGCAGTACCTACGTAATCCCCAAAATGGGTTCGCAGCAGTCCCCCAAACGTAAAGCGCCGACGGTGTGAAAAATGCATGAGCTTGTAAGAGGGTTCTATAGAAAAGTAAGGAGAGTTTCCGAATTCTGCTTTGTACATCAAGGGACCACTGGTACTTTTGAAAACAACTCTACAGAATTTTAAGAAACTTGAGAAACGCTATCTACAATTTTACGACTCGGGGAAAAAGCGGGGGGGGGGGGGGGGTTAGTTAACTGAATACTAAAGATTGGAAAAAGATAATGGTATACAAATGAGGACAGCAATAACAAAGAGATGTACTAAGTGCAGCAAAATGCACAAGACTTGAGAAACGAAGAAAGTATAGAAATTGCTTAAATACATAGTCATATTATATTCTCATTTCTTAACTGTTAGAACAACTTCAGATGATGTGACAATAAAGACAAAGATAGCCTATTGCCCTATAAGGCAAAGACCTCCTAACAAGTAGGGAAAACTTGCTTTTTCCTAATGTCGCTAGTTGTCCGTATGCTGTTTAAAACACTCTGACTGATTTGTACTTTGGGTACTCCATTTCTCACTACACTATTCGCTTCTCTAGAGATTTCGGTTTTTCTTTTCCTCTTGACCAATCTGGATCTGCATGTTCCTTGAAGAGGTCTGTTCATCTTCTGGGTCTGCCTTGTGTTCTTTCTTCTGTCCAATATGGAGATCTTGTAGGTCTAGTGTCCTGCATTCTTGCGACGTGATCGCTCTATTGCCATTTGTTCCTCTTCAAGGAACATGCAGGTCCAGATTGGTCAAGAGTATTGACTCTGTACAATGCTATATGTAAAATTAATGTTATGAAAAAGATTTACATTATAGTACATTCATTTTGAACGAAATTTTTTCTACGCACTAAAATATATAACGGAAAAGTAAAATGTAAGAAAAGTTTTTCATCATAGACCTGTGAGACTTTCAGTTGTAATTTTTAATTTTAGTTCGTTTTAATTCCTTTTTTCTTAACCGATTTAGTAGGAGAGTCGCTAAAATAGGCACACAAAAGCTCTAGATTACTTCTGTATATTTATTAAACGGTTAGAAAGACCAAGAATTACCCAGAGCAGTACTCTGCGTCAGTAAAAAAGCAGACCGGAGTGACCGTTTAGCAGGAATCGATCGCTAGGCGTTCATTAGTAGCGACGTTAACACTATACGGCAGTTAGATGAGCAGCCTAAGTGAATTACGCCCCTAAGCGACCAGCAGTGTTGCCACATGTTGCACAAGTACGTTGTGCTAACAATGCCCCATTGCAGAGGTCGCTATTACTCAATCAACCCAATTTCCGCACCGCTATCATATTTCCGGCCGGAAGTGTTTAACAACATTTTTTTTCCTGAGCGCATCTAGTTCCATGCTTGTTAGGCAAATGTTAGTAACCGCAGAGCCACAGGTTCAAGTACTGTTTCAAGCATGAGAAACATGGATACGTGGGTACGTTTGATAATGTCAGGACTAACTCATAACCCAACTGGGACTGGAAAAGTCCGTCACTCAGGAGATGCGTAAACTAAGCGAATTCCTCAATAAGTTGAATAACGTTTATAAAAATTAATATAAAATCCAAATTAGCCCTATTAATTAATGAAATTAAATAAAATATGAATTGCTGTGAGATATTAGAGGAAAAAATTATAATTCTTGCAATTTATAAGTATTACAAAAGAGAAGCGACATTTTTAGAATTATCATTATTGAAATTAAATAAAATATGAATTGCTGTGAGATATTAGAGGAAAAAATTATAATTCTTGCAATTTATAAGTATTACAAAAGAGAAGCGACATTTTTAGAATTATCATTATTGAAATTAAACCACAAAAATTAATGGTATACTATTAATTATATGAAATATATGACCATTGATAGACAAAGCTACACTGTGTGTGTATTTTTAAACATTTTTAAATGTAACCATGTTTTGAACTGAATCCTTGGTTTACATTCACTAAAATAGAGAAATAAAAGAAAGTTTCGAGTTACACTGTGCATTTAAGAAGATGATGCTCATATGTTTCAACAAAACAAAAACATACCTCTATTTAATAACAATTGCAATGTACTAAGTATATATATATATACAATCAATAATTAAAAATCGAAAGTTGCATGATTTTTGCTGGCTTTGAAATTTAATTTAAATGTTATTGTAGTAAACACATGTAACCTAAATTTTTTCTGAAGGTTATTACAGAGCGCTCTTACATACAAATAGTTCTCACAAACATATTAGATTAATATTTCACATTTGCTATCTTCACGACAAAGCTGTTAAATATAAAACATAAATACAGTTTATGTGCTGAGTCAATTTCTCCTTTTATTTTGAAACTACTGAGAGAAAGTTAAACCCTAGAGCGCTTTTTAAATTTCGGTTTACAGATATACCCCTGCTCCTAATGGTCTGGTTTTTTTAATTTTCAAAAACTATTTTTTTTTTATATTTAAATGCTATATATACCAAAGTTTGTTGTGAAGAGACAAATATTGGTGCCGCTAGAGCGATTTTTACATTTTGAGTTTCAAGCAATGCTCCTTCTCTCTCTCTCTCTCTCTCTCTCTCTCTCTCTCTCTCTCTCTCTGACACTGAAGTTGCTGATAAATGCGATTTATAAGGTATATCCTCTAATCTCATTTCTCAAACACCGTATTACAGTTCCTGTCATTCTATAAGAGTTATTTTTTAAATTTATATCCTATTCCTGAATATAGGAAACAAAACACACCACTCGTAATAACCGAACAGAACTCAATTACTGACCGCCAAAAGTCAGTGCTTGATTTTGCTCCAGTAAATCATATTTTGGAATTAATACAAGAATGTTGCAAAGTATTTTTCAAGGCTACACGCCGTTTCACGTAAAGTAGATTTCCGATTTACAAATCTTGTAGCTGAATTAAGTCAAGCAGTCGATATGTTAGTTAAATACGATAATCACTACCTAATTCAGATTCCGCAGTTAAAGAAAATGCTCGCCGCTATGCACGGATATATTCGACAGATCAATACAGTGAAACAATACGTAATGCCAAAAAGATATTAAGTCGTGGTGGCCTGCACAACAAAAATATTTGCAAGGAAAAAAATCTATTAACAATTATACAATCATTCAATGTAAAACGTTTTATTCCTGCGAAAAAACAGAGGGGTTATGTGGCTATTCATGAGTTTGCAGATGGTTTAACCACCAATGTATTTAATATGCACAGGGGTGTGAGGTTATCCTTCTCAATGTCACAACTTACGAAGGAAAGGTTTTCACAAAGCTCGATGATGTTGCCAAAATTGTTCATTATATTGCTAATGACTGCAAAAATGTCTACCAAGATTCTTATTGTGGCCCTCTGCTGATGACAGCGTTCTAGCTTACATATCACACAAATCCGTACCTCACACCGTAAAAGCGGAGTTGTAGACAATGGCACTAACAAGGAAATAAAGCATTTCTTGGAACTCTGTATATGCAAGGTGTGTTTTCAAAGTTTGGACATGACATTTTATTACATTATATATATCATTAATGTAGCTTTGTATATTGTGATTTATTCTTCTTTTGAAGTACATATATTGCAAAAAGTCCAATGGAATGTAAACCACGCTTAATCTTTATTTAAACTTTTTCACATCTGGCAACTGAAAAGATAAACAATTTCTCCAGTCTTTCTAGCATAGCATTAAATAGAAAATTCTCATTCTTAATGTCACGGATTCAACTCAATTTTCTTGCTTTTTCTACAATTTATTTAAGCCTGCAGAACTTCATTTAAATTATTTTCAAGCTCTCTATTCTATGAGGTGAAAAGCTCATTTATCAGATAACTGCCAATAATCTGATAACCGGATGAATTGGAAACAGTTATCGAGGCAATATATTTCGATACCGAATCACCTATGAGGTCAGTTTCTATTTTCCTTATTGACTGCAAACCTACGCTCTGCTTTACTGCTGGGAAGTTGCTTCGTGAAAGGGCTTCTGGGATTCAAATACCGTAATGCGTTTCTTGGAAATGCTGAAGTAAAAAGAACGACCATTTCTTCGAAGTTTGCAAAGAAAAATAAAAGTGTGTCTATTACACTTTTAGTAGCTGAGAGTGTGTTTTCTTAATACTCTGAGCATACACTGGTTAAGCACAACCCATTAAACATATTATTATTATTATTATTATTATTATTATTATTATTATTATTATTATTATTTGCATAGTAATACAAGGTTTTTCATTAGTAAGTTTATTTGCTCACATTTTCATGTACCTGTCAATTGTTACAAGGGCGTTATGATGATAAAGCGTTTGTATCTGGAATATGTTACATAACGCTGTCTTAAATTCATCTCAAACGAAAGAAAATAAATAGAGGCGGTCTGTCATCTGATACAAGCTCGCCTAGTGAAATGAAGGTAAAATACAATGAAACCTATAGGAATATGTTCAGAAAGTGGCGTTCAAGGACATGACAAAAGAAGGGGGGTGGAGTTGAAGTACGGAATGCGCAGTAACCGAAACATAAAGCACCCCGTGAACAGAAAAGATTTATAACTTAAAGACCTTGTTACGGTGCCTCAATTGTC
The DNA here is from genome assembly GCA_030762175.1 of Metallyticus violacea. Lineage (NCBI taxonomy): Eukaryota > Metazoa > Arthropoda > Insecta > Mantodea > Metallyticidae > Metallyticus > Metallyticus violacea. The sequence continues at coordinate 20,134,259 of CM060845.1, forward strand.
TTTACTAATAAAAAAATCGATGTACAGAGTATGGGGTTTTTAAATGCTCTATGCAGTAAGATCAGCGATGCTTCCCGTCGGCGGGGGGTTTCCTCACTCGTTTTTCGCCCATGGAGGGGGTAGCAAGTCTGCTTGTTTACTAGCTTACCTTGCTGACTGTCGCAGTCATAGCGCAGCTGTTCCCGGGGGTGTGTTGTGTTGTTAGTTTTTTATTCGACAGTATACATAAAGTGCATTATGCCTAGTGTGTTTACAACGGCACATCGTGTCTTTATGTACGATTTATGTGTGTTAACTCAGTGGTGAAAGAATCATAGACCCATTTTTGTCAGCACGCGCTTGATTCTGTGCTTATGTGAATATTTAATAACCTTTTTTCAGAGAATTAACCGACAAGGAACATGATCATGCATTTTTTTCAACAGGACTCTGCCATTGCTCACACTGCGAATAATTCCATGAGAACAATTCACAATGTGTTTTCACAAGGTAGAGGCTATAAGTAGGGATTTCTTGCTCCCTCGATCCCCGACTTAACAGCCTGAGATTATTATCTCTGTGGTAAACTAAAAATGCCGGGTACAAGACGATCCAGCACACGCCGCAAAGGGTGGTCGAGGTCGTTAAGGTGCGTAATCGTGAGTGGGTTTCACCTCCCATTAGGACCGTCCTCTCTGACTAAAGTTTTTCTAGGTTTTTCCTCAGTCCTCATAAATGGCAAATTCCGAGGAGGTACCATAAACTTAGGCCTGGAACACTTTCTTCATTAAAAGAAAAGAAAATTCCTTCCCAGTTTATTATTTCATCTCATGTATCATCAGAGTCCGCCACGGTAATGCCTCAGTAGCTAAAACGGACGTTACTCAAAATGAACTACAGCCAGTGATGAATAATTTTAAGAAGAGATGCTAAAATGTGTGGAAAATGAAGAGGCAATTTGAACATCCCATTTGATACTTTAGTAAGTAATGACTTGTTAAATTGGTTTGTGTACTGTAGTATGGTTGATTTATTGCATTGTTTTAGCCACGCACTAATTACGCAAACCCGGCTGACCTGACTAATGAGCATAGTGTAGCACGCTGGCCCATAGGCAAAACACTCCGGGGGAAAACAAAACTGATCGCACGGTGTGAAATCAATTACACGCTTTATCGTCGAAGCAAATAACTTATTACAGAGTGGAAAATGGCACAATATTTTGGAATTTCATTAACAGCGGAAGGCACATTTCGTTTTCGTCGTTTTCGCGCTGCATTGCAAAGAACGGATATTTTTTTAGAAGGGCACGTTAAGAAGATTATCCGGTTCACGTTTCTGCCGCGGGAGTGCACTGCTGTAGGTGGTAGTTAGCGCAAGTAGGTGCTCAGGGAGATAAAAAAAAAAAAAAAAAAAAAAACAAATGTTCCCAGAAGCAAATAAAAAAAAAGTTCTCCTGCTGTTTGATTCCTTAGGGAGAAACGGAGGGAATGTCCTGTTCAGAAACGTTTTCCGCTCCATGTAGGAGGACATATGTTTCCCGGATACGGCCATTTTTTAGCGAACTTCGCCAAACGCTTTTTGACCACGGGGATTATTTCGCCTCAAAAATCCCGTAGGAGAAAGGGAGGCGGAGAAAACAGCGAAAATGTCCCTTTACACATAGAACGAATGGGGGTGAAAGACTTCTGGGAACCTCGCCGACCTCAGGTCTCGTCCCGTTACACTTTAGAAGCACTTCGGTGCAGTTTTGATGTACACAAAACGCAATTTTCATTTCTATGGAAATATGCGAAAGCGCGGCAGACCCCATGAATGGACAGATTTCGCGCTAAGCTGCGTGTCACCGCATCGTCACAAGGTGTGTAAAAAGCATTTCGCTCTATCTTTAAACTCTCATGGCATTTATGTACTTAATTCTCATCTCTTTTCATATAAGCAGCATATCTATTTGACAGTGTCTGTTGCACTATAGAGGAGTACAGTATGTATGGATTTCGCTTAAAACATAAATATTGCTAATTATTAACGCAGCTGTTTCTTTAAGCCACCTTACTTGGTTTTAAGAAATAATCTACAATTTGAGGAAATTGGAAGTTGCCAAAGTCCGTTTGATTGACCATCCACCCTAACTTTGCACCGTGCGATTTCCTTTTGTTTCTTCGAGTGATACATTGCATTGCTAGAAAACCTTTCTAACGAGGTCTGTTGATAATTTCCGAGTACGTAGTGTCTCTGACAAGTGGTTGTATCGTCTGCATTTGTGTGGGAGAGAGATGGAGAGTACTTTGAAGCATTGTGGGAATAAGTTTGCGAATTCAATTCTTAGCTTTGACTTTAAGCTAGCCTTCATATAATGTTTTCTTCTAAAGGATGTTTCAAAAGTAACGCAGGATTTAACTTGTGTGTCATTTTATTCCCGTTGTGTTGGCAACGTCCTCTTAAGCACATGTTGTAGAAATCACATTTTGGTTAGTAGTGATGGAGAAATACACGATGCTGGAACTCACAGCTATCGTGAAAAATATTCCAAATACGGAGAATGTTGTGCTGAAATCGTGCACAAATTACGTGGTATGTTTGGACGGAAAAACGCACCAAACGGAAGGACTGGGTCAAAAGTTTGAACAAACACGTTTAATGATGGAAAAATAAAAGAAGTTGGCATCCTCGTGCTGGACGCTCGGTTAAAAACAGTACCGCTGTGAGCGCTAATGTCGCTCAATGTTGGAGATCGTCAATTCGCCGCAGGTCTCTTGAGTTGGACATTTCGAGGAGAATCCTGCAGCGAATTGTAGTGAAAGATCTGCCATACAAGATTCAGAAGACTCGCCGAAGATCACGTGAAGCGACAGGCATTCGTCAAGTGGATCCTACAGAATCTACAAGAGGATGGTGATTTTTATGGGCGGCTGATTTCGGGCAACATGATCGCACTTGCCAACAAGGTCATACGATCTTACACTTTTACTTTTATTTTGGGGATTTGTGAGGTGCAAGGCTTACAGCAAACCCATACCAAACTTCCTGAACTTTCCGATATGCTATCACAACAAGTGACCAACAATTCTGCTAAAATGTGATTGTAAATTTTCTCAAATGAGTGTGTGGCTGTCATATAAGACATGGAAGACATTTGCTCCATATTAATTTCCATATTTAACCGGAGTGTATCCTCTTTCAAAGTATGTCACAACTTTGCCAATTCATGTACAAGGAAAAGGTTCATTTTGTAAATTTAAATCCTGGGTTACTTTTGAGACGCATTTTATTTGTAAGTAATTTTCAATTGTCAGGCCGCCGAGATGTGAGTGAAAAGGAAAACTTATTTGACGGCTTAAAGATATATAGGATATTCGCCTGGACTGGGAGGCCTGGCTTGCCCTCAACTGCCATGAGGACACGTCTAAAAGCATAACACCCTCTTATTTAAAGTGAAGCAATAAATTTATTGAAATTTGTTTATCTAAAACTTTCGAGTGCTTCTAGAAATATAAGAAAGAGAGAAAAATATTCAGACCGAGAACAGATGACCTTGGGGCAGTTATTTCCAAGATAAACGCTGTTATTTACACCTTACAGAAAATAAACAGAAGTCTAGTGTTATTACAATAGTTTGCTTAGAACAATGCATCGGTTTAAATGTCATGGAACAGAATTATTAAAATTAATTATTCATTGCGATTCTAGTTTGGGCACAGGTCCAGAAATCTAAAGACACCAACGAACAGATTTAGAACGATTCTGAAAAATAGTTAAAGATTAGAAGGAACTAAAAGAAGACTCTTATTGGATCAGAGGACGAGGACGGGCTGAAAAGTTCTGGTTGTTGATCATAGATGGCTAAGCAATTAGCAAGAAGTTGGGTTTTTACGTTGGTAAATCTGTCTTAAGTATTCATTTGAATTTTATTTAATACAAATTTGTACAGCAGACGTGATGTGGGCATTCCATAAAATGTATAACAATGAACATCCTGCAGTGATAAAAGTTTAGTTTAACCTAAAAGGAAATTGATGCCAAATTTATAGGTTTATGAGGATTCCTTCATTTTTAACGATTAAAGTGTTATTATAAATTTAAACATGGACGTACTATTATTAAATTCATAATTAACAAAAGAACAAAATTCAAATATGCCAAAGAAAAAAATGTAACGCAAGATCCTGAGAATAACTTTGAAGGACAAATACCTATATTATTAATAAATCAGCTATCTCAGACAACAGACATTACACAAATAGCTACCAGAAACAAATGGCAATGGGGCGGTCACGTCGCAAGAATGCAGGATCTAGGTGGACCTACAAGATCACCATATTGGACCCTCGGATAGGAAAAAGGATACAAGGCAGACCCGGAAGAAAATGGACAGAACCTCTTCAAGAAACATACAGGTCCAGACCGGTCAAGAGTAGCAAGAGGAAGAGAAAAATGAAAATCTCTCAAGAAGCAACCAGTGCAGTGAGAAATGGAGTAACCGAAGAACAAATCAGTCAGTGTGTCTTAAACAGCATAAGAACAACTAGCGTGGAATAGCTCACCACGTTAGGAAAAAGCGAGCTTTCCCTACTTGTTAGTAGGCCTTTGCCCTTAAGGAACAAAAGGCTATCTTTATCTTAATCCTAGAACAAACATAAGCGACATTTACGTCGTAATGAGCCAGAAAAATCTGCGATTGTGGAACATGCTATTCAAACTTGTCATGTAATAAAATTTGGAAGGAAAAAAAAAAATAATTTGCAACAACAATAGAATATTTTAATTTTCCTTGAAGATTACCTTAGAAATACTGCAGCATGCAGATAACAGTCAGCGGTTTTCAAATAAGCAAGTCTTGGAATCCGTTACTGGTCAACAAATGTCTGCACCACAACTCTTCCAACACTCCTACCCCCTACCACTATTAACGGTTCTGTGTCTCTTCTTCTCCAGACACTTTCAGTTCACTGATGATGCTGACCGTAGCGTCGGGGAAAGCTCTGGTTTTTAAAGTAAAGTAAACAGACTACAAAGGCAAAATAGCCCGGTATGACCCACGTGTAGGACATCCAAAAAGTGCAACAACGCCATAATTCAATGAATGATGTGGTATTAGGTAATCGGCAAGGTAAACTGCTTGAAACTGCTGAAACTATAGGCATTTCAAAGGAATGTGCAGGATATATTTTACATGAAGATTGCACGTGAAAAAACTTTGCGTTTGCTAACAAGAGATCAAAAACTTATTCGTATGAAAACATCACAATAGTGTTTGGAGCGTTTTAAAGATACCCACTGCTGACATTTGGTAAAACAACTTTCAGGAATTCAATTCTTTGTTTTAAAAATGTAAAAACATTTTCACGCATTTACACGTTTTAATCATTTGTTAAGAGTGTTGTAAAACTATTCTAACAACAATTTCAAAAAAAATAACTTAATTTTTCTTACTTTATCATTCATTTAAAATGTTCCAAATAGTGGAGTTTTTGTCCATTTTTCTTAAGGTTTTCAACATCTAATCAGAAAAGATAAGCGAAGCTTGTAATACAATTTTCACACCAATTTTATATTACTCAAGAGGTAAGATATTAATTTGATAAATTTGAAAAAAGGCGAAAGTTAAAAGCATTTTCTTTGAGAAAACCAAGGGAGTACGAAAAAATCGATATTGCCATCCTCAACATTAAATCAACATTTCCGTATTTATATTTCTTCAAAATTATAAATTCTACCTCATGTGGAATATTTAGCATATTGGAACATAAGTGTAAATTAGAGTAGATATTATTTCTTCTAAAAGTATTAGAGACATGGAAATTTGCCCATGTGCGCTATAATGAAAAAGTCTGCTATAAAAATTTGAAAATAAAATTCTGGAAAGCTCCCCTTTGGATGCCCTTAACAGTTTCTTTGAGTCCATTTATAACTTTGAATGAGTTTGGGAACTCTGTTCCCAAAGATGAAACTTTCTTGCTGGTCAGAAATTTTCATCAATATAGACGTAGAGGAATATTTAGCAGACCTTCAGAAAAACCCTTTTAGAGATGTGATAATGATACTGCAGCATCGCTGGAATAAATAATTGACTTTAAGTAAGATTATGTTCAAAGTTAAAACTATGTTCAAGTTAAAATATCGTTGGTTATTGTCATGCCGATTATTTGAACAAGAAGGATGTTTTCATAACTTTAATTTGAAGCCCCTGTAGACGTGATAGCCGCGATACAAGCAGCTGATTTGCTGCGCTGTTGCTACGTAACCGCGGAGAGGCGGGATATTGCTCGAGAGCTTTAGATGAAAGATTAATGCACTCCAGTCTCCTTACATCACGGGAAAAGGTTTCAGCAAATTTGAATATATTGTCTGGTAAAGAGGAGCTGCTACACTTGGATAATCATCCTATCATCATAATCTCTGCACATGTGCAAAGAGTACAAACAAACCTCCGGTAGCTTAAGATGAAAACAGCTCCTGAAACGTTGCCTCATGTATGTTAGCATCAGACGTGCTGGAGCCGGGTTTTTGGCAAGTATACACGTAAAATTTTCATCCCGCTAAATGAAACACAAGTGCCACGTATCCATCAAGTACTGAACTGGACAAGTGCGTTGGCTATGCACATTTTCGCGTTTCACATGACTACTAAATATCGGTGACATAACGAGGTGTCACTTCCAAATGTTTCACATGCAACTCCACTGAAAAAATAAATAAAAATAACTAAAAGGTTAGTGAGCTTACGTGTTTAGCTAGCATTAATTAAAACGCTAAAAAAAAGTACTTTAAATTTTATTGCATTCTCTGTAACACCCTTAACAGCTTCACCACTGCACCACCGATCTTTGTTCCATTATTATAAATTCTGCTGCATAAATTCATGGGAACCTCGCATAACCCACAACCTGGAGAGAGTCAGGGTTTTATATCAGAGTTTTCCTTCCCCCATATGCGTTCCTTCGCTTAAAAGTGTCATCTTTCCTAGTTTCAAACATGGAAGAGCCTTCAGGGATAATGCACTTATTTTAAAACAACTAGTTTTATGGAATATTATGTATCAAAAGAGCAAACCTTACAATTCTAAATAAAGATATATATATGTATATGCAAAGGAACCAGAATAAATATAAAAACAATAGAATACCCACATAAAATGTGCACCATACAGGAGCAGCGTAAACTAAGCGAATTCCTCACCAGCTTCAATAACTTTAAAATCCAAATTAGACATCATTAGTTAATGAAATGAAATAATTTATGACACTACTGCGTGGTATTAGGGGAACAGCAGCACGACAACACCCTCCCGCACACGAGTCGCGAATAACAAGAGGTAACGCCTGCATTTCACGATAGTTCTGCCGCACGCGCCATACAGCCCCGCCCTTGCATCTTGCGACTTTCGCCTCTTCCCGAATATGAAAGAGCACCTTAAGGGACCTCACTTTCATTCTGGCGACGAGGTGAAAGCTGACATTAGAGCTTGGTGTCGACAACAACCACCAGAGTTCTTCAACGGGTTTGCCCGACTAGTCAAGCGTTGGAGCAAGTGTGTAGAAAGGGATGGGAGCTATGTCTTTCAGATACAAAAAGAATTTAAACATTCCAAACAGTAAAGTGCGCCTGCACACGATAGTGTTATAATCTCATTTTCGTTAATAATAATGAGAGCTATTTTTTACAATATATCTTCAATTTCTTTTATTATCCAAATACTTTTTCACTTTGTGCCGAAAATCACAGGGATAAATTAGTTCTTGCTCACTATGCAAAGCACGTTCACGTTCAAAGTTCCTGGCATGTAAGACCGCGCCCTTAAGCTGAGAAACACCGCTCTAAATTATCTACAAATGTGCTCTACGGGCCCCATAATCTTTTTACAATTACGCATAAACGCAAACCGCTCGCTCCGGAAAGCTTAATTAAATGTTATACACTCGAGAAAACAAAGGGAAGTGGTTCTTGAAATATCTTTACGTTTTCTTGGTACGGGCCCCTTTTGACTTTGTCGCTATTCAAATACCTCCCTCGGGTTGTGGGAAAAACTCATTACACCACACCACACGATTCTCAAGTCAAACAATGCGTTGTAGTGCCGCTAGGTTGTAGCACCGGGCCGGAAGTAACCATGTTAGCGACCGCTTCGTTGATTTATAATTGCTTCCGATAATTTGTACTTGCTACGATCTTTGTAACGTACAACATGTGTACGTTCATTGAGTGACATAGTTGTGACGTCAGTTACTAATGTATTAATAATTTTAACATACAGTGCAGAGTGTTCCTAAAGAACAGGAAAACCTGCAGAGTTCTTGTATGAAATATTTCTTGTAAATGCATACAGATAATACTGTAAGTAAGCATTGGGTTCTTAGATAACATAAGAACTCTCAAGCACGTTTAAAACTTTGAATATGGTACACCCAGTTCGTATTTTAAATTAAATACCACATAAAGTACATATTTATTTAACCTATAACATTCAGATTGGGTTACAAAAAATTTAACAAAAATAAATTTCAGAATATTTTTTGTAGGAACACCACTAACCTTTACCTTCTATTTCGTATCATTTGATTAGCTCAATAGATTGCCCAAAATAGAGAGGTAATGTTGATATAAACATTCAAGTGCATGCTATTATTATTATTATTATTATTATTGTTATTATTATTATTATTATTATTATTATTATTATTATTATTATTATTGTGCTATACGTATCATGCACTGCTGTGTTTATACAGGTGTTTTGAAAAGGTCCGCCATAACTTTAAAAATGAATATAAAATGAAAATTAAAGACTTATTAATTAATGAAATGAAATAAGTTATGAAATTACTGTTTGGTATTAGGGGAACAAAATTAGAATTCTTGCCACCTACATGTATCAAAAATAGAAACTATTCTTAGAATAATTAATATCAATATTGAGACAGTATTTATGAGCTGCCACCCCTTTATTTAATTATAGTAATTGTAGCAAGTTATTTTATGTAACTTCCGCATTATATTCATCCGTGTAATGTCATTTTATTTCCTGTACAAGTGTTGAATATTGTGAGTAAAGTGTTATTTTCTTGCCAGGGTGCAGAAAGCTACCCCAACCATAAAATCTGATCTGGAAATTTCTGTGGACTAATGTAACAAGATTTGTAAAGATGATCCAAGCAAAACGATGTTTTCTGGAGAGAATTTCTAATGGAGAATCCTTGAGTAAGATATTTATTGGTATTCTGTTAAGAGATTGTAAAGCAGGTTAAGCATAATAAAAACATATGGCAGGCAACTACAGGGATGAAAAGACAGGTCGATAACCTTTCCAGGGGAAGAAGCTAGCAGCTTCATTTGATATATACATGTAAAAAGTCACGTAGGCCATGCGTATTTAGTCTTGTAACTTTAGGGCCTACAGTCATTTTTGCAAGTGTATTCAGCGGGGCAATAGCAGTAGAAAGGCTTTCTCAGTTCAGTTCAGTTAGTAGAAAGCTGTAGATTATTCAATGTGGAAGATAGGCACGGTCAGTTAAGTTCCGTTCAGTGGAAGGGTATTAAGTGGAAGAGCTTTATTAGTTCAGTTTATTTGAGTTTCAGGATTAGTTATTTCAGGATCAGCCTTTATCAAATTAAGAAACATCAGAGTGATCGTCATAGTGCGAAAGTGGCACATATTCTCCAGAAAATAATGGCGGTACATTTATGTGGAATAGTTTATGAACAATAAATTATTTTTCATCTCCCATAACGTAAAATATTATCAATCCATATACTCCTTCACTTATCGTCACAGGAACATAAAAGTATCCAGCATCAAAGTCTCAACAGCTGTGGCAAAATTATAAGTCAGCGGAAACCAATCGTCGGAGAGAAAAAAATAACATTATCCCTGAGATTCCATATAACTTATCAAAATAAAATTTCCCTTTTCCAAATCTTACCTCCATCCATTACATATTAATTATTTCCTTACCGCCTCGTTAATACCGCTGCAATATTATTTAGAATAAACCACAAAAATGAATGTTGTACTATTTATTAAATGAATTATATGTACACTGTGATAGACAAAGCTGTAATGTGTGGACATTTTTAAGCCTTTATAAATGTAATCTTAAGTATAAACTGAATCCTTGGTGTTATCTTTACATTCACTTAAATAGAAACATAACAGAAAGTTTCGAGTTACATTGAGTATTTAAGATGTTCATACGTCTCAATAAAACAAAAATAAAAAAAAATGTTAAAAAGATGTGATGTAATCGTGTAGTTATATGACGGACAACCGTTCTGTTCTGCCACCAACAGTTTTTGAGCTCTGAGTTTGATTTGGTTTATTTACGGACGCTCTTTAACATGGGGTCATCAGCCTCCCTTTCAGTTCAGGGCGTGAAAGGAAGGTAAATTTTGCTCAGACGCCTTTGCTTTCAGGCTTCAGGCTCTTTTTCGTGCCGTACACTATGACACGGGACCTACGGCTTTACTTCAGCAGTTAACTGCAGTTAATTTTGATGCGAGGTGATAGTTTTCATATTATCTTTCTTTAGAGTGTATAGCTATGACCAAAGAAAAAGGAGGCACAACTTATATAGTTTGCAGCAACATGTTACACAATGTAAGAATATTTTTAGTTATTCAGAAAATGTTAAATGACTCAAGTGTTAAAAAAATTAATTGGCATGACTTTCCTGAGCAGTAGAATTGAAAAATTGAAACGGGAAGATTTCTTTTGCCAGAAGCATACTTATGATATACAGAAAAAACTTTACAATGTTAGTGGGTCTATACAACAAGTATAACAAAAAATGCAGTAAAAGACCGCCACGGATTCGTGCGGGAGGTCTGGGTTCGAATACCGCCAGGAACCGTCCTCCCTGACTGAGCTTTTTTCCAGGTTTTCCTCAGTCCTCATAAATGGCAAATGCCGGGGAGGTACTCTACACTTAGGCCTGGAACGATTTATTCCTTAAAAATAAATCCTTTCCCAATAAAAATTCATCTATTGTATCATCAGTGTCCATCGCCTGTGGTGCTTCTGTAGCAAAAACGGGCGTTAAACACAATTCATTCATTCATGCAGAAAAGTGTTTGAAAAAAAAAAATAACACAGCATTACTGACAAGTGATTAACTAAAAATAAATACCACATTCAGACAAATGTATAACATTTTTCTAAATATTTGCGAAATAAAAACTATTTAACACCAAATAGTTTGTACCTTGAGGCTTGCTGATGTTTTTCATTAACCTTTAAATGATTGCGATAATAATCAAATCTATACTGATCCCAAATTAATGCAGTATACGTCATAAATTACGGTTATTGCATACATTGTAAGATCGTTATAGATTAATAGTTTAATATTGCGTAGTTATAGCCTCCTGAAAGAGGAATATATCTATAAAGATAATATTAAAATCAAAGAAAGTGGCACTATCTATTAGCGTGTTTCCATATGGCCCTCTGCATACACCATGCGACAAAGCGAAGCGACACGTTCAGCATTCCCTGCTCGATTAAAATTTATGCTACTGCGCATTCCTGGAAACTTCAGTTAGTTTACTGAGTACTAAACGACTGCGCATTTAAGTCACATCGGCAATAAATATTGTAACACGAAAACATCGTATTCATTAGATCTTAAGGCAGTTAACAATATGTAAAATATTACGAAATCAATTAAGTACATTCAAATATCAGAGCAAGTGTACAAATTACCTGTAATGTTCTGAAGGTATCGCTCAATTTTTGGAACATTTTACACTGTAAATATGAAAACTATGTCCTTAAACAGTCGAAAGCAACTGTTTATCACAGAAAGGAAAAAATAGGTAACATGGAAATGGTGAATTCAAACGGAACGGAAATCTCATATACACATGAAATCTTATTCCGGTAACCATGACAATGTACGCTCTCATACACAGAGAAATTCGGGTAGGTAACAGAAATTGCGTTCAATATAATCAATCACGCCGAAGGCAAATTTTAAAATGTTAGTTAATAGAATATGAAGTGTGCTGCAACACAAAGGATGATTAGTACTAATGTATAAACATTTTCCAATAAAACACAATACTGATGGCGACAAACACTGCCACCATAATACGATTTATTAAAACGATAATTCCTCTAGAGCTTCGGTTATAAACTTGCTGTCCGCGATCGTCCGAGGCCCGCGATGTTTTCTTGAGCATTTAATAAAGCCTGAAGAGAGGTTTTAAACTCTAAGAAAAAAAGTACATCTAATGAATAAAGATGAATTGGTTTGTAAAATAAAAGTTAAATGGAAGGTCTACCTGATGTAGTTGTAGCGTTCGCGACTACTAATCCGGAAGTCTAGGATTCGAATCCTGTCAGGTCAAGCTCTATGAGTAAGGGTTTTTTTCGGAGTCTTTCTTTACCCTGAGAAGGTGATTGCCAGATAGCTTTATGGCACAGGACTCTGAGCTCATTTGCGCTATCAATAATTACTTTCATTCAGCCCTATAGACTTACACCTATAATATTCCGTAAGCAGTCTACAGTTGCCGCGAGAGACCAATGCAGTCAAAGCGACAATAAAAAAAAAAAAAAAAAAAAAAAAAATCCGTCTCGCAGGAGCGGCGTACACTAAGCGAATTCTTCACCTAGTAGGGTAACTTTAAAAAAGAACATAAAATACAAATTATAGTCTTATTAATTAATTAAATGAAATAAGATATACATTTTAAGTTACTGTGTGGTATTAGAGTAACAAAATTAAAACGTTTGCAATATATAACTGTTAGAAAAGAGAAACCAATTTTTAGAATTATTAATATTATTATTGTTGTTGAGATTAAACCACAAACTTAACGGTGTACTATTAATTAAATGAAATATATGACCACTGATAGATACAGTTACACTGTGTGAGTATTTTTAAATGTAATCAAGTTTATAATCTGAGCTCTTGATATCATCTTTACATTCACTAAAATAGAGATAAATAACAGAAAGGTCGGGGTATATTATGTATTTAAGATGATGTTCAATGTGTCAATAAAACAAAAACATGTTATTATTTTTGAAATTTAATGTAATTGTTATTGCTGTAGAAACATTTAATGCAATCGTTTTCTGAAGGTGCTCTTACATACAAATATAATTCTCTCTCTCTCTCTCTCTCTCTCTCTCTCTCTCTCTCTCTCTCTCTCACACACACACACACACACACAAAAGATTAATATTTCACATTTTCAATCTTCAGACTGATGCTTTTGTTATATATAAAACATATGCATCGTTATAAATACACTTAACATGCTGAATAAATATGTCCTTTTATTTTAAAACAATATTGAAAAAAAAAAAACGCAAGAGCGTTTTTTTAAATTTCGACTGTCAAGTATACCCCCAGTTCCTAACGATCCAATTCCGCTAATTTTCAGAAAATGTTTTTTTTATTTTATTTTGATTGTGTATACAGAATTTTGTTATGAAGAAAGAAATATTGGAGCCGCTAGAGCACTTTTTAAATTTTAGGCTTCATGGTAAACTCCCATTCCTAATAATCAGATTTCACTGATATTCACAAACTATTTTTTGTTATCTGATTTAAATGGTATATGCCGATTTTTATTCTAAAAAAATAAATATTGGTGCTGCTAGAGTGATTCTAGAAGTTTGGGTTTTAGGTAACCCCCCACCCCAATAGTTCGATTTCACTGAGTTTCAGAGACTATTTTCTTATTTTATTTCAATGGCATATATGCTGTTTCTTTAAAAAAAAAAAAAATCCTTTAACTTCAATTCGGTTTTCAGGTATACCACCAACTCCTAATGACCCGATTGCCATGAGTTTCGAAATATACTTTTAAGAATTTATTTTAAAGAAATATACAGAGTTTCGTTGACAAAAAGAATCTGCGACCGCTAGAACTACGTTTAAATTTTTGAATAGTTAACAACTCGACGAATCGTTTGTTAATTGATGCATACCGAGTTTCGTTAAGAAAAACCAAAAATTGCGATCGGTAGAACGTTTACAGACAGACAGACACATAAATAATTTGTCATTTTCGGAGTCTAGTAGGTAGGATCACTGGAGATTTGAAGAAAATTTTCGAAACTCTTTTCATGGGTACAACCGCAATAGGATTCGCTGAAAACATACATGTATAAAAAAAGTTGAATCAGTCCCGTTAAGAGGGCAATTGTACGGTAAAAGGGTGACTTAGGTACGATTTTCAAGTTTTCCTAAATAGATCATTAAAATAGAAAATCATAGATAAAGCTTTGTATTTTATTGTTTTCGAAGTTTGTACACATGACTGAAACATTATTGTAAAACGTAATATAAAAATATTTATACTTTAAAACTGTTTTGCCAAAATCCATGCACAAATATATGAATAAAAATGGATTTTAGAATTAATAGTACTTGCTATCCATAATTTCAAAATGTCGACACTATACTTTTAAAATAGGGACTGCCACTTTAGATATCTTTTTATTATACAGGTACATAAATATATTGAAGCACGCGTCCTTTCTCTAAAGAAACTTGAAATGCATACGATTAAGATTTAATAATATTAATCTTAAAATAATATTAAACATTTTCGTTTCAAATAGTTACATGATCAAATCACAAATTAATTTACTAAAGTAAAATTTAATATAAAGTGTTGTCCATAAGTTTTCGAGTGATTATATTAGGTAAGTGACGGAAAAAAATAATAAGAGGTATAATTTTTAAAAGTAATTCGTATAATTCAATGCATTCCTAAAAAATAGTCTTTGAAACAATTATCGGTTGCGAATTCTTCGCTGTCTACAGTCTGATTTAGTGGAAATAGTTAATAGTCGCTAGGGTCAAGACCTGGGCTGTATGGTAGATGATCCAGTTTTTTAATATCACAACAGCCTTGGCAAAGCAGAAGTTTGGACTGTTGTGTCGTCGTGTAGCACACGAACTATTCAGCACCTCCGGATACAGTGAGACGTGATTGTGTCACCGAAGTAGGTCGTGCTGGCATTGTTTACTAAAGCTGAAAAAGTCGACAAAGTCCCAGTGCATGAAAAACGCCGTGCTCTCTTGTACAGTGTACGCTGAGAGAAATTCAAAACAGAAGCAGTCTTTATGCATGCCACCGTTATAATTTTAATATGATATATATATATATATATATATTATAATAAATAATTTTAAAATAATAACGTTAAAATTACATATTCATTCTAGGGTAATAGTTGTTATATGATAAGTGTGTTGTGCAATTCAATGCTAGCGGGAAAGAATTACACGATGGTGGAATTGAAAATATAACAAAAGATGAGCACAAAGGACAAATTTTATGTTAATTTAAAGCGAACGGTAGTTATAATTGTACTTTGGTAGCGTCAGGACGCTGATTTTTCGCGCCTTGTCACATAATTTGGTTTTAAATGAGCTAATCCTTTCTGTTATTTTGAACTTTTAAAGCGTCGCGGGTAGCGTGCACCTATACTTATGAACCCCACGAGTTTCCATAAACCACGTGAAGGCGATTTTTCACCGAAGTATATAAGGAGGCACATCGCCTGGTTTGGTATCACTCATTCACTTTATCGTCACTTTTTCAAGACACATCGACAAGACTTCGAACACTTCGATGTACATCATCTTCGATATAATCTGTTTAATGTTGTATTGTTCATTTGCGGGTGCAAGGACCAGTGATCAGTGTTAAGAGTTAAATTGGTGATGACTCGTTCGCTTAGAAAAATCAGTACTTCTAGTACCTGCGGGTAGCGGATATTTTGCGTATCGTAATTAGAGGGCCGATGACCCAAGCGCGAGGATAGGTGCAATCCTAATATATTCAGATTCTTCTAATTACCAGCTCCGTCAAGTATGTTACGAGGTTCGACTATAGGTCAAAGTCACTACGTCGGACCCTATCGCCTACTAATGTAAACAACGTTAAGGTCAATAAACTGTGTAGTATAAAATGTTACGGCGTGTAATTATTGTAACAAAAAGTATCCTCTCAACAAAATTATCCTGAGAGTTTGTTATTGTGAAGTGTAGCCAGCAGGCAGAGACAATCAATATATTCACTAAACAAACCGCTTCAAAAGTGAGTCCCAGAGTGTGGGGTTTCTTAAAGTTCCCACTTCAACAGGGTGAACTGCAACACTGTTGATAAGTTTCCAAAATGAGGAAAGACGTGTGCTGTTTTTGCATTCTAGAAGATGCTTCTGAAAGAGTAGAGTATGAGCCCTACATATGAGATACCTTGCCTATAATTGTTAAATAAACATAAATAAATAAAAATAAAGCAAAAACGAGACAAATCTTTAATTCGGTGAAAGTAGTACATCGATGATACATTTTGTTTCAGAAATATTCACAGACATACTTTTAGATAATCAATATGAACGTTTTAAATGTACCGAATATTGGAACTACCTGATTTATAAAATCAGATTATCAGATTTAATAAAAACATATTTACTTTAAAACACTAGTGGACTATGGCATTCAGAATAATGGGAAACACTGCCGATTTGCCGCGTGTGAATGTTTGACTTAAACTACGATTTCTATTTAGAGGTTTTTCTTCACCTAAAGTGGAGTGAATCTGCTTCGATAGTCTAAGGGAAGCGCGTTTTACTCTGTTTTCAAGGTTCACGGGTTCAGACTCGGCTGAGGCCGAAACTTTTTTTCATGGCATAAAAATCTCGAAGGACTTTAAACGGTCGGTCCCGGTCGTAAAATTTACATTTAAAGAATTCCAGATTTGTCAGATAGAGGCCCCTGGACAAAATTATTGGCCTTTTCACGCCCAAGAAAAGTTAGTTCTTTGTTAGATGGCGTAGAAGACGATGTGCCTACTATCTACTTCTCTGCTCTCTGGCGGGAAATAATTCTACTTGAAATTCTCCTTGGTAATTAAAACCTCCATCACGGGAAGGGTTAATGTTCTGGAGCTGAACGACGGGTGCCAAGTTAACTAAAGAGGTAGTGAAGCTCAAAAGTATGTGCACAGGCTTTCAAACATATATACAAGGTTTGCAGTTCTACCACAAATTCGCAATACCAAGACTTTTGAAATAACCGAAATAAATCTTTGAAAAACAAGGGTCAAAGCCTTTTCTCTAGGGGAATAAAAAAGAGAGAAAAAAGAAACATTATATTTTGATCTGGCACCTGGTACACATTACACATTTTTTAGATTGTACGTTATTGTTTTCTTGTTAAAATACAATATACAGTAATTATATTTAGAGCAGATCTGGTGCAAGTAGGTATTCACCGATACCTGTCAGTTATAAATGAGTGTATGTTGTAAATAAGAAAGAAAAATATTACCTCCTCTTCTCTCACTGCCCCTTATTATTTTTAAATTCACATATTTAGTTTTAAGACCATATATAGTAGCAATTAGCACTTTTAATTACAGGAAAACAGGTGCAACGAAACACCATTGTTAGTTATTTTTTTAAATCGTTTCTTTCACTGAAAACTATTTCGCTGCATTTTATTTAAGCTGAATTTTATTACAAAAAGTCAAGGTTTAATGTACGTTTAAATACCTCGACTGTCTATTTAATGACTAAAGAGTCCATCAGGAGAACTTGGCGAGATAATTTTGTTTATCTCCTCGCAGCAAGCTATTACCGTGAAAAATGGTTATTTATTCTGCTTTACAGCACGATTAGTAGCCACTCAAATGCACCTGCTGAGATGTGTATGTGCTGTGTGTGAAAAATGGGCTATTGATATTGAAGTACAGTCGATTAAAAGGTGGGGGTGCAGAGCAAAATATGTGTCGCGCTGTTATGGGCAATTGGTAACACCTGCATTGCGTTTACATCATGGCTACCTGCTGCTTTCTTCTGCAGTGGTAACATTTGCAAAAAGAGCAAGGAATGCTGGTGTTTTTAATTTTCCGCTTATTTTTTGATAAGATGCCCAAAAGATGTATTTCATTGTAAAAATTAACTTTCAGAAATAAGTTCATTATGTCCTCAAAGCGATATATTACAATTTTTTTCTATGGAAACATTATTTAATGACTAAAGCAAATGTAATTACACAGAAACAAAATTCTCTATTTATAAGGGTTCAATAGAAAATAACTTCTTTTTTTTTGTATAATGTAGACGATTCTTTGAGTCACTATTATGACATTAGAAATTAAACACATTAACAAATATTTCTTAACTGGTGAAAGTTTTGCCGTTAACACTAGAGACAATAAAACAAGTAACTAAATCACTATACCTGTAGACGTAAAACTGGAACATTATAATAGCCAAACGAAGTCTCAAAAAACATTTTTAACAAGCTGGCAATATTCCGGGGGTGGTGCATTGTTTTGAATTGCTATGGAAGCAACTCAGCCTTCAACAACATAACTTTATCCCCTGCTGCCCAATGTCCGATTCTCAGTTTTGGCTGTACTTGCTATCTCGGAGCATAAAGCAAGCGTATATCGTTGCCGTAGCAACTGCTGAGAAACAGGTCGAAAGTGCAGCCAAATTCGTTCAGGCTTAGGCTGTACCAGAGGATATAGGTGTAAAGGATCTTGCCAAGACAGGACTTAGAAATATTTAATTAAAAACTGAAAATCATAAAATAAATAACTACATATATATATTGGATAAAATGATTGAGTGTACAACCCTTGAGCAGCGCTCCGTTGTGCGATTTTGGTGAGCAAAAAATATGAAATCCAAGAATATTCATGAAGAATGCTTTCCATCTTCGGTAAGCAATGCCTGTGACGTGAGACTGTTTACAATTGGGTGCAGAGGTTCTCTGAAGGGTGGACACGTGTCGAAGACGAACCAGTAGGCCGGCCACAGAGGCGAGTTTGCAACGGGTTGGGAATTATCCAAGCAGACAGAAGGGTAGATATTGACGCGACTCAGACCTCTCAACAGCTACACAAGGCTATTTCTTACCTTGGGGGGGGGGGGCGCATTCTACGACATGCATTCCTCCTATAAGTACAACTAAATCCTACACTTTGGAAACAAAGGAATCTGGATCTTAACACAAAACTCACATGTTCAGTACTTAAGTTTAAATTTATTAAATGAAAGAATAAATTATCTTACCTCCTTTGTTCATCTTACAAATAGGCGGATTGAGTTTTAGGCTCGTTCTTCATTCATGGCATCACACCTAAGACTGACTGGCTAGAAGTCACGCTAATTCGCATATCTTTCTTATCTTGTGTTGTTCATCATTGTCTATTCATCAAGAGTGCTTCCATACATTGTCAACACATTATTGCTTCATAATGCCACAATATAGACACTATAGCCGCTGTTATGGTTGTTCACATGACATGGCCTACCTCAAAATGCATGACAGATTAGATTTACACAAAGTCTGTGCACGATGAGTGGTGACGCATACTAATCCCACAACACAACTTGCCAAAGAATGGGTCCGAACTTATAGCATCCCAGTAGCTACCACGATGAAGGATACGATATATAGCCCGAATTGTCACAGATGATGAAGCATAGGTTTGCCATTGCCAGACCGAGACAAAGCAGTGGAAACATCTTTTGTCGCCTGTATTAAAACGTTTAAAGTGACACCATCCATAGGGATTGTGATACTCACAATCTTTTGGCTTACTTAATAAGCCTCAAGAACAAGCCTTAATGTCGACTCCAACTTTAAAATCCTCGGGAAACTTCGTAAGACCATTCAGCGGAAGCGACCAAAGGAGTACTCTTGCATGACAATGTGCGTACTCATACTGCCAACAATCCAAATGAGACGCTATGAAATTTCAAGTGGGAAGTCGTTTAAAATCATCCAATAACCTCGATCTCACTTCAAAGGTCTTCCGTTTGTTCACTTCTCTCAAAAATGATCTTTTCAACTGAACATATTCCCAAGGATGAAGCTGAAGAAAGGGGAGTCACTTCCTGGTTCCGACAGCAGCCCAAAAAATTTTAAGCTGCTAGATTTCAGGGGCTTGTGAAACGGTGGGACATGTGTCTTGATGTACTTAGAGAGAGATTATGTTGGAAAATAAAAGTAGTTTTTAATCAGTATTGTTAATTTGTTAAGTTCTTCATCTATTTGTAACTTACTGAATGGCTTAGTTCGTATTATATGACCTTTGGAACTAATGTTTATTTTGGTTTATTTGTGACACCTGATAATGAATTCTAAATGTTAAAATTAAAACGCATCAGAAAAAAAAATAACCTTCTCACATTCTATACTTAAAAGTCTGATTTCGCCCAGTCTTTCTTGAGACACAGAACCAGATAAATAGATGTTTGTTGATTTTACCTCTGAAAAAGACCATTATGCTGCAGATAGAATTAGAGGAATAGTCCTAAGTAACCTAAAAGTTGTGCATACTTTAGGAGTGCTAGAAGCCAAAGTATAGTTTTGCATTTGTAGCAGATTTTCTAATTTTCTGATTGTTATTTTCAGCTTTATCTTCCTCTGTAAGACAAATGTGAAGCTTTGAATCTGATGCGCAAAATATTTTGTCAAATCTTCTTTGTAATTCAAAACCAGACGAATTGTTTTCCTGTGGACACCTTCATCTAATGCGGACGACAGATACTGAGGAGCAGGTATAACGAACAGTCATAGCTTGACATGTAAGTCGCTTCTCAACGTAGTTTTCTTTATGAATATTCTGTGATTTCATATCTTTTTCCTATAAAATTGCACAACGGAGTGCTGCCCGAGGGCTGTAAACTAACTAATTTTTACCCACCATATACGTCAGTACAGCAATTCCGTTGGTTTTATGATAAATTACACTAAAACCAAAATAATGACTAACGTACTAAAAAGCAATAGAAATAAATGGCTAAGAGATTCACTATGTGGATGAATAAATATTTATATATAGGCCAGAAAGTCTTATTTGACCATAAAATGGATAGAGAGATTAGAGCAGCTTGGAAAGTCTTCTGGTCTCTAAAGCTCATACTGCAAGACGTATCTCTAAACAAGAAACTGAGACTCCAGGCTCTCAACTCGTGTCTTCCCGAGCTGATATATGAGTATCAAACCTGGTCTCTTACCGACCGACATAGCAACATGTCAAAGGAAATGGAAAGGAAGATCCTAGGTGTAATACTGAGAGACGAGACTGCAGGAAACCACAGATTGGAAACATCATGGACAGAGCTGCAGTGAAAAATAGAAATGGGGCCGCAAGTGGCGAGGCAAGAGCAGGACAGATAGGCACTGATAAACGCCATGTGGGACTTCAGGACGACCGAGAAGAAAATGGTCAAAAACATTCAAGGAGCATCTCGGAATTCATTGGTCAAGCTTCGCCTCCAATTGAAGTGAGTGGAGTGTGAAGTGGCAAGGACTCAAAAAGGGCAAGAAACTATAAAACAGTTTAATTTTTCACTAGAATCCCTAACTCAAGTGCAATAATTCCTTACGTGTCACAAAATGAGTTTTTCCCTCTAGCAGAAGGCGCTAGTCCTTTATGAGACATAATGGGCTCTGTCATTTCATTTACAACACTATTTAATTTACGATTTTCCGTTTTTAACTCATGTTAAAACTATTTCTGAGTGACGACTCACGAATTATTGGTAACAGCGCGCTACTTTAGCAATATTCTTACACCTGTAGCCTTTGGTACAGCCTAGTGCCGTCAGAACAAATTTACGACTTGTTTCATAGCGGTGATTGCCATGACAACGGTAGACGCTGCTTTATGTTTCGAGATAGCAAGTACAGCAAAAAATGAGCCGCTCAGGTAAGCAGCATCTAGAACGGGGTGAAATTTATGTGGTTGATTGGTAGGCTTGCTTCCATAGCAACTCGGAATGATGCGTGAGCCGGCGAGGATTGGCACTTTGTTAAAAACACTTTTTTGAGACTTCGTTTGACTTCAACAATGCTTAAATTTTACCACGTAGAATTTTTTTGAGTCACTAAAGTAACTGTGAAAAATGATGTGTTTATAAACATATCTTAAATGGTGAGCGTTTTAATTGTCACTACAGCCTATAGAACAAGTAACTAAATCACTGTGCATTATTGAATACAGCTGCCTGACACTGTCTTTCTAGGTTTGTTTCCTGAACCAACTCATCTATGCTTTCTTACTTTTCTTACTTCTCTTGTGCTCAAGTTGTATGTTAGAGCCCGATTAATTTGCAAGTGCAAATGAAGCAGTAATACTAAATGTTTTCTTTCGTAAGAGTACAAGCGAGAACCGGAAGTAACAACAATGAAACTTGAAACCAGGTATGGTGGAGGTGGAAATTGGGCTGTATGGGTGCTGTGGTAAATATTTTGTGCCAGCTTATCGCAGGTTTCGCCACGATTGCTTAAGACCACCCCCCTCTTCTTCTATGAGACTCTCTCTCGTGGACATTTCGCTGGATTTTGGCGGCTGTGAGCTAACCGCCGGGTCTGAGTGGAACGGGACTCCGAAGGTGACGACAAATAACGCTACGTTACTTACTTTGCTGATATAGCTTATTCCTTTAACATGAATATTCGGGCGCTCTCGTCGAATGACGGGCAAGATAATGTTGGCAAACGCGTAAGTTTATTGTATTGATCAAATGGTGACGAGTGCGAGGAAATTGTTAATATCGCTGAATTCTCAATGCAGCTCAATGATGTTCGCATGGTGACTCACGCTAAGCTTCGTCGCCGGAACTGGTACTTGGTAGCTCTGCTGCTTATCTCCGGGCGACGGCGGCCACGCGTATCTGGGCCTGGAAAATTCTGACACTGCCCCACTTTTGGGCTAAATCTATCCCTTTTATACATGAGACGAAGTGACGCTGACCAAGAGAAAAGGCGCGAAATACTTCCGCCAATTTTGTGTTAATGTGTCTCATAGTTGAGTGTTTACCTCACAGAATTTCATTTCTATTCGCTGGAAAATTCTGTCCAAGCCAAATGCTTCTTATTCGTCAGTAAGATGAATTAAAACAGATTTCATACGTTACTGTCAACGACTCTTTTACTCGGACACCTGCAACTTTGCCGCGTGTTTGCCCTGAGGCGGGGGCTTTTTCAACCTCTAGCTACATACCAAATGGGATTAACTTGCCTTTTTTGCCAAGTCTTTCTGCATTTGGAGAATGACGAGGGTTTTCCCTTACCTGGTTACATTTTTACACGTTATTTATTAAATATTACAAGAATTATACTATATGAATGCATTTAAACACTATACAATATTAATTGTGCATATACAGTTATGTCATTAAAGTTACTCCATTGAAAGAAGAACTTTCACATAATTACAGAGTTGCTGATTCTAAAATTACAAACATTATTTCAATTACTTGATGGGGAGCCAGGGACAACTTCAAACTAGTTCCATGTATACTTTACGCTTTAAGTTAACAAAATATTGGAAAATTAAATTTTACAGTTAGAAATTATGCCTGTAAAACTTACTCTTTATAAGCTGTCCTTGTATTTTTTCCCTATTGCAGCATAACTACAATAAATATATTGGTCTTGAGAGAGATTATGTTAAAAATAACTTCAAGTTAATATTATTCCTTTATTGTCAGGTTGAGAACTTTTCAGAGCGCCCTCATATGCGAATGCTGTACATTGTGGCAGGTGTATATCACAATAAGCGCTTGCTAATCTGGCCTTGCGGATTCTGACAAAAATGCATCCATTGCCTGCTATGAGAGGGAAATGTATTGCGGCTTTTATAATCTCTCGTGGTTTTCATAGAGCGAGGGAAGGTTTTATTAAACGGCGTTTCTTCCGGCGCAGCTAATTTTATCCGAGCAATGATAAAAAGAAGAAATAAAAATAGGGCAACAGCAGGAGAAAGTAGTTTATTGTCTAAGTTTTAACAAAAACAAATATTATGAAAATGGTTATAAAATAGGGATCGGAAAGTTATTGTCATATGTTATCAGCTTCTACCACTAGGTGTATATGCAGATTTAGCTTAAATGAGCACTTGTTTGCTTCAAGGAGTATTAATTTCCCTTGTTGACAATAAATACTTTGTCCCTTAGTCATAAAATGAATAAAAAAGGAAAATATCCATACAAAATATTAGGTACAGTAAGGGAACTTAAGAGTTCCGAAATGACAGAGCGCTGCTGTATACTGGGGAAAGCCAATAGGTCGTAATGCACATGCAGGTAGTAGCTTATAGTAAGTTTCAGCGGGACTTTGTCACCGAGTGGTTGTCCATCTAATGTGTGTAAAAGGTGTGCTAATTTTTCTTCGTTACTTATTTCAGAATACATATAGTCCTGAAGAACGGGTTTTTATGTACGGTACACATGTAAAAATGAAATTTTGCAGAGAAGTGGTAAAGATTGGTTTGGTTTACTTTTGGACGCTCTTTAACATCTCAGCGTCCCATTCAGCTCAGGGCGTGAAACGGCCGACAAATTTTGCTCAGATGCCTCTCTTTCAGGCTTGAGGTTCTTTTTCATGCCGTAAATGTACGACATTCCTGGCTGGGTTCGAAAGTGGTAAAGAGATTTGCAAGAATATATGTAGGCATTTATGTTCCAGGTAGAGAAAGTGTTCGCCAGTTTGTTAAAAGGTTACGAAAGAAAGTCTCTCTCTCAATGACAAGAAAGGGGTCCATAGAGAAATTCCCTATGCAGATGCAGGCAACGTATTACCGCTGAGGGGCATAGTTTGAAAAATGTCTTATAACTCAATTAAATACACAGTGGTCGTGATACTTTCCCCCGCGGAGCGGGGTTTTTTCATATAAGCAAGCGCCCACTCGTTTGGCTCGCCGCGGAGGAGGTAGCAGGCCTACTTGCTTACTTGTTGACCTTGCTGACTGTCGCCGTCATAGCGCGGCTATTCCCGGGTGTGTGTTGTGCTGTTCGTGTCGTTGGTAAAAGAATCATAGAACCAATTATTTTTTAGCATATAATAGACCCTGTTATTTATGTGAATATCATACTAAACTAATTTTTTAAGAGAATTAAACCGACACGCATTTTTTCAGCAGGACTCTGCCATTGCTCACACTGAAAATAATTCCATGAAAGCAATTCACAATGTATTTCCACAAGACAACGCTATTAGTAGGATTTGTGGTCCCCTGATTTAACAGCCTGCAATTATTGTACACGGAATTTAAAAAAAAAAAAAACTCCGTGTACAAGACGAATCCGTACACAAGAACACTAAGATAATATTCGTCAGGAAATGGTGCGGATTTCTCAGCGAATGATAAATAATTTCCTAAGTGATGGAGAATGAAGGCAGGCAATTTCAATACCTCATTTGTTAATTTTGGTAAGTAATGTCCGGCCGGCCAGCTAACGGACGGCACGCTCTCCCATAGGCAAAATGCTCAGCGGGAAAACAATACGGATCACTCGGTATTGCCAGTTTTAAATACAGCATCGTTTTATTACTTCAGTAAAAAATATGCTATAATTAAAAATGTATCAACTTTACGCGCGGCGAATCTAAATGACATTTTCCGGTTGCGGTAGCTGCTCATCTGCAGTAAGAAATCGCGTTCAGATGGTCTGTAACTCAAATAACTTTACTGTATACACATAGAATGTTTTTGTAAAAGCGTGCAAAAATGAAACTGGAAATTGGGAAAGCTCTACTGAACATTTTGAACTACAATTTTGTGATTTTTGAAGTTAATTTAAGGGGTTATAGACTATGTGTAGGGGAGAGCCTCAGGGCTTGGCAGTCTATTATGTATTTTTGTTTATCTATCATACACAAGGTGCTTCTGTATGATCGTGTATGAGAAAGTGCCTTCGCCGCTTAAAGGTTGTACTGGGAACGATTTCCCAACAGGCATCCTGTCATACCGACTGTTTATTTCGGTCGATCAAGGATGTTTGAAAGGGAGCGGAAGAATCTCATACGCTGATGTCATGTCCACATTCAAATTGTTGGCCGTCATTTTGAGCAAATGTTGTGAGGTATATAATGGTACGCTAACTCAGGCTTGCCAATAAGGCACTGTAGAGTATAAACAGTAAATAATGTATAAACTAAAATGTAGGTAATTAAATAGTAAGATTAATTGTAAAACATTTAGAGACAAATGAAACTAAATGTAAAAAGCCCTGAAGACGTTAATAGTGGTGGACATGTTTCAGTCTGTGCCCTTAAGCTGGTTTGCACACCATACATACATGGGTTGTTCTAAAACTTCTCGCCCTGACTCAGATGTATGTTTATAGCCAGCCAAAGGCCAACCAATGACATTTAGGAAGGTGCAGTCATGTACAGGTTACACCTCAATTTAACGATAAATCAGTGTACAGGTCTTTATGGAAGTGCTAAAACGTTTTGAGAGCTAGAGTAGATAAGTTTTATAAACCTTGCTGTTCTTGAACGTGTATTAATTAATATTGCTGTATGAACTGTGTTGTTAGAGTTCACCGTTTCAAGCATGAAGAGCTGCCTGACCTTCACCTGACGGTAATGCACGGATTGCTAATTTTGAACATTTACCTATCAGGCCATGTAATCCACACAAGGAATGTTCTGTATTTGACAGACAAATGAGTTGTTTAAAGTACGCTTTTGCATTTTCAATCCCCTTAACCATTTATAACACATTTGTAGCTTTGGGGTTAACGCCTACAGCACCAGAGCGAAGCGTCAGATAACATTTGTTCCTATTCTTGAGGTGCTTATTTTTCGACCTCCTTTCTACTGTAAATTTTTATATCTACACATTCCGCATGTTTAGAAGGGTCAAAATTACATATTTAAGTAGCAATGTTATGTATATTGGATTGGATTGGTAGGGCGGAGGAGGAAATTTCGATACATCGGCTTTGCTCAAGAGCTGGCTGTTTGTTTTACGCGCCTAGTGTCGGCACCTCCAATAGGAAGGTAGTCGTAAGGGAGATACCAGGTAGTATCTAGGGGCCGTGTGGCTAGAACACAGACAGGTTCATTATCATTGTTTACAGATATAACACTCCGACACTGTCGAAACCCCATCTCCAATGATTTTGAACCCCTCAGATGACAAGCCTACATTCCAGACCTTTCCAAAGTACAGGCAACTCTCACATTCCACATTAATGGATTCATCTCGCCAGGTCTTTTGAGCTCTATAACAGAACCAATGGAGTTAAATATGAAATGATTGAGAGAAAATTCATGAAACCACGAAGAAACTAATATCAGGACATCGACACTACCGGTTTCAATTTAAAAAGATCCGATTAACGGTGCTCTCGCTGTATATAAAAAGTGATCGATGCTTGTATAGCTCTCTTACTATGTTATGAATTATGTTATCACATTCAGTTTATAGCGTATTTTAACTTGAAAATAGGAAACAAAAACTCCTTTCATTCACAGCATAGTACACTCGTTCCATAAATAAATAGCAGAGCAATTTTAGTGAATACTTCGTAGGTTTTTCCTCAAAAGGCGGTTATTTGTTTATTTTTATCGAAATGCTCTATAATTAGTATAGAATGAATGGAGTAAAAGCCAGCAAAGAATGTATTGTTCATATAAAGTGATACAGTTAGGAGAAATCTACACATTATGCAGGAGTTTCATTAATTCACTCTACGAACTAGAGCATTCTAACAACACTGTAACATTCTGAGAATTATTTGGGCTCAATAAACGACTTTTAATTTTATTTCATTTAAAATGAGTGTGTAACTTCTGTTTGCTACATCGTAACTCAATATCAAAAATGTTTCTTCAACTCCTACATAATTTAACCAAAAGTTATAATTCAACTCATTTTTAATGCTCAGCTAAAACTTAATTTTTGCTTTATAACTAAGTAATTTTCGTTATTCCTTATGCACTTTACTTACTTTTACATTGCGATGTTTTTTTTGAAAAGTTAGGTAAATATTCATTAAATAAAATCTAGTGGATAAACCGTTTAGAGGTTCTAATGACGTCACCATTAGGGCTGAGTGAGATGGTTGCCTTTCCAACTGAGTGAGTGCATAATAATCTGAATGAAAATAATATCTGAAAAAGCTGTGTACTTGATCAAGGCCGCGAATGACTGCAGACTCAAAAGCATTTCAATGCAGTGTTTGAGGATATTGAATCGCAAAAAATATTTGGGTTGATTCATTTATCACATGACAAGGCCATGGTTAAAGCTGCGATAATGCGCATTTTGAGAATGCAAACGAGGGGAAAGTTTACCACACCCAGCAGAGGAAGCAGGACACAGGTGGGTGCTGAGACTCCTCCACACCGTTGTGCCTTAAGTCCCATTGAACTGCAAAATATGCAAGTGGATGGCATAAAGTTAGTGACAGCTGATATCTGGAGGGTGAAGAGGGGAAATTCTAGGAGGCGGATTGTCTTCATGACGTAATTGTTCACGGTCTCATTATCAACTGTGCTGCCACGAGTGGCCGAAGTCGTTAAGGCGCGGACTCATGAGCGGGAGGTCTGGGGTTCGAATCTCATCAGGACTGTCCTCCCTGAACGGTTTTTTTTCCGGGTTATCCTCAGTCCTAATAAATGGAAAATGACGCGAAGGTACCCTAAACTTAGGCTTGGAACGTTTTCTTCCTTAAAAAATCTTTTCCCAATATATCATTTTATCTCATGTATCAACAGTGCACACCGCCTGGTGCCTCTGTAGTAAAAACGGGCGTTAAGCACAATTTAAAAATAATTCTAGATAGCAATTTACAAGGATTAGGCTTGAATCTATTTCGAATCCTCACGGATCATATAAAGTATTCGAATTCAGTTACATTTGCACCAATCAGAGTAGAGGTGGTCAGCTCTGATCTGTACTAATGCGATTCTAATGAATCCATTTTATGTAAAATATCCGGTAATTTGGTCCATAAACATCTTTTTTCAGTATGCAGTTCTTTAACACGGTAAGGAAGCCATTGCTTAAATTTCCTACTGGTGGATTTGAGCCAGAGATTTCAACACGCGATATCATGTTCCAGATATACATAATTAGGAAAATTATCATCGGCAACAAATGCATTATTAATAAAGGAAAGAAGAAAGGATGCGATACATTTCCACGACCCTCTTTTGCCATCGGTTACGACGACTCTTGGAGAGTCGAGTGCAGTATTGACACGAATTATACCATGGGCCGTGACCATGGCTTATTCATTTCAATACAACGCTAGGCCGTTCGGACAAAAGAGAGAATTCCGGAGAGATTAAAGAAGAAGCGTATGCATACAGTCTTCCCATTTTATGCATCGATTATACATTTCATTTCAGAACACGCACCGAGGAAGTGAAAAAGCTAAAGCAGAAGGCAATAATCGGATCTGGGAAGGAGTGCCAAAAAGATTTCGATGATGGAAGTGATTCGGAGGCGCATTCAAAATCTGGATATTGCACTCCAGCGCAAAGTAATGGTTGCGTAACAAGCACTCAACGCCTCCGTACATTGAAAGCGTTTGCGCATCGCATTCAGTTATAAACATCGCATACCGAAATGCTATTTCTGGCTACCTTCATAAATTAAGCCACACATTATGGAAATGTTCAAATACTCAGCTAGAGGTGCTTCTGAAACAAGTTTTAATAAGCAGCTTAAGTGAGAAGCATTTTAGTACTTGTAATCATCGTAATCAGTTATGCTTGCGCTCTGGTTAAAATTTAAACACTATGTTAGCTCGCTAAAACTAACCCACAGCTTAAAGGCAACAGATTCTCGTCAGAAACTTGGTTATAAGTGCAATATATATAGAAAAACCCCTGTTTATTTTAGAATATACAATAGAAATTAGAATATTTTACAAAGTATTAGGTAGGAAATAATATATTTTGAGAGGAAAGAGTATGCATCAAATTAATAAACAAATCTAATAAACATGAGTTGGAAAATGACAATCCAAAGATGCTAATACTATGAAAAATTGTATTATATATACCATACAGAGTGTATAGAAAATATCGTCCAATAGCAAACCTTACAGAACTTAGATAAATACAATTTTTATTTTGAAATTTACAGTGAATTCGAAACAGAGTTCAGTTTTCCTCTATCATTATTTCTCGTGTTAAAATCTAACTTTACATCTTAAACCGCAGGCTGTAGTAATGGGACATAAACTTAAAATAAACTCAAATGATATGCTGCCCATCATAAAAAACAATAATGTAATTAATTATACCAACACGGTAAAATTCCCTAGGTGTTTATATAGAGTCCCATCTAGAATGGCACAACCAGGTCGCCCATACATACAATAAAATATTTTCTTTGACTCAAGAATTAAAACATAATAGCAAAATATCTACCTCTCAATCTCATTCAAGTGTTTGTTATGCCTCACTTTGATTATTGTGTTGTCTTGTACTCTAGTCTGAATACTGGGGTAGATCGACAGATTACAACGCGCAACACTCGTAAATTTGATCATGTGACATCCCTACGCAATCGATTGTCATGCCTATCTCTAAAAGAACATATGATTTCGCATATCCTTACGCTCCTGTTTAAAATCCCCCGTACATGCACCCCTCAATATATCTCTCTCGCCTCGTATACCTGTTCCTACTTCGAAACCAAAATATGACTTTACTGTCTATTCCTTGTCACCGAACTCATTTCTACTCAACCTCATTCAGCGTGTCAGTTTTCAGAATCTGGAACTCCCTTCCTTTTGAAGTCAGAGATTATCGGATAATAAAACAAGTTAAATGCAGATTAAATCGTCTCAACTCTAGGAATCATAAGAGATAGTCTCTCGCTTCTTGTTCTTCTTTCCTCCCCCTCCTTCCCCCTCCCCTTGTACCCGAGAAAACTATTGAAGGACAAGTGCAATTCAAGCACTATCTTTATCAATTTTCTTACTATATTAAACTATGCAACATTTGCTTGCAGTATATCTTTGATTTCGCTTATTATGTTTATATGTATTAATTATATGCCTGTTGTATTCTGTATATTTGCTGTTTTACTCGCCTGGTAGAGTGGAAAAGAATGCCCCATTGCCTTAACTGTTCCCAGAGAAAATAAATAACGTAAACCTGTGTTTTTTTAATGCATAATGCACAAATGGTACTAATTTCATTGTTGTCACTTCCGGTTATAGCATGTGAGAAACGTGCAAGTTGAAACATGTCCGGTTCTGCCTACAGCAAAATTAACGTGACACACAACGAACAATATGCTGCTCTGAAATTCTGCTTTCATCTTAAGAAATCTTCAGTTAAGGCCTATGCATTGTTACACGGGGCTTATGAAGACTTTGCTCTTCCATATAAAGGCACAGTTCGAAGATGGTTTAAAATGTCCAAAGGTGTAGGCAATCAATTTGAGTCGCTCCAGTTTCTACTCTTAACGGAAGGAAACATTAACACGTAGATTTAATAAACAACGCTCTCAGAAACTGTGAAAATTTCACCGAGTGCCACCCACACGTTAACTGAAAAGTTGGACATATGGCGTGTTTGGGCACCGTGGGTTGCAAGACCACCGATTCCCGAACGTGGAGGTTCGCGTGCTGGTTTGAATGCAGTTGAAGATGATGCTACAGGAAGGTGTGGAGTTTCTTTCAAGGGAATCAATACTGCAACTTAGCTACATCACAACTATAATTTGGTGGTTGTTTGTACTGGGACAGCTATGGTTATCTCGTTCTTCGATATTCAAGGAATGGTTTACCCCCGCCCCTCCACACACACACAAAATGTCTTGAAAACTCTGCAAGATCACATTTCCATGTAATAAGCTGGATGCTTTACTATGATAATGCACGACCACACATAGCTAATGTTGTTGCTGAATATCTCATAATCACCCATATTTAGCCTGGTGTGACTTTTTTCCTTTCCCCAAATTGAAGAAAAACCTACACCGGAGGCCTTTCCCTCATCTGAAGCGATGAAGACTGCGGAGGCGTTTTTCAGGGGATTATATCCGTTAAACTACACATTAACAATAATAATATCGCATATATGAGGAAAGAACGAAGGTTGCACTTTGGTTCGAGGCTAAGGAAGGAAATAATTGCTTATGAATGAATTTTTCAGATAACCTGTATTTCATTTTGCTATCAATTACCGAATAGACACGCGTTCAAATCTGTGGTCGTCAGTACCAAAAACACCATAGCAGCAAAAATACATATGGAGCGAGTATTGCTATATCTTCAGAAGCTGGAAAGCTTTGTTATTCGTTTTGAGGCATCCAGTTTCATTGACCCAGAGAGCAGTACACGAGAGTTTGAAGTAGCCAAGCGCTGCTCCACCCTCCCTTCCCCTAGCTCTACATTGACCGTGCTCGAAAATCGTGGAAACTTCCGTCCTCACTACATGCAGCGCCAGTAAATCGTCACAAATTCTTTATAAAAATCTAGGGCATCTCATGGGACGCTCTAGAAATGTAAAATAAAGAAATTCTGCTTGTATATTTTACAATTTCATTGTCTGTAAGAAAGGAAAACATATATTGAAACTTTGTAGTGCACTTTTATAAGTACTGGGTGAATCAATTATGTCTGGACCCTAAAAATGTAACATTGACTATTGGCACGCGCTGCAACGGTTTCTGCAAGACCATCAGCCAGTTCTACTAATCTCTGCAGGGTTAGCTAATACTCTCCCTCGTTTATTGTAAGCCATTGACATTGAGTTTTTGTATTTAAGTTTTGTAAATAATATGACATAGCGTCCTTTGACAAAAAAGTTGAACTTCGGAGACAATCGAAATGCTGTATTCACAAGCGCATGCAGCGAGTGCACACTGCTGTGGGCGGGTTGCCTGTAAACTTAAAGGTCACAATTCCAAATAACTGCAAAGAAAACATGGGGTAGAGCAGCAGTGGCTTATAAGGCATTGCTCTTCTGCGTAAGCTCCTGGGTTCAAATCCTACACAACGTTTTTGTATTATTTTATATAATTGGTTTTATAAGTGTATATGTAGAATATCATATGCAAACAAAAACGTAAGCATACACTAATATATTCTTAATAAATAAATAACAACAGAAACATTTATCTTCTAAGTGAAAACACCTAGAAATAAACACAAACTGATATCGGGTGTATGAACCCTCAGCATGTATAACTGCCCTCAATCCTTGGGGCATAGATGATATCAGATTTCTACAGTAGTGTGAACGAGAGGCTACAACACCCCGGGCTTTTGAATTTGTGCCCATAAGTCAACTTTTGTCCTTCATGCTCGTGCAGGGAATGTGTTTGCAGCATCTTGCATTTAGATGGGACAAATACTGAAGAAAATATTATATTCTTTAAAATACATATCATAAGTTAATGTTAAAACTTGCTGTGTATAAAAAAGAATATAACAAAACTAATTGGTCATAATATATTAAAAAGATTTATTAAAAAAGCTTTGTACCCGAAGATGAGCCTGCGTTCTTAACCACGGCATCACTGCACACTCTGCTACAGAGCTAACGGAACACACATACTAGGCAGCGTCTTTAGTGCCTGCCATATAACACAACTGCTGCAGTGACTACATAGCCTTGTTGGTTACCTTGTTAACTTATGACTCGTTTGTTTTTTTGTCAAAAGATGTACATTAAGGGTAGTTAAATACATAATTTTGATAACATGCAATTACTGCGATTGAGGACTACATTCCTATTACTTTAAAAGACAAAAAAAAAAAAAAAAAAAAAAATTAAAACTCTTATACTCCATTAAAATCAATTGCAGAGTGTACAGAGGAAAAATTACTCAATTCTTATGTGACATTGCAAAGTAACTATTGTCGCAAACACTTAAACAGAGAGCAACACGTCGGTCCTGCCAGGTGTAGTGGTTACCATACTTGCCTCTTAAACCCAAGATTGCGGGTTCGAACCCGGCCAGGATCGATGGATTTTTTCGGGCGTAAAAATCCTAAGTATGGCTTCCTTCGGAAGGGAAGTAAAGCCGTGGGTCCCGTGTCGTACATTTACGGCACGAAAAAGAACCTCAAGTCTGAAAGAGAGGCCTCTGAGCAAAATTTGTCAGTCGTTTCACTACTGAGTTGAATGGGAGGCTGATGACCTGAGATGTTAAAGAGTGTCTATAAATAAATCAATAAAAATAAGAGCAACACATTATTGAATCAATAATTATTTATATAAAAGTTTTAAAAGTGCCATTTTATTTTATAAGTATGAACGGTTTAAACAAGTGTACAAAGGCCTACTTTAGACAGTTCTTAATTAAAAATTGTAATATTCAAGTCATTCTCAAACGTTTCTTATTTCAAAGAAATGACATTTTTTGCTAAGAGTATCGCTCTTGCACACGGGGAGCGTGCGGCTCATATACTCCTAACAGTTCTGCTGCTGTTCTTGCACGCGGCGGAACTACACAGCATATATATAGTACTGGCGCCTGCGCAGTGACTTCTATTGTAATAACGTCGCAACTTGATTGCTGGGTTAGTGCTAGGGACACAAAGAGAAGGCACCCAGCAAATAGAAGGAGAAACAGAGAGCGCCTAGCTCAAACGTGGCCAGAACTTTTCCTCCTTTCTCTGCGGGAATCTTGTTCACATTTAGCTGTAAATTAATTTAAACAGTAAATGTTATTTCGGTTCAAAATTTCTCCCTCAGTCCTAGGATCTATGTAACTTCAACCCTTCATTAATTTCGCGAGTGTGAAATGGACAGGGGAAATGGTATTCATATTAATTTGTCGCGTGTGCAACTGTGTTCTTTCCCTTGATTCTTTATTGAAGTTTACTGTACAGTGCGTTGTGAGGGAGATTGTTTTAAAATTGGATTTTGATAATTTTAAATGTAATTTCATTTGAAAGCCACATTTTCATCTCACAGTTGTGTAAAGCAAGTTTACCTACTAGCCTCTCTATTTCTATAAAATTATTATGACTGTAGAGGTGTATTGCATTATTATGAGGGGATGTTGCATCTTCATCTTTATTTCTAATATTTAATTATACACTCCTATCAGTCAATCAGTCAGGTTTCACTAATGACCAGATCCCGGAACTTCAGACATTTATTTTGGTTAAAATAGGCGGGCAAAACCGCTCTTAAAATATTGAAATAAGTATTTATTAAAAGTGAAAACATACTAATATCACTCATTATTAATGAAAATAGGATTTAAGATAATTAATAATTGTTTTATTTCATAATTTAAGTCTCTTACTCACTTTTCTTGGTTAATGCTTCTTCAAAGTATCAACTGTCATAGTCAGCCGATTGTCAGAGAGAATATTTTTCATCATGGAAAAAGAACGTTCTACTTCCAATTAAGTGACTGGAGCACATTTAAAACAAGGACTCATTCAACTTACAACAGAACATTCACCTTTCAGGACATCAAGGAAATGTTGATCAAGACAAAATAAAGTAGTTTTGAATAGTCCTGGGGAATGAGCAAAAAAAAATGCGCAGTGGTTTCTAGTAAAGTTCGTTTTCCGTTTATAGGGGAATCAGGTTAGTATTTCTCTTACTTCCGAACTGAACACATTGTAGGACGGTTTATTGCACAGCTGTATCGCTCTCATCTTTCTCGTATGCAATCGTCTGTTATATTTATGTGTATGAAAAGTTATTCCCACTACAAATTTCTGGAATTGTCTCGCGTAGATCGATACAAGAGCGTTCCCCAGGACTATTCAAAACTACAGTGAATCCCTCTTCCTCTCTATTTCCTGCTATTTGTATACCGAAGTAACTGTTTTTTTTTATTAGTGTTTATCGCCCGTTTTTACTACTGAGGCACCACAGGCGGAGATACTGGTGATACATGAAATGAAATGATAAATTAGGAAGGATTTTTAAACAAGGAAACTTTCCAGGCCTAAGTATAGGGCACCTCCCCGGCATTTGCCAGTTATGAGGACTGGGAAAATCTGGAAAAACCTCAGTCAGGGAGGACGGTCCTGGCGGGATTTGAACCCCAGACCTTCCTCTCACGAGTCCGCGCCTTAATGACCTCGGCCACCCGTGGCGGTGAGGTAACCGTGCGATACATTCACTAATGAAGGTTCTGCTATTTAAAGAACTTAAGTGATGAACGGATTGAGGAGAAAAAAATTGACTGCTTAAAATGAAATAAAGGTAAAACAAAGTTCTCAATAGATATTTTTGTGAGATGAACACGCCATTTTATTTTTATAACTCTTTTCATTTCGATGAATTAAATTTTGTGTGCTTTTTAGTATGTGTAAATAATCGCGGAAATAATTTCATAATGATACAAACTGGCCAAAAAGAGGGGGGGGGAAGGCAAAATAAAACTGACCCTACCGGTCCCAGATATACGAGGGTCTTAATTTCTATCTGAGTCATAAATATATCCACCCTGATTAAAAAGGCAATCTGCCTTACTTCCGGAATTAATTCAACAACCCAACCTCCAAACGCGTATTCCTCTATCCCTGTTTCCAGCTTGAAATAACAGAAAGGTCAAGGCGAGTGAAAGATGAATGAGTCGGATATCACATTGCCTCCAAGTGCAGCAAATAGCGGCATTTTAAAGTAATTTGGCGTGGTGAAATTTAAAATTTGTATAATTATTTACATTTTCTTTATATATGATCCTAAACATAGTTAAATGTGTAATTTACTCACACTGAAGAGGCTATAGTATGAGCAATGATGAGGTCAGCTGTTATTGAATATATTCTGGCCAGATATTGTTCCAGGGTTGCCAGCATGCATAATTATGCAAATAAATCTTATAAATCAGATTAATAGTTAGTATGTAATGCCACCGATTTCGAAACCGCGGTGAGGAATGTAAAAATTAAACAAACATGTAATATTAAGTATTTAATATAATATGTAATTCGTATCAGCTTAAATACATTAATATTGTATATTAAATTTAAGTTTTCAGAATAAACTGTATGGAGTGTTATAAATACTTATACTAAATTGTGTCCAAATTGCAAAGAGTTTAAAGAGTTGTCTGTCTCATTTAATTACTTAATAACAAGCACATTTTTGTATTTACATTTTGTTTCCTTTACACAAAGCACAGAGATTTGATGTCATAGAAGTATGGCGTGCTGGGTGTGCAAGACATGGTGTTAAAGAAGATGGTTCTTGTGTATGGGAAAGTAGGAACAATACAGTACGTTCTTGCAATTTGTAGGTTGAGAGATATCCAGGGTAAACTACAACACACTGTTGATAATTTCTCAAACTGTAGACAAAATGCAAACAGATATGTACTGCTTTTGTCTAGCAAATGGGAGAATGTATTGCTTATTGCCTAATGATGTTAGGAATTCAGTAAAAAGGATGTGGAAGTTCATATGCTGATAATTAAAACACTTGGTCTATATTTGTGCAATAAACCCCAGTGATAGATTCCCGTCTTTTTCTTGAAAATAGGCATTGTTATATTGAATAAACGTAACTTTATCCTATAAATACACTTTATAAATTTTGGAATCTTTACATGAACTATATTCCTGAGTTCTTCAAATTTCGTTGTAGTGAAAACACGAATCAACAGCACCTTTCGTTTCAGAAATATTCTCGGAGAAAGTTTTAGGTTATTCAACACACAAGGGTAGGTCCATAATTTTCCGGTCTAACCATTTTATAGGAATGATAAAGTAAAAAATATATTTCACTTTTTCAACATAGCTAACCATTATTGTAATAGACTTCTCACATCTTTGAATTAACATTCCCA
This sequence comes from Metallyticus violacea, assembly GCA_030762175.1. Classification (NCBI taxonomy): domain Eukaryota; kingdom Metazoa; phylum Arthropoda; class Insecta; order Mantodea; family Metallyticidae; genus Metallyticus; species Metallyticus violacea. The sequence continues at coordinate 20,171,762 of CM060845.1, forward strand.
AAAATAGAAGTATTGTCTGCAAAATGAGCATAAACAGCATCCATCACTTCTTCGTCCCACTTAAATTTCCTTCCTCAAAGGTCCTTCTTGAGTTTTGAGAAGAGGAAATAGCTACTGTAGCTAGATCTGGGCTGTAGGGTGGATGGTCTATTTCCTTGAAGCCACGCTTCTGCACAGCTTCCTTTTGCAACAAGAGCTGTGGCGCAGGCGGTTTCGTGAAGAAGGCGCACACCACCACTGAGTTTTCTCACCTTTTCTCTTTGATGGAAGCACGTAGTCTGTGCAGCAGGCCAGCACAGTACTCCCCATTTACTGTGTTGTTCCTCTCCTTGAAGTCAAGGAAGAGTATCCTTCACAGTCCCAAAAGATTGTGGCCATGATCTTCTTGATTCAATGAGTAACCTTGGTCTTTATAGACGGTGATTTGCCAGGTTTACGCCACTCCATTGATTCTCTTTTAGACAAGGGATCATAGTAGAGGACCATAGTTTCATCTGCTGTAACAACGGTTTGCAGAACTTCTCTCTCACGGCAGAGCTCCAAAAATACCGGACAACAGATAACTCGTTACTGCCTACGGACTGAGGAAAGGAACCTAGGCACTAACCTTATTCATATTTAAATGTTCATGAATAATTCGAAGGACTGTTGTTTTACAAAGACCCAACCTTACTGCTATTTCTGTAACTTTGAGGCGCCGGTCTTCCATAATTTCTCCTTCCACAAGAACGATATTTTCGGGAGTGAGTATCTCCAAGGTATCTCGAATACTTTCTCAATCTATTCGAAAAAGTTTGGCCCATTCTTTTACGGTAGAGTATGAGGGGGATGCTTCCCCCAATACATCGTCCAATCGCTGTTTAATTTCATTTGAATCAAGTGCGTCTTTTGTCAAGAACTTAATAACAGCTCGATACTCCATTTTGAACACTTCACAATCTTCTACACATAGCCTTCTTTATACAACTATAATTGAACACAGCAAAGCGGACGTTACAGCTGCAATTATTTACTTAACAGATAACGTATGACACCAGATAAGGAGTATGTGAAGGCGATAATCATTATCGGCGAGACCGAAAACTTAAGACCTGCCCTCGTACTAGGCGAATAATGAGCCAGGCACTTAAGGCGTTTAGAAAGGAGGGAGATGACAGAAGAAGTCGGGTATTCACAGTGTCACGGAAACAATACAAAGAGCTGCTGGTTTGTAAAAAGAAGGGATGGAACCAAAAATTGGTGGAAGAGCTTACAGAGGCAGCTTCCCGTGGGCAGGAAACTAGTGTTTGGAGGATATTGAAAAACCGTCTGTTCATAACTGTATGACTTCGGAGCGTGGAGAAATTATTTCCAAGAGGCATTCGGGGGAGTGGGGACCAGCATAGTGCAGCTCTAAATGAAATGCCATTAGGAGCACTAAAAATGAAAATTATGGATAGGGTCACGATAATAGGAGAAACAATTAAAGCAATAAAAAGCTTTGAGAACAAACCTGCACTTAGCGTCGACGGACTACCATCAGGACTTTTTAAGGAGGGTTTAAGATATGAAAAATGTATGGATATGGTGGCAAAAATAATGAAAGACGTTTTCAATAGGGGAGTGTATTCAGAGAAATAGACAACAGCAATTATGTGTCAAATCTTTAGGAAAGGAAGCCCAAAAATATTGCATAATTATAGGGGCGTGGTACTTCTCCCAACAATGGAGAAAAAATTACAAAATTTCATACGAGAAAATTAGGTAATTGATAGTAAAATACAACACGCTTTCAAAATTCCAAACGGGGTTAGTGAAGGATATAGCACAGAATTTTTTGTTTTCGATATACTGAGAGCGCAACAAACACAGGAAAGGAGAGGAGAACTGCGTTGTGCCTTCATAGATTTTCGAAACGCGTTTGATTCCTTAAAGGCAAGCACTTAAGTTAAGGACGAAAGGTGTTTCGGGTAAAATGATTAAGAAATTAAAATCAATATATAGGTTAGGCACAGTTCTGTGTAAAATATGGTCGCGATAAAGTTTCAAAAAAGTTTAATAAAACAGAGAAGAATCGGGTAAGGCTGCATCCTGTCACCGCCCCTTTTCAATTTGTTTGTAGATAAAATACCAGAGAAAATGTCTTTTACAGGCTTTTGCCCCGAATACAGGAGGCATATCCATGCCAGCTTTCGTTTATGCGGATGATCTGATATTGATATCCACAACAATCGACGACCTCAATACGCCTCTAGACTGCTTAGAGGCGTATTGTCAGGAATGGGGAATGACAGTCAATGAGGAAAAGACCAAAACAATGATGTACAAGAAAGGTGTAGAGTAAAAAGAGAGGTGGGATTATGCAGGTCAGTCACTAGAAAATGTGAAGAAATTCAAATATTTGGGGGCACTTTAGCAATGAACGGGAGCTGGGCGAAATACACAGACATCACAAAATGAAAATGCATATTAAAAAATATAGAAGCATTAAAGATGTGAGTAAAAATACCGGAAACACCGCAGAGAACAATGGAGGTGATGTACGGGGCGGTTATTAGGTCAACTTTGGGGTTGGGAATACACTGAACTTAAACAGGTACAAACGCAGTTTCTAAAACGGATGCTACAAGCAGGGAAAGATATAGCAAATTGTGGGGTTCATAAAGAGTTTGGTATCTTTAATGAAAGTGTAAATTTAACAATAAGAACAATTAAGTACCGGTTAAGAATAATAAGGAGGAATCTAGTACTTCGCACAGTTTCTCTGAGAGAGCAAATAAGGGAAGGGTGGGGTATCAAAAATAGGAAAGGTTTAGACAAAATTGGACTGGGGTGTATTTGGTTAAGGTGATAGAGCATGACGTGCGATAGCTTAAAGATAGTTAACAAACGTTTGCTGTTAAGTTAGATATAGAAAGACTCAATACGCAGAGAAGATATCGCTTAACCTGCAGGCTCAAATAGATCAGGTGTGGTGGAGGGGGTTAATCTTGATGTCTGTGGGAGAGAAGAAAGAAGTGGCCTGGCATGAATCAGATTGTAGGCTTGGGAAGGGGAAAAAAATGTTTCCTCAGAAATAATTTCCCCCCTGTGTGGAGAAAGAAATACCTGGAGGCACATTATGGCAGAATGCAGGAAAACAGAGCTTTTAAGAAATGAGCATTCACCATCACAATTTATGGATTCCAACAGAAGTTTGAATGCCTGCCTAGGAATGTTGGTGCACGAGATACACACCTGAATATTTCTAGCGAAACTCGACAAAGAAGATTAATGGCTACAGAAAAGAGAGGGGAGTTGGGGAGCAGGGCTCATAGTTCAGGGTTCTCTCCATGCTTGTGTATATGTATATAACAATATTCATAGAAATGTGCGATGCAAGTATATCGGATTTTTGTATATGCATGTGTTTGTATGTACACAAAGTTAATCATAGCAATTAAAGTTATGGTTTTTTGTGTATTGTATATTTTTATTGTTAAAAGGACGGTATTAGTATGTATGACTGTTAGGCTCATATGACAGTTATACTTACTTATGTGTACTTAAATCCTGCCACAATAAAATCCAGTGTTATAATATACGAAGTAAAAACCTCACTGGGCGTTTGAAAAATTAATTAAAAGAGAAAACGCGCAAGCTTGAAGCACAAAGGTTCTCTTTCACCAGAACGAGTCGCCAACTCACACAATTACAAAAGTGCCCGCATTGGGTTTGGAATTCAATTCTTATTCCCTCTATTCCATGTAAAAAAATTGCCTCGGAGGGAGCGGGGGGGGGGGTTTCCTCTAATTCATCGGCACTGTAAATGACCATTTTGCACAATTTTGACATAAATGTATAATTTTAAAGAATTAAAAAATTGAAAATTACCTTTTGAGACTACGCTGAGAAATAAAAGGCATACTTTACAGAAAAGTTTAGCTTTCTTGTTTATTTAACATCTCAAACACTGTAGTATAACAAAACCTACCTTTGATTCTGAAAGTAGAGCCTGTTTTTGACAATTAAATAAGAAAAGAAATGCTAGTGCTAACTGCATAACTTCAAATTCTATTTCTGTTTAAAAAAACCATAAAACGTCGGATATCTTTCCTACTTTTTATATTTTATGATACAAAACGGTTACTATACCTTGAATCATCACATATAAAAGAGAAACACACTTATGAGAATTAACTACCAACCTATAGAGGAACTGAAAGGTTCAAGAGGATAATACAGTTTCTTAAAAGCATAAAAGGTCCTAATTCTAGTAATTCATGATTCTGTTCTGGACTCATATTTTCTTGAACAATATGAACGATGTATAACAAGCATACCTGCGTTGCTTCCAAATTTTCGTAATTTCGTTCTTATGATCTCTTATTCGCAGGCGTCGACTATGTTTGCATCGTTTGTTACCAGAATAAGTTGTGCTTGGCGTATTTTGTTAATGCACTATGGATGTCACAAATTATACATTATTTTCTGATCAAACATCCTATACAAGTCACCATAAATAATGTTTATAAAATGTAAGTTGTGTAGTTAAAACACTTAGCTATTGAATGCTGTTTTGAATGTTTACGCGTATTAATCGCGATAAGGTAATAACTTACAAAGAAAAGTGTCAAAACTTTTCAGGAACTCTTGTTGAAGATGAGTGCATTACAATTATATGAAATTGTATTTTATTCAACTGAAAGTAGGCTAGGTGGGTTCTGTGATTCGCTGGGGTTGGTTAATACTTTTGATACGCTCTTATTATATTTTCAGGCTTTTATGTAACTAGGAACAGGGAAATGAAAGTAACGTTATTTGCCTTCTTGTCACATCCATCAATTATACTGTGCTACTCCATTCATTCCTCTGACACATTTCCACAATTTTTATAATGAATGAATTTCACAGGTTTGGCGATGTGTACCAGAGAAAAGGTCATATTTTTTATTTTTTCTTTCGGCTCCGCTGAGATTCCAGACGGTCATTAAAATCAACTCAAAGCGCGTTAATTCAAAGGAGATAGGGAGAATTTCAAAGGGAAAAGTTTTGTGAATGCGCATTAATTTCATTAGTTTCAATAAGGAAATAGCAGGATAAATAATTCATTAGAGAACCAGTAAAAAGGGTAACATTTCTAGAACATATAGCTTAGCTAAATATATGCAAAAGAAATGAATAGGTAACTACAAAATATGTTTGAAAAAGATTGAGAGAACACCCAGTTTTCAGTACGCGAGCTTTATGATTAAAAGGCAAAGCTATGTGTAATGCTTAAAAGAGTTTTATGTAAGCTAAGCATATATGAATATTTATATGTGCACTGGGTGTCCACAAAATATTAAGTATATCTTTTGTAAAAATGGGGGATGTAGGAGTATTACGTGTATGCCAGTGCAATGCAGGTGTATTGCAGATGTAAACATTGTAGTTGGTGCTGGCTTAGTGACTACAGCTGAACATGTGCTCTGTTGTTTCAGAAAACTGAACTGCATGGTGATAAGTATACCAGAGAGGGCAGCCATTGTGACGTTGAGGTTGTAAGGGCCGTTTTATGGTGAGATTCGGACAAAATTTCATCACCGATGGTATAATCCTGGACCCATGGACAAAACAATGAAACTCTTGGTGAACAAGCTCAAGTGCAGTGAGACCGTTAAGAACGAGCCCAAGGCCGTCCATCAAGCTCTGATGACAGAATTGGAGCCATTAGAACATCCATAGAACGCAGTCCGAAATGATGCGGTGCCTGTCATAGGAACTGAACATTCCACGCTCAGGGTGCTGCGTTACACGCTGAAGAAAAACCCGTACCATCCACAGATTTTGCACATGAGGAGGATTTGGCACCGCGTGTTAGCATGTGCATGGATTTGATGGCAGCATGTCCTTATTTAGCGATGAGCCTTGCACATTTGTGGAACGTTTAACAAACAAAATTGCACCAACTGGGCTGACACACCGCCAGTGGAGAACTTGGAATTCCGGCGACTCTCTCCCAAAGTTAAAGTGTGGATGGGTAAAGCAGTTGACAAAATTGACGGCCCGTTCTTTTTCGCCTAAAACACTCTTAATGGAGTAATATACTGCGACAGTTTCTGTTACCACAGCTTGTTCACGATGGCCGTAACTACTTTCAGCAGGATGAGACACCATGCTGTTATGCCATAGATGTTCGCGCGACTTTTTCGTATTAGTTATTTCCTTGAAGATAGGATTAGCTTTTTCTGCTCAATCCATCCACCTTAAAACCAAATCAGCAATTTCACCCTACAACCCCCATCCCGTCTGCGGTAAAACCCAACACAGGGTACGGACGCAGCAACTATACACAGGCTGAGCACTGACTTCAGCCTGCCAGTTTACTTCGGACTTCGGATTGGGCGCGCAGGACATGTGATCTGGGCGGAGCGTTCTTCTAATCTTTGTGCGAGCATTTATCAAGGGACGTGTGACCCGCCAACGCATTATCACAGTGACGGAGCTCCGAGACCGAATCTACTAGCTGCTGCAGCCATAACACCACGAATGTTCCAGAATGTCTTTCTTGCCACAGTCGACAGATGAGAGGTGTATCGCGAAGTCAATGGCGCTCATGTTGACGTAACATATGATAAGCAAATATCATGATGAATATTAAATATTCAGTCACTATTTCATTATAATCAATACTTAATTTATGGACACCCTGTACTTTATAATTAAAATATAGAAGTTTGCAAAACAAGGTACAGAATTTTAGTACAACATTTTCAAAAACTAATAATAAACAGATATAAAGAAAACATACAGAAAAAAGTTACCAGGGTTCCATAAGAAATTTCATTAAGGTGTGTTGGCAGACCTGAAGCAAATTCATTCAAAGGCGCACGTTAATTTGACAATAATTAAGTATACATTATGGAGGTTTCACTACAAAACATGTAAGAATGTGAATTGCGTGCAGTACGTTTCTTTATTAGGGAAAAAAAAAAGGGTTCCTAATATTCGTCATGAGTTAACCTGTGTTTATGGAGAGGGATGTCTGAGCATTTAGATGGTTCTAAGTTGGCGTGAATGGATCATGAAAAGATAGAAAAATGCACAAGATGAACAGTGCAATGGAAGACTGGTTCAATTGACAGGTATTCTGAAAGAAAAATGAAATGAAATACAGAAATTTCCTAAGCAGATGCTAGCAATGTATTGCCGCTGAGGGGCATCATTTTCAATAGCTCTTATAACACAGGTCAGTGCTTACTATTATCATTTCAAACGGAGTACCATTTTTCAATAAAATATAAACATGGGCACCTCTTTTCCCTTTTTCCAAATGCTTCAGTTGCGCTTAACCAGCCAGTCGTAAACGGAGATGATGGAGATTGATGTGTCTTTATAGCATTATTATTATTATTATTATTATTATTATTATTATTATTATTATTATTATTATTATTATTATTATTATTATTATTATAAAGCGAACCAGATAAGAAAAACATTCACGTAGTGAACAAAAATAAAGTTATTCTACTTTGAATCCGGGTTTACTGAATGCCACCAACATTATCCCTATTTGAAGAGTAAAAACTATTTTTTCGTCGTTAGTGTTATATATTTCGTAAAAATAATTAAGTGCATGATTATTAACACCACTGAGTGTACAAATTATGTTAATTTATTCCCCAATGAAAAATAATTTGAATACTTTATATTAGATAAATTAAGTAAATTTGCCAAATTCTTTGGTCTCCCATTCACAAATAATAGAAAGACAAAAGCAAGGTGTATCTAATAATAGGATATAAATTATATTATTAACATAAATTCCGGCAATTGTGCCCTCTACAGGAAAGATACGTTACACTAAAGTTTGGAAAATTTAGTCCGGAGATGCAACCTAACCTAAGCGCATGAGCAGTAGATGGTGTCGCGGTACAGGTGGAAGATATATGACGTGACAGCTCCATTATACTCTGCCAACAATGTACGACAATAAATCATCCCTTTCCCTTTGCCGCCACGAGTCATAAAGAAAAAGTGCCCCTTACTTTAATTAACTTTAATACTAGAGGTTTCAACATCTTGGCAGGAAGCTCCGAGACAATATAATCAAGTATGTACTGTCTATGTACGAACCTTAGAAGTATGTCAACAGTTCGCAATAAGGAATGTGATGGTGTCTGCAAACATTTATATACACGCTAAACACTTGTCCCCCCCCCCCCCCATCTCATGCTCGTGCAAACCCACGCCACAGAGATCCTGTACAAAGTGTTCGGTTTAAATTTACAGCAATGTAAACCTCCAAGGGGTCCCTAACTGTCTAATGGAACTTCACTCCAGGGTGTGGCACAAGGGCTAAGCAACACAAGTTCTGAAAATTTAATGAAACCCTAAAAAAAAAAAAAAAAAAAAAAAAGTTCCACTTGTAGTAATTTACAAAGAAAGGTCTATGCAACTACTGGGAATCGTGCGGATGTAATATTTAGCATGTTTTTCCATTTTCGAAGCCTAGGGGGTTATTTTTATAAGCCGAAACTCCATTGCCTTGTGCAAACATTTCAAACGTAAATTATTGGGGAATGTAAAAATTCTTTCTGGTTGGATTAGCGCATTTCAAATCTATCTTGATGTTAACTAGTGTTTAAACAAATTAAAGCACATAATATATATGGAATATTTAATTTTAAACCATAAACACCTTTAAAAAAGGAAAAAAAAAATGTGTTTGCATTTGAAGAAAATGTACTCTATTATCATTTTTGTTTATTATTTTTATTTTTATAATTTCAAATCATCTACTTTCATAAACGACTTTATTAAACTTTATTAAAATTAGTTCTAACATTGTTCTCCACGCAAAAATCATTGTAATTTAAGAGATCAGATTAAAATAAAATGCCTTTTAGTGATTCGATTAGCCAAGTTGTGAGTTCCAAGTTGCTACTGTAAAATTAATAATATGTCAAAGTGCACCATGGTGATTCAACATCAAGTGCTACAATCTGCAATCGAATTAAAATTAACTTACTTTCTCACCTAGCTTAATATCACCAGAAAAGGGTGTATTTCGCCACTATGATGAAAATGAAATTTTACTAATTTTTGGAACAGCCATTTGTAAGAAGGCGCTTGCTTTTTGCAAATACAAAAGTCTGTTAAACAGTATTTAGAGTTTAGATGAAGAAGAGGAGCCATAAAAGACAAGAAATCTTGGGGAGTCCAGAAAGCATAACCCATGTAGAAGCCATAGTGAAGAACAATTACCAAAAGAAGTCTCTAAGCGTTCATTCGTTGCAGGTGTCAGAAATGATGCACAAATATCTTCGTGTTGTTCGTATCCCACAATCTCACACAAGAATAAAAAGTCCGTTATGCAGGAGCTGCGTAAACTAAGCGAATTCCTCAGCAAGTTGAATAGCTTTAAAAGTCAATATAAAATCCAAATTGGGCCTTATTAATTAATAAAATGAAATGCCATTACTTTATGGTATTAGGGGAACATAATTAAACTTCTGGTGAACAATAAATACTACAAAATAGAAACTACTTTCTTATAATTATTGCTATTGAGATTAAACGAAAAACATTAATGCTATAGGTACTATTAATTAAATTCAATATATGCCTACTGATAGACAAAACTATACTTTGTGGGTATTTTTAATCATTTTTAAATGTAACTATGTTTATGAACTGAGACCTTGATATCATCTTTACATTCACTAAAATAGAGAGAAATTACAGAAAGTTTCGAGTTACATTGTACATTTAAGATGTTCATATGTTTCAATAAAACAAACATGTGTTACAATTTAAAAACAATTATAATTTACTAAGCAAATATAATATAAAATCGAAAGTTCTATCTATTTTCAGTGTCTTTAAAATTTAATTTAAATTTTATTATCGTAAAACCATGTAAAGGAATTTTTTTTCTGAATGTTGTTAAACAGAGCTCTTGCATACAAAAGTAGTTCCGACACATATTAGAATAATATTTCACATTTTCTATCTTCACGACGGTGCTTTTGTGGAATATAAAACATATACATCGTTATAAATATAGATTATATGCTGAATTAATTGACCTTTTATTTTAAAACATTAAGAGAAAATTAAACGCTAGAGCGCTTTTTAATTTCATTTTTCAAGTATACCTTACATCTAATGGCCCGATTTCCCTGATTTCATAAACCAATTTTCTTATTTTATTTAAAAGTTAAATAGGAGTTTCCCTGAGAAAAAACAAACATGGTGCCTCTAGAGCGATTTTTAAATTTTGGGTTTCAGATAAACCCCCGCTCCTAGCTGTCTTGTTTCGCCGATTTTCCGAAACGATTTTTATGAATTATTTTAATGCCATAAACCGAATTTCGTTGAGAAAACAAATATTGCAATCGCTAGAGCGATTTTTAAATGTGCGCTTTATTACAATTTTCATTGAAATTTTCGATGCCTGGTAGATAGAATCGACGAAGAATTGAAGAAATTTTTCAAAAATCGTTTCATGGGTACAACAGCAATCGGAATTGGCTAAAAGGCAGTAACAGTGGAATGCTTCGTCGTTTGCACAATAGTTAACGCCGACAAGCCTTCAATGGTGACGAAAGCTGAATTTACAAACAGGACAAAGAGATAGCCTGCGATCTGGGTGTTTGCAAATGAAAACCCCCGCCGTACTCTAGTGAATGTTGAGCGATATGTAAGTGTACATTGAAAGATGGTTGCTAGTTTCTTCTCAGTAAATAATTATATTGCAACCATTCCACATCAGGAACTAAAATCAGTTACTGCCAACTGGTAATCCAGTTTGCTTCAGAACGCTAACAGAAAGAACACCGAAGTTTGTATTGTTATTTCGAAAAGAAATAGTCAAAATTGATGAGATGTGCCTTCCAATTAGAACTCAGATCAGTAGCAAGGCTACCCCCATATTTTCAGAATATGTTATAAGGAATAATTTCCATTTAAGCTCCAACAACCTCTGAACATGTCTCAAAACTGATTTGCTCTCAAACTCTGTACACTTTTATAAAGTAAACCATTCTGAATTTAACTATAGTGATAATTTTTCCGTCAAATAACTCATTCTGTGCAGTAATCCTCAGTTCTGTTACGAATTATCAAGTTTTTTACTTTTGCCGACATTCTCCATGTTGCTGTAGTGACTTTGCACTAGGGGTACTTTGTAGCTCACACAGAATACAAAGCTCCACAGTTTTCATGGAATCGGGAACAAAGCAGCAGAAAGTGTGAAGAAAGAAACTTGACCTAAGTCCAGCTTTTCTCTTTCTCTACTCACTTTTTCAACGTAGTACCTGGTTAGTAGAGTTTTTTTTATAAACTTATTTTTTGAGTTTCAATGGAGTGTAACAAACTAATCCCTTTGAGGGCCAGAGAAAATTATCTCTGGGGCCACCCGTTGGATCATAATGTATTATGTTGGTTGTGGTGGTCTAGTGGCACCCGTTTGCCTCGTAAACTTAAGATAGCGGGTTCAATCTCGGGCAGGGCGACGGATTTTTTCGGGCGTAAAAAGCCTAAGAATGGCTTCCTTTGGAAGGGAATCAAAGTCGTAGTTGTCGTAGATTTAAGGCACAAGAGGAACCTCAAGCCTCTGAGCAAAATTTACCGGCTGTTTCATGTCCTGAATTGAATGGGACGCTGATGAGATGTCAAAGAGCGTCCGTAAATAAACCAAATCAACAATCAATATAATGTGTTATATTACAGTTTCGTAGAAAGGGGTCCAGAACAAGCAGGACCACGTCACTTCTCGCTGCTGTGCATTGCCGTTCCGAGCATTATACATATTTCAACAATATTTCATAAAGTCAATACTGATTTTATGGAAAAATTAATATTAACAAATGTAAGGTGTATTAAATGAAAAGACTACACTGTTTCGTTGAAATCGCCGTGGTTCAATGGGACAGTTCGCTCGAGAGCAGAATTTGATGTTATCCCGCTTAAAAGAGAAGTTTTCATACAAAGCAAGGAATGGTCCCAAGAGGCAATCCGTTCGGAGTTTTGAATCCTTCCATTTTTCCGTACAATTCTTTTCCCGTAGCCGAGTTTTACTTGCGGTTCTCTAAAGGGGATTGACAGGCAAGTTTTTGCCTTCTGTGATAATGTTTTAGCTTTAAAACGAGCGCATGCATTATGTAAATTCCCTTTCTTTGTCGAGTGAAATAGTTTAGAAATCCTTTGTAAATTCATTTCCCTCCGCAAGTGTTAACTGTAACAGTTCCCTCTTAATTACACATTACGCCCAGCAAAGAAAAGTTGAAGTAAGTCAGCCACATGGGACGGTGCTGGAAGAAAAGCATTCCTGGAGGATCTTGGACTGCTCGGAAAGTAACTGTCTCTTCAAGCCCGAGGCTATGTCAGGAGCAGTAGAAGTTATTTCAGCAATGTCTTGATATAATGCCGAGAAAAACTAATGTTCATTACTGGTGTTAATGTTATCAGGCATTTGTTTTTTTCCTAATGTCTGTAGGGCGCGCGGCTTGGTAAAGAAGGATGAAGTTGATTGTGACGACAAGAACGTCTGCTAAGAGAATCTTCCTAGTAAAAAAATTTCCTTACGGCAGGACTGGGAAACGCATCCAGGATTCAGCGGTTAGCAGGCAGAAACATTCACTAAAGTAGGGGAGAAATAGACTCGTCATATCGCTGACCAATCGCGTAAACAACAACAACAATAATAATATCGTCAGAGGCATGGCATTATCGGCGTTGCAACAGTTATAGGGTTAAGGGGAATTGCTCAGTAGCAACGCGTTTTCAAGTGCGTGGACTGATTTAATTTTTCGTTTGCAAATATTTTATTAATAGTAGTGGTTGTGATTTGTATCATTAATCAAAGAAAAGTGCTTGTGTAGGATTTTTTGATTAAAAGTGCACATTTTCCTACACTTACCCATCGTTTTCATACACGCTATTTCCTCGCGCCAATGCATCCAAGTCTAGCTTATGATTTCTGTCGCTAGATAACACTACATAGTTTCTGCTGTAGTTAAAGCTAATTTGCCAGTATTACAATACTTTTGAAACCATAACCGTGGAAAATATTAAAAATAAAAGATTAATTATGTAACGAAATTTGAGTTTTAGTCATATATACCATACCAAAGATAACTATGAAGTGTGAAATATGTTTCAAATGATAGAGGAGCAGGAAGAAGTTGATGGTGATCTTGGAGTGCAGCCGCTGAAGACGGACAGCGAGTGGCGGGATGTGGCAATAGAAACGTAATAATGTAATTTCTTCCCTAGTATATAGACCACGGAAATGGGCAGTTGTGTACGTATTGATGCCCAAGAGGAGTGAATCAGGTGGTAAGGCTTCGGACTGGCATTGCGAGGTGGCTCCTACACCTTGCAGGAAGCCGCACAGGCGTTGGGGTGCACTATCTGATAAAAGTGCTCGTCTATGTCCTGCAGTCACCGCCCGGTATCTCCCTCAACTCATCCGTTACTTAGGCACAAAGGGCCATCCTTGAGCAAGGCGCAAGTTTTCTTCAACGCTCGGTTCGCTTTTCCTCAATCGACAGGTTTCGGCAAGCCTCGTATGCAGAACTAAACTGTGTTGAAATGTGGAATGTGCTTTAAGGCTCCGTTACCGCAAAGCTTGCAGTCTGTCAACGCTAACGTGAGTTGTGTTTTGCTAATAGTATTTCCGAAGTTAATTTGGACGACGCGACTTCCAGCTCATTACACTTGCCTCGGGAGTTCCGACTCCTGGGAAAAGCTCTCGTCAACTGTGCGTGTTGCAGGCAGAAAAATAAAAGCTTACTTAGCAGAGTGCTGTGAATGAATGGGAAAACAATCAACTGATGCTACAGCTGAACAAGTAGCAGCTTACACAAAGGAAAAAGCATTAGCACTATTGGGGGAATTAACTCATTTTGTGCATTTCATCTCAACAAATATAGAAAAACACCCCGAAAAAATAGGCAAATCTTTAGTCCATAGATACAGTTATCAGTATCATTATTAAAAGCAGGCCTTACTTGAAATTACATCAATTTTTTTTTCTTTCTTCGCCCAAATATTTAAGATTAGTAGTCACAGTATTTTTGTTTTTCCTTTGCATTGGGGTCAGAATTAGTGCAAACATGGAAATCGACAATTTCCACCAAAAATCTTGAAGTTTTTTAACAGTGTTTAACGTCCGTTTTAACTACTGAGGCATCACAGGCGGTGGGCACTGATAATACTCAAGATGAGATGATAAACTGGGACTGAAGAAAACCTGAGAAAACCCTCAGTTATAGAGGATAGTCCTCGTGGAAATCTAAACCCGGGCCTCTAGCTCACGTGACCGCGCCTTAACAACCTCGGTCACCTGTGGCGGTACTTTACGTATAAGAACCCCATCAACCGAGAGGAAAAATTGTGTCCTGCAGCAAGATAAGAAGACATAAGTATATAAGCAGAAATAGATAAAACAATTAAACAGTCACATAATTTTCACTATATTTTCAACAGATTTTGTTCTCCTTCTTCTTCCTTTGTCGAAATATAGCGCGAATTGTGTATTTAATTGTTTTATCTATGTCTGCTTCTCTAGTTTTAGTTACATTGTTTCAAGAGTAACTTTATTTTTCTTTTTTATTACATGGTATTTTTTTTTCTTTTTACAATTAGAGAGTAAACTATAAATCCAAGATCGCGGGTTCAAACCCGGCCAGGATCGATGGCTTTTTTCGGGCGTAAAAATCCTAAGTATGGCTGCCTTGGGAAGGGAAGTAAAACCGTGGGTCCCGTGTCGTACATTTACGGCATGAAAAAAAAACCTAAAGTCAGAAAGAAGAGGCCTCTGAGAAAAAGATGCCGGCCGTTTCACGCCCTGAACAGAGTGGGACGCTTAAAGAATTAAAAAATAAATAAATAAATAAAATAAAACAAAATAAAATAAACCTCAATTAATTTAAATGCTATATATTTGTTTTGTTGTATTTGTTACAAAATACACCTTGTTTAAACACGCGAATGTAATTCACTTAAAAAATCACAATGCATTATATCTGTTAAGAGAGTGGATGAGAAAAAAAAATAATTTCCTTTATTTCAGTTGTCTACGGAAGAAAATAACATATTTTTATAAGATATTCAGCAGCAACATTTGCAAAGTTGGGCCATGCGTTGTCGTGGTGCAGCATCCAGCTTATTGCACGGAAATGTGACCTTTTGGAAGTGTGTGATATGGCCTTGTACAGTTTTCAGGACGTTTCTGTTGTATTGCTTAGTTGCACTGGCACGTCCAGGTACAACATGCTGATAAACCTAAGTTCATTAAGTGTCCTTAATAGTATTAGACAATCCCCTCTTACAATGACGGATTTCCTTTGAAACTGATTGCCTTCCCCCTTTAAAATATTTAAACTATACCCAAGCTGTTCTACAGGAAAGAACAAATTCTCCATAGACCTCCTATAGGATTACACACGCCTCGACTGAAGATCTGTTGAGACGAAAGCAGAATTTCAGAGCAGCATATGGTTCGTCTTGTGTCAGTCACCTGATTTTGCAGCATGCGGAACTGAATATGTCTCGACTTGCACACACTTCAGAGGCGAGAACCGGAATTGACAATAATGAAACTGGTACCGAGTGTAGCATTATTCATTAAGCTAAGAAAATATTGTATAAAGTTAAAATTTATCGCGAGAAATTATGTCTGTAAAAATTATGATATACTTTATTGAAATTCTCTAGTAAAAAGATAACAGAATAAATTGCGTGTAATACAACATTATCTACAGTTGTAGAAATATCGTTAAGTATTAAAACAGTTTATTTTCCCACTTGATAACAATTTTTCAGAAATTACGTAGTCGCCATAGACACTGTCACAATAGCGCTAGAGATATTTAAGTGCTAAAGCAAAATAAATTACAGAAAAAATAAAATAAGCTTTCAAAAATGACACTGAAAGTTGCTTTAACTTAATTCAGTCAAAATATATAAATTATTCTGATTTTAGCAAATGGTTAATGTTGGCAAGCTTTTTTACATATTTTGCTTTGGCAATAATTTAGGGCAAATTTTACTTGTAAATTGAGCAAATGAGATGGCAAATATTACCCAGTGTGACGAAGCTATTTCACACCTTCCTAGCACAATTCACTCACTGTGCGTTATTGTTAGGCTGTTTAATATGCACATCAAACTACTTGAAAATGACAGTCGAAGGATTAAAAGAAATGACTTCATTAGAATGCTATAACCTCCAATAAAATAGAAGATTGCAGCACTTACATGAAAACACATGCCGTGTATTTACTCTATAGTATCCGCTCTCAAGCGTTAACAATATATTCCAATTTTCCACTAGTTTGTGTTTATTAAAGAGGAAATGTTGAAAACTTTAAAGAAATACGTTTAAATGCTGCTAGAGAATTATATTTGATAGACGCTCAGTAGTAAAATAAAAAGCGCTACACTACAACAAAGTTTTCACTGATTAAAATGCATTATTATTATTATTATTATTATTATTATTATATAACTGTAATGAAAACTGTAAACTTTCTGAGATAGTTGTTAATTATTTATGTATGTGGAGAATACAGTGCGATCGATGATGCATTCCCTCACGGCTCGGGATTTTTACCTATGCGAGCCCCACTCGTTGGACTCGCTTTGGAGGGGGTATATTCTGTGTACAAGACTAACCCGCACACTATACAAGAACTCAAAGATAATATTCGTTAGGAAATTGTCCGGATTTCTGAAAATGAACTACCGCGAGTGATAAATAATTTCCTAAAATATGCCAAAAGTGTATGGAGCATGAAGACGGGCAGTTTCAACACCTCATTTGATAACTGATAAGTAATAGCCTGTTAAATTGGTTTGTTTTAGTGTTTTGCCCTCCCGCTAATCACCCAGACCCGGCTGGGCTGCACCCAGTCCAACCAAACCCTTATCATCTTCACGGAATGTTTATCAATATGAGAAGATCGCCTATTGGGTCTAGTGGTTAGTGTTCTTACTATTAGCCAGAAGTTTCTGGGTTCGATCTCGGTACCTCCTTCTGATTATCTAAGTTAGGGAGGTCTGAAACGGGGTCCATCAAGCCTCGTGATGACAATTCGGGAGCTGCAAGACAGAGAGGGATGTCTTTCGATCTCGGAAGCCGCTGATAGGCCACAGGCGGGGTGTCTATATGCTGATCATAAACTCTCTTACAACAGTGGTCGTTGTGTTTGGCAAAGACCACAAGGAGAAAGTGGATAATGTGAGAAACACGAGAGAATAAAAATTTAATTTTAAAAACTATAAACCATGAAAAATAAAAAATCCAAAACTGTGGATATCTTAAAGTACTAGGACTATTGCAGAGTGTTTTCATCAACTTGTGTTGCTTTCTGTATGAATGAAACAGTCCAGCTAAATAGAAATAATATAAAGTTAAAGCGTATTTTGAGTTTCGGGTCAAACGAATGTCAGAAATAAACAATTAAAAACACAAACTTTAACTGCCACCGCAGGCAACATAATGTTAGAGTTAATGAAATATTTTGTGAAGGCCTTACCCGTATACAGAAAGGGCCCCAGTATTTGAAAGAAAAATATCCGAGATTAAGTGAAAGAACTGAACTGAAAGAACATTTTTGGCCACAAGTTCACGAGCATTAGCTAGTGTTTTTTTTAAAGTTTGTTAATGGAGAACAAGAAACAACTGTGAGGGGGATTAAAAACAGGGTGCAGTAATTTTCATTGTAATGTCGTTGAAAGTACATTTCCTATATTTTCAGTTGGACTTTTTTCCTTGATCTGAGCGCCGTAAATGATGAGAGTGGAGGTCTTATCGATCAGAACATTGCTGTCATGGGAAAACGATATAGATGGAAGGTTCTTAACTTACGTTTCAGGTTTAATTATACATTTCAAGGGCTTTTCAATAAAGAAGGATTAATACTTTTTACAAACATAATTTCTTGCATTAAAGTTTAACTTTACAATATGTTGTTAGTTTAATATATAAATACACGTACTACTAGCCTTGTTGTTGCTCGGTTCCTGCCTGTGGGAGTCGCACTTGGTGCAGAATGAGGTGACGAACAGTTTATTGCTCTGAATTTCTGCTTTTGTCCCAACAAATCTTCAGCTGAGGTCTATGCAGAGTTTGTTCTTTCGTATAGCACAACTCCAAGGTGATTTAAAGTATTAAAAGATGGGGACAATTTCAATTTCCAAGGAAGGTGGACCCAGTACTCCAGTTTGTGCTCTAAGGGAAGAAAATTGTTGCCATTGTCAAAGAATAACGTTAAAAAAACTTCCAGAAATTCTGAAAAAGTCGCGGAGAGCCACCCAGATGTTGATATGTGAAAAGCTAATGATTTTGCTCGGTGGGTTGCAAGACTGCTGATTAGGTAAGTTGAACGTAGAGAGGTTCCGTATATACTTTTATTAAATGAGAGAGTAACCATGTTTTTCGTGATTATCTAAATGTGCACTGGTTTTTCTTTTTTCTGTGATTTGTTGCCTGATGAAATCCGTTCTGTTTTTTCCATTAGCTATGTTTTCTATTATTTAACATTCCTGCATAACGTTTGAATGCAGAATTTAACACATTAATTCCTCTATGGCAGTCTCCATGTAGTTGGCGTTGCTAAATGTTGACCGAGATGCTCGGGTTTGGTTCCCTGGTATCTACTTATGAATTTTTCTGCGTCTGAGAGTATGCAACGGGGTTCTCTTACTCCCCTGAGGATAAACCGGAAGCTGCCTGACGGAGAGGGCGTTCTTTGATCTAGAAAACCGCATAATAGGCGACCGGCGTTTTTATTTTGTTCATCGCCCGTATATACTACTGAGGCAGTAGAGGCGATGACACTGATGATATATGAGATGAAATGATAAACTGGGTAAGGAGTTTTTTAAAGGAAGGAAGGTACCTCCTCGACATTTGCCATTTATAAAGATTGAGGAAAATCTGGAAAAAAAAAAAAAAAGTCAAGGAGAAAGGTCCTGGCGGGAATCGAACCCCAGACCTTCCGATCACGAGCCCGCACCTCGGGCACCCGTGGCGGTACGGACGGGGCTTCGTCATGTGATTACATGCTTCCTTCCAACATTGTCCTCTGTCAATTAAAGTCGCAAGACGAGTTAGAGAAACCAGAGGTCGCTGCAACAGGCTAAGGTTCACGCCGGGTTATAGCGCCAAGAGAAGAATTCTTCTAGAGTTCGAAGAATTATTGTTTTACCTCTTTTTAAATATAAGGTTATGTTTGCTAGTAGCCAATTTTATGAAATTGTAACATGATTCCATCATAGGTTGTGGAAGAGGCAAGTGAATTAACAGTCTTTCATTCTTTATGAATTCTATGATTTTTCCTTCTGGTTCTGTAAACTTTCTGTTCTTCTTCCAGTTTTTTGACGACAATTCTATTTTTTATTTATTTATTTTACGTGGGATAATTCTGCGTTTGGGTTAATACACCAATTTATGCGTTAAATTTCACTATTTTCTTTAAGTTCCTAAATAATTAATATGGAAGCTTGGTCTTCCATGAACAACACTCATGTGGAATGATAATATTTATAAACGGGCTAAATTTATGTTAATGAAAATAAAAGTGGCTCGAAATTTACTGCAGAGGTGCTAGTGGTTATGCAGGAAGACTGTAGACGGTTTCCCTGTGTATTGCGCATCCCATCTTGTGAGGTTCAAAATCATATAAAAAAAGAATCCTTACTTTCCGATCATTCCCGGTGTATGATGTGGGATAGAGAGAGAAGAATGTTGGTCCGTGGATGTTACCACATTCCGGCAAGAATTCAACTCCATTTCTCTCTTCCATTTCCACTTTACTATGCGCCCTGTTCTCTGTAAATGGTAGCGAAGAGAGATGCAGAAATAGCAGCACCCTCAGGGAGTTACAAAGAAAGGTTCTTAGTACTAGTGTTACCATTCTTCAGAAACCCCCGGGTGCTACAAACAAGGAAGCCCTAGCATTGACACAGTCTCAGACTCATAAACAAATAATGTGGAAAAATGTCGCAATCCGGCTTAAAGCCGAGCTGCTAATGTGACAAGGCGTTTGTTTCGTTTTATTGAGCACAGAACAACGTTAAAAAGGGGGCAATGCTCAATTCTAATGGTACAGAGTACCATAAGTGCCATCGGTAAGCATGGGGACTTCGCATGACAACAACAATCACATACCGAGGGTGCCAAAAAGTATACACACTTTCACAGTAGATACCTATTTAATATATTTCAAAGTTGGAACGAAAAACAACAGTAATGTGTAGTATGATTTTGTGCAAACAGATGTGACTCATATTATGCTAGCGTTGCTACAACAAAATGGAGCCAAGATTATCGTTTGAACAGCGGGAAGCAATTTTGAAGTGGTATTGGAAAACCGAGAATGTTTTTGAAGTTCAAAGGCAATGGAGACGTATGTACAGAACAGAACCGCCAATGTGAGTAGCGATTGCACGCATTCGAGACAAATTTGAGACTCACATTACCACCGAGATGTACGTGCGTACCTTGATGACAATCTTCCAAGCCACTCGGTAGGACGAAGAGGTCCGATTGAGTTTCCACCGCGTTCTCCAGATCTAACTCCGTTGGACTTCTAATTACGGGGAACTCTTAAAGATGTCGTATACCGTAGAAAACCAGCTACACTGACAGCACTTCGGGAAGAAATTGAAACGGCATGTGCTGTAATCGCTGAGGACACTTTCGCAAACGTTGCTCATTCAGTAGTTCAACGTACTCAGAAGTGTATCGACGCCGATGATGGACATTTTGAGCAACTGTTGTAACTGTAAAAGTCTAAGGTGATTAGTGCTCATCGTTTTCTGTTTGTGTGAATTCAGTTCTGTTATGTTAACACAGTTTTTTCTTTGCTTGAAGTGTGTATACACTTTTGCCATCCTTTGTATATGCACCCTTTACCATCGCTCCTTAAATTTAATTTCAATTGTTACTTTGATTCTAATGTAATAAATAAAAATAATAAATACCAGAAATGGAAACAATGAACCCATATAACACCAAATGTTGCAGTTGAAAATTAGTAACCCAGTGTTTCTTGTTATATAGTGAAGTAACAAGAATTAAAGGCCCGCCTGAGCAAGAGCAGCCGCCGCAACTGGAAAAAGAAGAGGTGATAAGAGTGGCTACGCATCAGTTAGTATTTTTATTTTAGTGTTTGCTTTTTACCGAAAGTATAAAGTCTTGATGCTCTATTTTTCTGGAACTAAAATCATAGCTATGCAACTATTTATTTATGTTATCTAGATATACACGTGAGGAACGCTGTGCATGATAGTTTTCTCAGGAAAACAGCCTTGTCAGTGACTTGTCAATTTCTTTCAATACATGTTTACTGCTTACAGAGACTATGTGTGAAAGTGAAAATAAATTCGTTTATTCTTTATTTATTAATTAAGATACTCTCAGATATTTCTAATGATATGAGAAATACCAAATATTTAATTTCTGATGAATCTTGAAGTAACAGTGACGGTGTGTTACTGTTTAAACAAAAGCGGTAACACTGGACAGTAGGAGTTTGGTGGGTTGGCACAGTTTATCCTGAACTTTAGTTCCTAGATTCTTATAAATGTTCCAAATCGTTAACTTTTGTAACGAGGAGTTATTGTATCTCGTCCACCACAGTTCCATATCATTATTAGGTGAGGTATTTGGATAAGGTGCGCAGGTTTCTTGTGCGAAAACCTCGAAATAATCAAAAGCTTTATTGTGTGCTCTAGATTCAACGGACGCCATTAAGCATGCTAACAATTACTCTACGACAAAGGCGTATAGTTGGAACTTTTCGCATTGCATGCATGGCTGCAGGTATTTGCATGATGTGATTCAGAGTTTAGAAGAAGGTATAGAGAAGGAGGAACGATGAAAGTACCTCACAACTGCCAGGGACAATCTTGACGGATTTACCAAAACTAAACTTGAATTAATTTTGCGATACAGTTGAAATGTGGAAACCTTTGCAATTTTAACTGAACTCTCTTTTCACGTATTTACATGGTCTATTGGTGTATAAGGATCTTCCGAGCTCAAAGCTGCATCGACTTAAATTCGAAAGCATAGAACTGTTGTGCGTAATCCAGTGTAACAAATTGGTTGAAACCCAGTAAACGCTACGTTTACTTCCTAAATATTGGTTACTTTTTATTTGCTACTGTGTACATGTTAAGGTAACTAGTTTAAGCGCGAATAACGGAACTTCATCCCCACTTTTTCTAACCCTTTTTATAAATTTTCATTTTTTTTTTCCTTTTTCCAATCATAGGTTTGCAACTTAAAAGTCTGTTCTCTGCAGTCAGAAAACCGATATTTCGCAGGTTGCCATCATTGGCTATCTATATTAAATGAAGTCATCTCTCTATCAAGCAGCTCCTCAGGTGTCTTTATGAGGCTGGGTGGAACCTGTTTTAGAAGGTATGGGGGATCAAACCCTGGTCCTTCCGACCAGCAGTCAGCAAAGCTAAAAGGCGCTCTTTATAATTCATTTCATGAGCTATTTTGCATCCTTTGGTGGCAAAACAAAAACTATTGCATGAAACTGTGGAACTAATAGTAAAAAAAAAAAAAAAAAAAAAAAAAAAAAAAATATGATAGAGGCTTTGTTTCTAATAACTGAATTCCCATAAGCATACCAATAGAGTGTTTTTTTTATTGATTTATTTACGGGCGCTCTTTAACATCTCGGGTCATTAGCGTCCCATTCAATTCAGGGCGTGAAACGGCCGACAAATTTTGCTCAGAGGCCTCTCTTTCAGGCTTGAGGTTCTTTTTCGTGCCGTAAATGTACGACACGGGACCCACGGCTTTACTTCCCTTCCGAAGGAAGCCAAACTTAGGATTTTTACGCCCGAAAAAAATCCACCGTTCCTGGCCGGGTTTGAACCCGCGATCTTGGATTTAGGAGTAGCAATAGAGTGGCGTGCAATTTTGTTATCTGAAATTTTGCTGATAATTTCAACGTTAAATTGTGAAAATACTGTTGGTTGGCCATTAATGATCAGTTTTATTGCGATTATTAAGGAGACAGGAGGCAGTTATAATAAAATTTTTGAAGATATTTTACTTTAATATGAATTTCTAAGAACCAATTGGAATTAGCACACAACTTTGACTTTTTCATCTGTGACCTTAGGTTACCTACCTCAAATTACTTGTCTAAGATACTTCTGTATACAGAACAAATAATTCGTTACTGTTCATTAACATTGTGTACTTGTAAGCTTATGTTGTGATTTCTATTTAAGGAGGAGATTACATGCAAAACGTTGTTATATAGTTTGCATGTAACAACCATGAAATATAAAGGTTAACTCCATTCTAAGAACCGTTAAGCGTTTAGCAGGTTCAGTGTCTTATTTACCTCGGCATTCTAAACGTTTACTTTGTAACAAAACACTCCCGTTATGCGTAAAGAACATAAGGTCACCTTGTTCCGCGGTTTAGATCGATAGGCTAAGTTATTTATTTTCTAATTTGACAAGTGATGGAAGTTTTCAATCATATTTCAACACAGTGGGCTTTATATTCCTCAGTACTTCCTGATTTTTGCCAACTGCAGTTTTTTTTTTCCTTTCTCATTTTGGTACTTGATGTAAATATATTTCACAATAATTTGCCACGCGAAATCTACCTTATGTAATTAAAACCTAACTTGTCCTGAACTTTATTTTTGTCTCTTCCCTTTAAACTCCTCACTTGCATTCTTTTCAATGCCAAGGTGTGATATGTATCTTGTTATGTGAAGGAACCTGGTGTTTTGATTTTGCTTTTGGTCTTCATTCGAAAAACCAGTGGAATAATATTCAAAAGGTTCAGAAAACTTACTTTTGACATACAAAACGAAAATTCGGTGATGTTTTAGGTAGGCGTACCATATTTATTTGGGTCCAACCAAGGATATGTTTTTTAAAATTATTTAAAAGTCCTAACAATTTATTTATTCAGTTGTATTTTTCACTAGACGTGACTTTTTAAGAAATATTTTGTTTATTTTAATTGCATCATAAAATTCACAACAAAAAGTTCTGAATTAATTTTAACATTTAACAGGTGTTTAACCGCAGTTACTGAAAGTCTATCCCAGTAGCCACGCCTCCGCCAAAATCGACGTCAGCCCTTGCTTCATGGTCGGCTGAGAGATGCACGGCCGCATAAGAATGTTTAAAAACGGGATGCCAAACATATAGGTTTAAAAATACAATAAAAAATCCACTCCATTAACCTCGGACATTACCCCGGACAGCACTAAAAAACCAGGACTATCCGGGCTAATCCCGGAAATACAGTAAGCTTAATTTTAGGACTATTATACAGTTCTAATTTTAAAGGTGATTCAAAAAGCACGTCGATTATAAAATCATAGTTAATTTTTAAAAACATATTCATCATACCTTCCCATTTTAAATATGGAAAGTGATATCGAGCATATGACGCCCTCTACCGTGCTAATATGAAAGATTTCTGTCCGTGTAATTCACTATGACTACCTCACAAACTTAATTCATCATCTCCTCCTTTAATCCGCGGATTTTTCGTGGTTTACTGATGATTTAAGATTACCCTAGAGAAAACATAAGAATGGGTTAAATCACATACTTTGGTGGCCAATGCTGGTTATTATTGCGCAAGATGAACGATCCAGGAATTTCTCATGGAGCAACGCTGTAAGGTGGTGCCATCTTGCTGAAACCACAACTCTTGAATGTCCATTCCATCAAACAGGGGCCTTAAAATTCTCTTATCAACTTAAGGTATCGGCCTCCATTAAGTGTCACAGCTTGTCCCGCCTCAATTAAAAAAAAAAAAAAAAAAAAAGAAAGAAAGAAAGAAAGAAAGAAAGCTGATGACACCATCCGCCCAAACCATCATTCGCTGTGGATGCATTTTCCTTTCTTGAATCAAGCAGGACTTTCTGACCCCCAGATAGACAGTTTGTTTATTCACAAATCCGTTTAAGCGGAAGTGTGCCTTGTAACTGGAGAAGAAGAAGAAGAAGAAGAAGAAGAAGAAGAAGAAGAAGAAGCGTTTTCGCAATTAGCACACATTGCTCAGTTGTAAATTGCTCCATGGCAACACACACAATGAAGAAATGCAGACTGAAGCAACATTCGTAATGTTAACGGAACTCAGCATGATATAAAACAGTGTGGACAACTGAAAAAAAAAAAAGCCAGCGATTTAAAACCGGCGCGCTTTTGAACCACACGTTATAAAAGAGCGAACTATGGCATGAAGATGAAGTAGTGAACATCATTATAGCTGTTAAGACATAGATGCTTTTTTTTAAAATTCATCCTGTCTAGGATTGGTAGAACATTTAACAGCAGCCCAGGGTTTCTCTAGGTTGCCTACTTTGTAGTCAAAACAGGGATGGTATACCTTCATTATTACTGACGTAATATACCGTTTTTTTTTTTTGTAAAGTAAATATAATTTATCCACAAAGCACAAAATGTACATGCTGTTTCCACATCTACAATGTATAATTAATGAAATAATAATTAATACACACACACTCAGAAAAAGCCACAAGCGCTGTTTTGCCCTAATGATAATAATAAATCAAATTATGGAACACATTACAAAACACATGCCCACGAACAAACACTCTATTCAGACTGAAGGCTAAGCATATATGATTTACAAAACAAGTTGGTGTATAATGCTGCAGTAATAAACACAATACTACTTTAAGGGATGATTTAAACTATTTGAAAATCCCAATAAGAGAAACGTGAAAACCAAGGTTAAATAGTGTATATCATAAATAAATGTATTAAGATTGATTTTGAAAAACAATAGCAAATTGAATATTTTAAAATCTATAATTCTGTCAGATACTAGGGACATTCAAAATGAAATTCTAAGATATTGTTTCACACTAAATTTATTTAGATTAGCCCTTCAAATTTTTACTTTTTTTTTTTTTACGGTGTTTCACGCCCATATTTACTACTGAGGCACCACAGGCGATTTTTTTTTATTGATTTATTTATGGACGCTCTTTAACATCTCAGGTCATCAGCGTCCCATTCAACTCAGGGCGTGAAACGGCCGACAAATTTTGCTCAGAGGCTTCTCTTTCAGGCTTGAGGTTCTTTTTCGTGCCGTAAATGTACGACACGGGACCCACGGCTTTACTTCCCTTCCGAAGGAAGCCATACTTAGGATTTTTACGCCCGAAAAAATCCATCGATCCTGGCCGGGTTCGAACCCGCGCCACAGGCGATGATATTTATGATACATGAGATGGAATGATGTATTGGTAAAGGATTTTTTTAAAGAAGAAAGCATTACAGGCCTAAGTGTAGGGTACCTCTCCGGCATTTGTCATCTACGAGCACTGAGGAAAACCTGGATGAAATCTCAGCCAGGGAAGACGGTCTTGGTGGGAATCGAACCGCGTACATTTCGCTCACGAGTCTACACCTTAACGAACTCGGCCACCCGTGGCGGAACTGTTAACGATATGTAGTTAAATCCTTGGAAGACGGTGCACTACATCAGTAACATTATTTCTTGATCTCTTACTGATCCATCTAAAGTACTTTGGATGTGAGCTTTGGATCACAGATGTATACAAACATTACATGTCTCATCAAGTGTAATAATGCAGCGAAGAAGGGTCGTTATTTGGAAAGACCCATATAGCCGATTATGTTTCCGGGTCGTATTGGTAAATGCAGCTTTCGTCACTCGTGAAGAACACATCGGGAGTTGCCACTAACGAAACGACGAACAATTTACTGGCACCATTCCATTCTTGGTACGTTTTGTTCTTTTTGGCGAAGTTGTTGGGTACCCAGCGAACACAAAGCTTCCTCACATGAAGATATTTGTGCAGCATTTTTGACACTTGCGACGCATGGGCGTTTAGTGACTGCTCTACCTTCCTGTGTCACTCGCAGACCATTCTTCACTATGACTTCTATACGAACATTATTTTAATCTGTTGCTAGATGCCGCAAGTGCCCGCAGTCTTCCAAAGCCGTTCTTCCTTGTCGCAAATCAGTTATAGGTGTTTGTACACGAAGGAACCGAGTCTGAAAGAGCTCTGTGTTATTTTGAACATCAGTTAGCGAACGCCCACCACAATTAATGCGCTAAGTTCCTATATGATTAGTAGTCAAGATATAGTCTTTGCAGTGTACATTCCTGACGGATTTTTTTTTTCAATTCTAAAAACAGCATTTTTAGAACTTTTGCTGAACATCAATGTATAATCTTTAAAAACTCATTATCAGCTATTTCTAGATTCTGGTGGTCTAGCGGTAACCATACTTGTCTCCTAAATCCAAGATCCCGGGTTCAAACCCGGCCAGGAACGGTGGATTTTTTCGGGCGTAAAAATCCTAAGTATGGCTTCCTTCGGAAGGGAAGTAAAGCCGTGGGTCCCATGTCCTACATTTACGGCACGATAAAGAACCTCAAGCCTGAAAGAAGAGGCCTCTGAGCAAAATTTATCGGTCGTTTCACGCCTTGAATTAAATGGAACGCTGATGACTTGATATGTTAAAGAACGTCCATAAATAAACCAAAATGAACAGATTATCAGCGAAATAACGAAATCAATTTTGTGTTAAAATACTTTTTTAAGTAATATGCTTGTATTAGTAGTAGGTATTGTTTGTAATCTGTGGCTGTTTTGGCTGCAGAGATATACCGTGAATGCTTTTGCAAAGCATCAAAGTGTATGGAGTACTTTGTGAGCCAAACAAGGTGGAATGAAATGCCTAACAAACCATTGCAGCAATACCCCACAGACTGAGCAATTTACAAGATTGTTGAGAGACTAAAGTGGCATCAGAAATATGACAACAGACGGTTTCTAATGACAACCCTTGTGGAATCTCCTTAAAGGTAAAGGCACATTAGAGCTTGCCAACTCTATGACACAAAAGACCACGCGATACAATGAACGGCCTTAGAAGATGGAAATGTGAGAACACAGTGTTCAAGAAAAGGCAAATTAATATTCATTTAATGGGATTTTTAATCTCCAGAATCATTGTTAATTCATAAAAAGGAATTCTTTTCTTAGCCCAGAGCGTGGTTAAATGTACTATGCTGCTCTTTGTAAATAAAACTAAAATTAGCATTATACTATTTGTTTTTAAATGAGCGAGAGAAGAATAAGAATAATAAAAGAAGAATACATTAAAATAGCATGCAATACAAGAGTGTAATAAGGGAAATTTTTATAAGTTCTGGTTAAATATGAGGAAGGAAATTAACTTTTCGAAATTTCTTCTTTTTTCAGAGATCTCACTTATGGTTAATGCCAACATATTCAGAGCTTGTTCACCATCCCATGTGCAAATACGAGGTGTGTTAAAAATAACTGATTTTTTATGAAGCCATTTTTTAATTCAGAGCAGAAAATACACGTAGTACACGTAATTTTGTGACATGCGCAGTCAAAATTCGATCCGTGAAATACCCATGCTGGCCCTGCTGTAAATATGGGCTAAAACTATAAATTTCCGCTTAACGTTCTCAACTTAGATCCTAGTAAAATCTCGAAAATGCTCATTTTCAAGGCTTTTGGAAAAATTTATAGTTAAATATTTCTTAAAACAAAATTGGCGACTGTTTTGCTGGGAATCCGAAGTGTGTTTAATGGTTAAGGCTTTAGTTTTTCTGGCAACTTGATAATTTCATAATACATTATGGTTATTTTAAACAAAAATTGGAAAATATACACCTAAAATATAACTGCTATTAGAAGCGGTTAGCCAAAGGATAACCAGCTCATAACATTTGGTGTCCCCGAACAAATATAGTTCTGGTCAACCGCTGAAATTGAATCTAGAGGAGACCACATGGCAGTATTTTCCCACGAAATAATGCGCTTGGAAAATGTAATCACAACGCTAAAAAGTATAGATAAATTAGCGAATATAAAGCTTAAAAGTGTAAGTTGGTTCAAAACTCTGCAAATTTATGGAACTGTTAATAAATGAAATAGAATAAAATAAAGAGGTAAACACACTGGTTAAAAAGGTAGAGCAACACATGTTGAAATCAAAGCCCCAAATTATATATTTTTAAATATAGAGGTTTTCTAGCATTGGTTACTTTTTCCCTGAATAAAACAGTATAGTTTCAAGATCTGTGGAAACCAAAGTGGATGCTCTTTGACTTATTTTTTTGACAGCAATCTGTGGCAGGAAATTGTAATTTTGTGTTCTTTGGGGCTAATACAGAACAATGAGACATTTGAATGAAACAGTTGACAAGTATTTGCTTGCATTGAAGATGGTTATTCCATTTGCTTTGTCTCCACGATTCTTCATGTCAGACTTTCTGTCATCCAGGTGATATATAGAGACAAGTGGATACAAGAGGCAATCCGAACTCCTAATTTTCTGATTCCCCTGATTTTCAAAAACTATTTTTCTTATTTTATTTCAGTGATATATACAGAGTTTTGTTTATAGAAAATAAATGCACCCGCTAGAGTATTTTTAATTTTTTTATTTAGGTAACCCGCTCTTTAAATTTCAGTTGTCAGTAACATCCCCATTGCCCTGATTTTTAGAAAATATTTTTCTTATTTAATTAAAATAGATATACCGAGTTTCGTGCAAATAAACATTTTTTAAATGTTGGGTTTCAGGTAAACCCTCATTAAGAATAGCCCGATTTCGTTTATTTTCAGAAACAATTTATTTTTAATGGTATATGCCGAGTTTTGTTGAAAAAAATTGCGGCAGTTAGAGTTAATTTTAAATGTTCACTTTCGATTAATCCGCACCCCAATGGTTATTTTTCTGGTTAGCGAACTGGATAAATCGTTTGTTAATTGAGGGTTATATGCCAATTTTCTTTGATTAAAAAACAACAATTCGTGCAAATAGAGCGTTAAAAACTGCCACAGGCATGCATGCGCCCCCATAATTTTTTTTTTCATCGTCGTTGTTGATGCATAGTAAGTAGGATAATTTGAAGAAAAATTTCAAAAATCTTTTCATGGATACAACCGCAAACGCTGCATTCCTTCGGAATTCGCTAATAGATAGTAGATAGAGCAATGTTTTTAATTGACATATTTTATTTATAACCTAATCATATTTTTAGGTCATAGAAACCCCCCTCTAATTACCAGCGTTTGCCGCCTTGAAAACGGGCGTTAAAAACGATTAAAATAATATATTACAGCGCTTTAAGATACATTTAACAAAAAAATTTGCGGGGCACCGTACCAGTTTGCAGTGAGAGGGGGGGGGGGACATATGACAACATACCAGCATGTATAATCCTACATACGTAACGAAAGTCGGTTTCAAAGTTCATACTCGGAAATACATGTACCGTAATACAGTAAGTGTGTTCATTACATCACCTTGCAACTTAATTGTGCCCTGCGGTAGTCTTTTCATGCATCACAGCCAATCACAACTTTGCTACATTAGTGAGCAGGGTATATAGAGCAGATGCATTAGGAAACAGAACGCGTCAGTAGCAGGTGTGAAGGGGAAAGATGTATGATACCCCAACATCTGACACAATCTCTCACCTAAGCCCGTAACAACAGTTGTGTCTGAGAGTGTTGCAAATGTGACCCAGTACAAGAGAAGCAAGTGAAGATATAAACTCAAGTCCAGACGCTCCTGAACGTTTTTGTATCATGAACAATATTTGGAAAAGCAGTGACGAAAATATGCCGACTATTTATGAATTTAAAACAAAAGTATGTTAGAATTCCTTAGAAAAAATTAAAGGCATTACTTCTGATATCTTGTTCATTAATATACAACTATAGCCGTAATAAAAAAAAAACGCCAGTCGACACTGCTGGGCGAAGAAATGCATGAAAAAGTTGGTGGTATTTTTTCCCATACAGGCGCCGATTATTAGCTCGGCAAATCGTATGGTTAATTCTTGAAGATTATGACAACGCCCTTTTAATTTTTATTTTAAAAAATGAACTTAAAGTTATGATAGCTTACTTCTGTGTTATATGAAGCTCAGCGGTGTTACACTCATGCACATGATTGGTTGAACAATTGCTGAGCGCTTACAAGTGCGTTTCGTATTACAGTTGCTTCATCACAAAGTCCCATAGTTTGACCCAGTGGCCTCTACCGTAATGGGGGAAGTGGATGCATTAGGGGACCTGAAATACAATCTATCTACCCTTTGTAAGAGAAACCCGCACCACATTACCTTGTCTTATGTCGGTCACAACTACTAGAGACAATTGGCGTTAACCTCTGCCCATGGAATTTCATTATTCTTCGGGCCTGCTGAAAGGTAGAGAGATTCACGGAACTGCTATGTTCCACAATGCATGTATAGGAAATAAAGGAAGGAAAAATTCCAAATGATCAAGCAAAAGCTAATTGCAAAGTACACCAACACGTAAAAGAGGAATCACAAACAAAAGACTTCTCTGGACATATTAATAAAATCCTGCAGTTGACAAGCGACCTCCTTTTGTTGTCCATATACATGTACTGTGTTTTGTACAGTCTTATAAGAAGAAACTGACAGGCTGTTATAGTACAGTACATGAGGATTTCTAAAGAGGATAATTTTATCTTCGAAATGTTATTTCAAAAATACATTATGGAGATTTCAGAGTATAAAGTTGTATTAATTGCTGATGGATGCTTAATTTTTCGACAAATCTTCTGATAATTTGTTGAAAACGTTTTTATTCGTTACAATATCTAATTACTCAACCAAATTCACGTGGACAATGAAGGATTTTTCTGAATTTAATTTGGAGAGTATAAGAGAGACATTCAAAAGGTTTTGCAACCTTTCAGGAAGGAATGCTTTAGAAAATTTATCCTCAAAATTCTTCAAAGTGCTCTCCTCTCTCCACATGCAATTGCCAAAAACACTCGAAATTGGACTGAGATATTGTCAATAGAGCTGAATTTATTGAGCAAGGTCCTGTACTTGTTTAAAAGTTTTTTCCAGCAATGCAAGATTTGACTCAAGGAAACAACCAGAAGTCGCAGAGTGCAAGGTCAGGGTTGTAGGGCGGATGTTCAAACAACTAGACTTTGGCTACTTCCAGTTTCCTCAAATTTGCAGCTGTTCTGTGAGGAGACGTATTGTCCTGCACAAACAACAGCCTTGAAGTTCCTGTCTTAGGACGTCGCCGCCTCAGCTCTTTAAATAAAGGATCCAAAATATAAGTGTCATAGTATTCTCCATTTATTGCCATTCCTTCTGGCATACAGTCAACTACTAATGGTCCTTCCTAGATGAAGAAAACAGTGAACATTCGCTTCCGAGAACGAAAGTCTTGTCGAAGAACAACTGGTTTTCAGTCATTCTCATTTACTCACACGCGATTCTAAGCTTTATTTCGGGTGATATCTCATCACCAGTACATATATTTGACAAACGTTTAGAATCATTTGATGGAAACACACTCAGGAGTTTCCTTGCACATTTCTTTCTCCTCTTTTTATCTTAATTAATATGGAACCCAATTTGCAGCTTTATATGTTATGGAATATACGGTCAATGCTGCCAATACTGATACCCACTTCCATATTTAGCATTCCAACAGTAATATGTCGATTTTCCTTCACCAAATTCCTCACTCTTTGAATTGTTCTGTCGTTCACAGCTTCCCGAGGCCAGCCAGAGCAAGGGTTGCCTTTCAAAGCCTGTGGCTCTTCAAATGATCGAATCCATCTTGCAATGGTATTAGGTGAAAACACTTGATCAACGTGAATAGCTGCCAAGTCCTATTGGATTTTTTGCGTTCTTTTACCTGCTTGTAGTGTGTGAAAATGAAGAATCTAAAGTTTTTGTTAGAAATATTAAATGTTTTTCACCAGGTATTGACAAGTAACTTCCGCTCGTGCATAATTTGATAGCTTTATGTCAATTGTTGCCAGCTGCGCTAGTAGCATTTTTGTCCAACAGTGGATAGACTGGCTGTAAAACATTTTAAATGCTCCAGAACCTTTATTTACTTTCTTTTTATATTGTTAAATGTACTGGTATCAAAAGCAGTGGACAGAGTGTTACAGACCCAAGATTAAGATATCTCGAGAGATCCCCAGCTTCAAAAGATACATCTACGAACTGTTTTAAAATACTCTGCCGTCTAGATGCTGCTCTTTGTTATTAAGCTCTCTTATCATTAGATCCAGAAGCAAATACCAAGGGTGCCAAAAATGTATACACACTTTCACAGTAGATATCTATTTAATATATTTCAAAGTTGGACCGAAAAACAACAGTAATGTGTAGTATGATGTTCTGTAAAAAGATGTGACTCACATACATTATGATAGCGTTGTTACGTGACACGTAACAAATGAAGTTAAGATTATCCCATGATTTTCTATAGACAGATGTGACTCTCATTACGTTATGCTAGCGTTGCTACAACAAAATGAGCCAAGATTATCGTTTGAACAGCGGAAAGAAATTTTGAAGTGGTATTGGAAAACCGAGAATATTATTGAAGTTCTAAGGCAATGGAGACACGTTACAGAACAGAACCTACAACGCAAGTAACAATTGCAACCAATCGAGACAACTTTGAGACTCTGGCACCGTATGTGATGTTCACAAGGACAGATCTGGCAGAACTCGCACAGCAACAAGTCCCGCCCCCTCGGCTATGATTTGGAACGACAATCTTCCAAGGCACTGGATAGGACGAAGAGATCCGATTGAGTTTCCACCGCGTTCTCCGGATCTAACTTCGTTGGACTTCTACCTATGGGGAACTCTTAAGGAAGGTGTATACCGTAGAAAACCAGCTACACTGGCAGCACTTCGGGAAGAAATTGAAACAGCATGTGCTGCAATCGCTGAGGACACTCTCGCAAACGTTGCTCAATCAGTAGTTCAACGTACTCAGAAGAGTATCGACGCCGATGGTGGGCATTTTGAGCAACTGTTGTAACTGTAAAAGTCTAAGATCATTAGTGGTCAATATTTTCTGTTTGTGTGAATTCAGTTTTGTTATAGTAACACAGTTTTTTCTTTGCTTGAAATGTGTGTACATTTTGGCACCCTCTGTACAGTTATTGCCACCCTCTTGCATTATGTTAAAGCAACTCTGTCATTAACTTTACAACATTACGGGCATTTCCCAACGAAGTTGAACACTTTCAACCGCTGAATATTCTGTAACTTCCGTATACTGAACATTCGTTCTATACGCTCATTCACAAACACGTCATTGCGCTTAGAGCTGGTTTCAGATCAGAGCAAGAAGAAGTAATAAATGTGTATGAAACCTTTCGTATATCTCAGTTATCCGCTCTAGACGTTCTTCGATCTAGTGGCACCAACTTGTGACATCTTTACCAGAATTGGCACACACACTCAATGCGATTGCATCTACGCCATACAGACTACGTCAAGGCGAGCCAGATCGTAAACATGACGAAGCTAAGCAAAGCGAAATGGGTTCATAAATATTAATTCGGGTATCCTTGCAGGAAGGAAGGCGGGAATGGCTTAGAATTCAGCTGCGAGAGCACATTTTCAATCTCTGTTGAGAAGGAAAGCCGGTATGGTCCCAGTCTAGTAAACTGCGGACGAAAAGATGGATTGGCCATCCATTGCAGCAAGATACCATCATGCTTTTGAGACAACCTTCACACCTCGCCAGTTCCATTAACACACATCAAGCTAGCAGTAAATCCTTTCACCAGTTCTACACATCTATCACGCAAAGGAAAATGCGAAATGAGATTTTCTTTTTTTAAACTTCTGTACCTCTTGTGCCTGACACGGTGTCTTAAGAAAATGTGCTCGGTAGCAAAACAAAATACAATAAAAGATTGGGTGGTCAATTAATCTGTCTTTTTTCAGAGCATTTATAAACAACCACATACATCATCGCTTACGCTATTTTGACATTTATTTTAATGTAAAAGAAAAGGCACTGTGGCACATAACAAACATGAAAATTTTAAACTATGGAAGCAGGTAGCTGAAAATCACGACTCATAGAGTTATTCAATATAATGTGAGTGAAAGAAGAATGGCCTATAGATAACATAATAAATAAACTAAACGTCCAAATCGAACGATGTGTAAATTAGAGAAATTTATTTTTGGTGACGGAATATAAATTTTTTGCAGAAATTTTAAAGAAAAAAATTAAACGAATAGCAGAAAAAACAACAAATAACGAAATGTAATCATAAAAAGTTAGGTCGACAACAGATATAACTTTAAACCAACTAAAGTTTAGAGAATTGTTACTAATGTAGTCGGCGGAAACGTTTACCATTACCAAATTGCACCCAACTTATCAAAACATTACACACAGTGATTTATATAGAACTACATAAATCAGATCAGCAGATTACAAAGGAATTAAGGTATTACGATTGTGCTAATAAAATTCGTTTTGAACAATCTTTCAAAATCTCCATTCATCATACTAACTAGCATCGAAAAATAAATAAATAAATAAATAAATAAATAATAAAATATTGTGTGTGTGTACGCGTGCATGTGTTAACACTCATGCGGTCCAATTCTTGTTTATTTTTATTTTTATTTTTCCTCTCTTAGAGGAGGAATTTCTTAAGTCAGAACCTTTGGCACCATTATTATGGCTGAAATATATTGATGACATATTTGTGCTTTGGACTCATGGCTCAGAATCTCTCGAGCAGTTCCTTACTAATCTTAACTCCAAGTTTTCAGTTAAGTTCACTTCTTCTGTCTCTCCCAATGCTGCTACTTTCTTAGATATTGATATTTCTTTATGCAATCAATGGCTCTTTCCTTACGTCTGTGCACATTAAGCCTACCAATTTACAACAGCATCTTCATTTTGATAGTTGTCATTCATTGCATATCAAAAGATCTATTCCTTTTTCTCTTTCAATCCGTGGTCATCGTCTTTGTAACAACTTTTCATCAAGTATATTAAAAACCTAATTCTAAAGTTCCAAAACCAAAATTATCCTTCCGCTCTTTTAAAATCCCGTATAATCCCATCACACAAAACTTTCCATTGCAAACCTAAAACCTCTAACAAGAACTTCATCAACCTTGTTAATACTTACTTGCCTGGAATTGAAAGCATCAGACCTATTTTGAAAGAATGTCACGATACTTTGTTAATGTATCCATCTTTAAATGATTTTTCTAAAATTGTACCCCTCCCTACTTTCAAAACACCCCCTAACCTTAAAAGTATATTTCGCCGTAACCTATCCTCTCCGAATTTACCATGTCCCTTTGCTGGCTCATATCCTTGCCAACGCCCTAAATGTAAAACCTGTGCACTAACTATGCCTTGTCATTCATTCCACAGCCCTAATTTATCCAGAGAATTTAACATTTCTTCATTTGCTACCTGTTCTTCCAAGAACGTTATATATATGTTATCTTGTAAGCTTTGTAAAGCATTTTATATTGGTTTAACTTTTACTGTTGTTTCGCTACGCATGAACAATCATAGACGTTCTGTTAAAACCAAGTTTCCCTTGCCGGTTGCCCAACATGCCTTATCTCACTGTAAGGATTTTGATGATGCTTTTAGTCTAACTCTTATTGATGCTTTACCTACACAATGCTATGAAAGTTTACTCAGAGATAGAGAAATGGCAGCTATATTTTTACATAAAGCGCGTATACCACCTGGTTTAAATCTTACATATTAGTTTTTTTCTTCCCACACTCTTATATCTAGTTTCATCTGTTTCCATGCATAACGTTACCTTCGATACTCAATATTTACTTTTATCACCTTCACTTGTCTAGCTTCTTGCCTTTGAAGAACTCGCAGTAGTTCGAAACATAGCAATTTCAAGTGTGACTTTTTCTCTGTGTTTTATCTTTATCTACTTTTATTATTAGTGTTACATTGTTAATAGTGTTTCTTTATTTTTATTTTTCATTATTATATATGAATTAGTTGCGAATTGGATTAAGAGCACATTTCTCACTGTTACAATATTTCACCCGCCTAATAATGCCCTCATTACATTGGCCAATTGCTCGCACGTTGCAAGCAGCAAGAGATTCCATGATCCCACTAGCACTAGTGCTTTAGGCCCTGCTTGTAACACCAAGTCATTTTATAAACATTGAATAATCACTTGACTTGGAAAAAAAATTGAATTGAAAGTTTAACTAATGTGTGATGCCATAGCCTCCTTTATCTAAAACGTGTAAACCAGGGCAGATGCTACTGCCCACAAAAATATATATGATTATGTATTGACCTTTCAGTAATACAAAAGCAATGCAAACTAATTAAATTATGTCTACTAACATTTACCATATACATTTATATATACACTCTTTTGACATTTTTGTTTACATTTACTACAAATGTACACATTTACAAGTGTAGTGTGGTAAATGTTGGTAGACATAATTTAATTAGTTTTCCCTCCAAATGTTGATGTTTGCAGTACAATTGTATAGGTAGATATCTATATATAGAGCATCACTTTCTGTTGCGCACATTTACCAATAAAAAGATGTTTACAATTCAAATAGTTGTGAAATTTTATTTCTTTTTACATTTTGACCTTAATGTATAAATGAATAAAACAAAAGAAAAATGGAAAGGAAAATATAAACTTAGGGGAATAATAATAAATAATAAAATGGATATTCACACTATACTATTCGCAGAAGATCAAGTTTTATTACCTGTAAATGAATAAGACCTAGAGAAATAAGTCATAAAATTAAAGGTAACAAATGATACAATATCCTAAAAAAGCAATAAAATTGTGGACATGAAAGCAGAAAAATAACGAATAAAAGCGTTATGGATGGTGAGACAATAAAACAGATTATATTGCATTGGTAAATGTATACACCTGTAAAATGTAAACAAATAATGGCAAAAGTGGGAATACACATATACAATTATTTCTTTCTGTTGCCCATATTTACTAATTAACAGGGCAAATGTTTACAATAACCATTAGTTGTGTACATTTACAGCTTTTTCATTTAGACCATAATGTGTATATAAATTAAATAACAGAAAATGGAGAGGAAAATGAAAACCTAGAGGAATAATAATAAGCAATAAATTAAAATGTACACTTTACTATTCACAGATGAACAAATGTTAACAAATTAAAAGATATAATTAAATGATACAATATTCTGATAAATCAATAAAAACTAAGAATGCGATAAGAGAAAAATAACGATTGATGAGACAATAGAGGGGGCTACTAAATTAAAACATTTAGACTTGTAAATAACAATTATAAATATGCAGACAGATATAGAGGAGAAAACAGAAATATAAAGCAAAATGGTAGCAAAAATATAAAATTAAACATTACATAACGCAATAGGAAAACCAGGGTTAAAATACGAGCTTTTTACGATTAGTAAAAGTCTGCCGTGTAACTGCGTAAACTAAGCGAATTCCACACCGAGTTAAATAACTTTTCCTAAAAAATTAATATAGAATTTAATTATATCCTTATTAATTAATGAAATAAAATAAGTTATTGCATTACTGTGTGATAGAAGGGAACAGAAGTAGGATTCTTGCAACAATACTCGTATAAGTATTAGAAAAGAGAAACTATATTTTTAGAACTATTAATATTATTATTGAAACGGTATACTATTAATTATACTATTAATTAAATGAAATATACACCACTTAGATAAAGCTATACTATGTAGGTATTTTTAAGCGTTTTGAAATGTAACCATGTTAATGACTGAACCCTTAATATCATCCTTACATTCACTAATATACAGAGAAATACCAGAAAGTTTCGAGTTTACATTGTGTATTTAAGAAGATGTTCATATGTTTCAATAAAACAAAATCATGTTGCTATTCACAAACAACTACAATGTACAAAGTAAATAAAACAATCGAAAGTTACATAGATTTTCATTGGCTTTGAAAATTAATTTAAATGTTATTGTAATAAAAATATGTAATATAAAGTATTCTGAAAGTTATTACAGCGCGCTCTTACATACAAATATAATTCTCACACACATATTAGATTAATATTTCACATTTGCTATCTTCATGGCAATGCTTTTGTTAAATATAAACCATATGCATAGCTATAAACACAGTTTATATGATGCATAATTTTCCCTTTAAAAAAAAATATACAGAAAATTAAAATCGAGCGCGCTTTTTAAATTTCGGTTTTCAAGTATACCCCTAATGGTCCAATTTCCCTAATTTTCGAAACTATTTTTCTTATTTTATTTAAATGATACATCTCTAATTTTGCTGAGAAGAAAAAACTATTGGTGCCGCTAGAGACCACCCCCCATGCTAAATAGTCTGATTTCCCTGATTTTCAGAAACTTTTTCCTTGTTTTATTTCAATGACATATGTCGAGTTTCTTTAAAAAATTAAAACGCAGCCGTCAGAGGGATTTTTTATTTTTCGCTTTAATCCCCATTCGTTTTTCAGTTAAACTCCATTTATAATAACCTAATTTCACAGAATTTCCGAAACTATTTTTTATTTTTCTTATTAGATTTAAATAATAAATTCCAAGCTTAGCTGTGGAAAAAAAACATTAGTGCTTCTACAGCGATTTTTAAATTTTGCGTTAGTTTAACCTCCTCTCATAATGACCTGTTTTCCCTGATTTTCAGAAATTATATATTTTACTTTATTTAATTCGTATATACCGAGTTTCGTTGCGAAAAAGTATTAATTCCGATAAAGCGATTTTTAAATTTCAGATAACCCCCCCCCCTTCAAGATCGATTTCACAGATTTTCGAAAAAAGTCATACTCAATGGCATACACCAGAATTATTTTAAAAAGGTTTTTTAAAAACTGTGGGCGCTAGAGCTATTTTAATAATTCGCTTTAACCCCCCACTCGTTTTTCAGGTATATCTCCCACTCCTAATAATGCGATTACCGTGGTTTTCGGAAACTGTTTTTATCAGTTTATTTTAATGAAATTTACTGAGTTTCGTTGAGAATAATAAAAAATCGCGGCCGCTAGAGTGATTTAAACTTTTTTTAAAAACAATCACTTAGTGTAACCCTCATCCCCAATTGTCCAATTTTATTGGTTAATGAACTCGACGAATCGCTTGTTAATTGATGGTTATATGCCGAATTTGGTTGAGAAAAAACAAAAATTACCTGCGTAGAGCCTTAACGGACACACACACACACATATATAGATAAGTTTTTCCCCTTTTATTGTAGGTGCCTAGTAGGTAGGATCAATGCAGATTTGGATAGATTAATAAAAATGCGTTCCATGTGTATAACCGCAATAGCTTGCATTCCTTCCGAATCCACTAATAGGAATAAGAAACGTCGATTGATGGAGAAATGTAAATATAAGAAATTAATTAAAGGAGAAATATTCTAGAAGGGCTATCAGGGGGAAAAAGGAGAAAGAAGCACATTTACTAAGATTGGTGACTTCAAGTTTTCCTAGGCATGCGCTTTTTACAGAAAGGAAGGTGACAAGCATATACACAAGACGTAGAACGCTCAGGTAGCTACTTTGCATTGAAATGGTCATGCGTGTTATAGTAGATGCCTTGTCAATGTACCCTTTAAACGCCACGAGTGGCCGAGGTCATGAAGGCTCAAACTCATGAGCGGGAGGTCTGGGATTCGATTCCTGCTTGACTGACTTTTTTTTTTTTTTTTCCCCAGATTTTCCTCTGTCCTCATTCGTAAATGGCAAATGCCGAAGAGGTATCCCAAACTCAGGCTTGAAATTCTTCCTTCTTAAAAATAAATACCCTCCCCATTTACCATTTCATCTCACTATCAGAGAAAGGCCCTGTGAGCCCTTCAGCTTCTTCTTCTTCTTCTTCTTCTTCTTCTTCTTCTTCTTCTTCTTCTTCTTCTTCTTCTTTTTGTGGAGAATATTGTTCATGCACACTTTCACTCTGCAGTTTTCCATTACATACCATAGAGGGTCTAAATTGGGCGATCGAAACTCGGATTCATATTCGGTGTAAGTACACCCACGTTTAAATTAATTCGTTCTTAATTAAGTAGTCTTCAAAGCTATACAGAGTCTCCATGAGGGACAGTGCTTGCCAACAACAGATGTCATTTAATTCGTTTCCCCGCCATTTCATTATCATTTGACTCTCATCATGTCAAACTGGAAGCCTCAAGATAAAAATTCTGTTGTTTTAGAAAGGTTACATAATTAGGAAAAATACATCCACATGAAATCTTTGCAGGAAGGTTCCAGTTATTCTAATTTCTCAAAAAGTGGGTAAACCTGATTGAATTTAATTGTTAGGGTCGGGAAATATTGCGGTGTTACAATCTTGTGCCCCGGCGAGGAAGGATTGATGTAGCGGTACAACGAGTAGTCAGGTCAGGATTCATCCTGGCGATGGGGCACGGATGTAAACGGGGGTCTTTAACATGGTTCCAGATAGAACACTCTGACCCTGTGGAGTTCGATATAAAGAGATATTTATATCCAGGGAAAAATATTTCCAAAGTGCAAGCCACCGTCACACCGCACCTGCATTTTCGAGCCCCGTAGCAAAACCAACAGAATGAAATGGGAGAGGAATATTGTGAAACGGAATGATATGTTCCAGCATCCGTCAAAGCGATCAAGAAGAACGACGAGAATGGAGATGAAGGAATCGGAATGGTCAGTACCAAGGAATTAAAACCCGGGACTCCCCGAATGCAAATCCCACACGTTACCCTGCTCGATTAGATCGCTGGTTGATATCCTGACTGGCTTTATCATAAAATATCAACGTTTGAATACATGTGAATTGTGTGGAGTCACCCCTGGCGGCTCTCCAAGTGGCGGATCGAAGAATGCTTACCAGATATGGTGAGTCCGGGACGGACGTAACACCAGCATTAACAGGGGCTAGGAGAGTAAGCCCTACACCAATCAGACAGGTCTTTAGCAGACTACACCTTCACCTGGATGTCTCGGTGTAGGACTGATAAACACATCTGAGTGATGTCAAAAGATCCCCTTTTTGCAATAAGAGATAGTGTTTTCAAAATTGGGGCGAAATAAAAAAAAGTAAGAATACCAAGTAATTATTTTCCTCCCCAAAACTAAAATCGTCTTTCACTCTTCATCCTGATTTTTCATGTCTCTTCTTTAACGGTTAATAGGAACTTATAGTGTTTGGAAAGTCCCCTCATCTTTTCTTGGAATAGGTGTCTCCAATGTACATCCTTTGACAGGAGTCACCCCCTCAGATTCTACGTGTCTGAAAACTTTGGGAAAGCTCGCAAACGCTGTATTCACAACGCGCACGCAGAGACTGGCACACTGTAGTGGCCGCTTTGCCTGTAAACGTAATAGTCACAATTATAATCATAAGTGTAGAAGACATTGCTCTTCTGCGTAAGCTCCCGGGCTCATATCCCATACATTTTTGTTTTATTTTTTATTATTGGTTTCATAAGTGTATATGTAGAACATCACGTTGCCTTAATACCACATTATATTTTATGGCTTTACATATGCACACACAATAACGTAATCATAAACTAATGCATTCTTTACAAATAACTAAATAAATAAATAAAAAGAAAATTTTGTCTTCTAAAGTCAAAACACACAAAAATAAACACAAATTTATATCGTGTATATGAACTCCCAGAAAGTATAACTGTCCTCAATCTTTAATGCATAAATGATATCAGATTTCTACAGTAGCGTGGATGAGAGGCTGCAACATCCCAGGCTTCTTGAATTTGGGCCCATAACCTAACTTTTTGTCCTTCATGAAGGTGCAGGGAAAGCGCGTTCGCTAGCCTATCGCATTTAGATAGAACAAATTCTGAAGGAAATATTCTAATATATATTATATGTTTGCGTTAAAATATGCAGTTGGTCCTGGTGGTCTAGTGGTAACCATACTTGCCTCGTAAACCCAAGATTGCGGGTTCAATCCCGGCCACGGTCGACGAATTTTTTCGGACGTAAAAATCCTAAGTATGGCTTATTTCGGAAGGGAAGTAAACCCGTGGGTCCCGTGTCGTAGATTTACCGCACGAAAAAGAACCTCAAGCCTGAAAGAAGAGGCCTCTGAGCAAAATTTGTCGACCGTTTCACGCCCTGAATTGAATGGGACGCTGATTACCTGAGATATTAAAGAGCGTCCGTAAATAAAACAAATAAAAGATTTAAGTTTGCTGTGAATGGGAAAGAACATTACGAATCTAATTTGTCATAATTTATTACAAAGGTTTGTTAATCAAGGGTTTCATACCGGGAGACAAACCTGCGCTTTTAACTACGACATCACTGCACACTCTGCCACAGAGCTAACGAAACGCACATATTGCACAATGTTTTTAGTGCATGCAAATATAACACAACTGCTGTAGTGGCTACACAGCCTTGCTAGTAACTTGTGAACCGCGCTCTTTAACGAGTAGGTCAGAAGAATTTTGCGTTCAAGAAATGACTTTATTTATTTATTTTTTGTTAAGAGTGTGCCTTCTTTTGTACAATATTTTCTATAATCTTCAATATTTTATTTCTTCTACATCACTTTATGACACGGCAAAGAGTATACATTAACAACACAAACATTTAATTTCCGCTGATTCAATTTATTCTTTCTGCTTCCTATTAAAGCCCGTATTTCACTTGCATGTAAAAGGACCGGAATTGCCGCTTTCATTTAAAATTTAATTTGTTTCTTTTGTTGTTTTGATTCTGCGATCAATACCGGCCTTCATCTTGTAATACTGTTCCATTACTTGCTCGTTGATAACACTATTTATTCGGTTACATTGTACATCATAAATGGAATAAAATTTGTTATAAATAACCACTTTGCTTAGACTCTCGACCGTATAGTTCTTGTATTATTCATAGGATAGATTTTAGCGGCTATTCCTATATAAATCTATCGTTATTTTCACATAGAATGCTTATATTCTTTTCCTTGTCATATTTTATAGTGTATTCAACTGGATGCAGTCAAATTCTTTCATATGCTCTATAAATAATGTTTTAATATTTTGTTCTGGTATTTTCTATATTATCTTTTTGGTTTAATTTATACGAAATCGTTAAACAAAACATAATCGAAATCTATCAGCTCTCTACAGCCCGCATTCCGTCCTGTATCTACAGCTTAAAGTGTTACAGATTGCAGATCTAGGCAGCAGCATTTTGAAGAGAACTAAAAGGGAGATATTTATATAGATCGTATTTTAAAAAATAAATTTATATCTACCTTCCAGTTCAACTTAATTCAACTTATTAGTAAAGTCCAGATGATTAACTGGTACTTTTTTCGTAAAACCAAAAGATCGCGGATTCAATCCCGGCCAGGGCTAATGAATTTTTAGGACTTTAAAATCCTAAGTATGGCTTCCTTCGGAAGAAAAATAAAGCTTGGGCACATATAAGAACATCCAGCCTGAAAGAAGAGACCTCTGAGCAAAATTTGACTGCTCGGTAAATAAACCAGATAAATAAAAAAGATGGGGAAGTGTGGCAAAGGAAGTAATTCAGTGCGGGGGGGAGTAATTTTTTCAATAATATAACACACACACACACAAACAAATGAATAATTATTACAAAATTAATAGCGCTCTCTACCCGTAGAGATGTTTTGTTTTGCTTAACTCATTTGAAATATCAGTTCACTGTTATAAGTAATTTATTTAATACAGCTTTCTATAGTAGTCATGTGGATGTTGCATAAAATGGATAAATTCGAGTATCAAGCATAGGTAAATTTTTTATAAAATATTAATTATTTATAAAGGAAATTCATATGAAATTTATAAAAGCGTAAGGGAACGCTTCTTCATTTTCAGCAGTTAAAAATTGGTGCTGAATTTAAACACGATCGTACCAACCTTGAAGATGACTCAAATGAAAGGCGTCCAAAATCTGCAACAACAGCAGAATTCATATGAACAAATATTTTATATGACATTAGATGATTGGCGAGCTAAAGTGTTTGAAATTGTTGAAGCTATAGGTATAGTAAACAAACCTTTCGGTTGTATTTTACATTA
The DNA here is from genome assembly GCA_030762175.1 of Metallyticus violacea. NCBI lineage: Eukaryota > Metazoa > Arthropoda > Insecta > Mantodea > Metallyticidae > Metallyticus > Metallyticus violacea. The sequence goes on from CM060845.1 coordinate 20,216,671, forward strand.
ATTGCAAATGAAAAACGTTTAGCACAACACGTGGCAACAGCAGATTTGTACGAAAATACTGAACAGTGTTTGAAGCACTTTATCAACAACAAAACTGTTTTTATGTGCCGGCTTGTACCTGTGGATCCAACCCAGCATCGAAATTGTAAGCAGAAGCAGGTTGTTCAGCCCCAAAAAGATCAAAGTCTGTTCCATCCACAGTAAAGGTTGTATCATCAGTCTTTACGGACATTAAAGAACGTAAACTAATTCATTATCTTCATAACCAGAGTCCGGAAGTTAGGGTGAATATATTTAAGAGTCAGATAGAAATGTACATGTTTCCATAAATTTATGGTCGGGGGGTCTGTTTATATTTTGCGTTTTTGCTTCTTTTGACTTCTGTCGATTATTTTACCGTTAAAACAATGTTTGCCTCTTATGGATGGTTATGGCTTTTTTCTGCGATTATTTACGAATTTTAAAAAGCACATGAAGATTTTCGATATATCAAAGTAATAAAAGTATAAATATTAAATGGCATTTCACCTAATTAAAATATGTATTGAAAATCTTGTTATACATTTATTTCTTTTCAAGCAGTCAAAAACTTTCTCCTCAATTCATTCATTTAATCTCTTTAAATAGCAGAACCTTCATTAGTGAAAGGAACTCACGTTACCTCGGGCATACGAATACCGGGAAATAGAGAGGATGAGGGAAGTACTGTAGTTTTGAATGACAATGGTAACGATCTGGGGGACACAATTCTAGGAAATTGTGGTAGGAATAACTTCTCAGCTGCATAAATGTAACAAACAATTGCACGCGACAAAGATGAGAGCGGTACAGCTGTGCAATAAACCTGTGTTTAGTACGAAGTAAGAGAGATACTAACCTGATTACCCTATAAACGTATAAACAGAAAACGAACTGAACCAGAAACCATTGCGCATCTTTGTTCATTCGCCAGGACTATTCAAAACTACTTTACTTTGTCTTGAGCAACATTTCCATGATATCCTGAAAGGTGAATGTCCTGTTGTAGCGTGTTTTAAATATGCTTCAATCACTTCAGTGGAAGTAGAACATTCTTTTTCCATGATGAAAAATGTTTTCTCTGACATGCGGCTGACTATAACGTTTGGCACTTTTAAGAAACATTTTGTTGTTATTTGAAACCAAGAAAAGCAAGCTAAGTATTTTAATCGTGTCATAAAGAAATTATTTAGTTTCTTTAATATCCGTTTTCATTAATAACGAGTGATATTACTATCTGTTTTCACTATTAATAAATGCCTATTTTAATTATATTTCTGCCCATTTTCAGCGTCTTAAGTGCCCTTTTGTCTGCCTGTTTTAACCAAAATAAATGCCTCACAAGTGATTTTTGTTCGTAAAAGTGAGAGATTTGATGTATGAACAGTTGAAGCATCCACCTTACGTTTGGCTCCCTCCTACTTGCATGTCTTCTTCGCTAGTCAGCGTTTTTCTTCTGCTTAAGAGGGGAGTGACACTGAATTACGTTGAGACGTGAACAAGGAGATAGTACATTCCTTCACGGAACTAAGAAAATGTTTTGTGACCAGGTATTTATTCCATACCTGCTCAATAACGCGAAGTAGAACAGCGCAGGCAGTACAGAAACGAGTTAATGATTATGCCGCAGTACAGTACAGCTTTTCAATTTACGTTGAGACCATATCTTTGTTATCCCAAAGAAAAACTATGAAATTTTAAAGCAGCATTTAAGCCCTGCTATAAAATTCCTTCCGTTCTGATCACCCGCTTTACGATGGACCTCATAATACAAGAGAAAAGAGAATTTTATGGCCGAATTTCTTTCCATATCTTATCCCCAGTTGCTGTTTATCGATACTTCTGGAATTACAGCTGCAGCCATCCAATATTACGACGAAAGGAGCGCTACTGGCAGACAAAGAGAGGAGAACAGCTCCCTCTATACTCTCCAGAGCACGCCGTACTCCACTAGCTATAGAAACGCGAGATAAAAGGCACACAGAAGAGAGCGACAAACATCCACCATACTTCAGTTACCGTTTTATTTCATCAAATGAGAGAAGGAAACTTTCCAACACACCCTGAATATGCCGAATTCTTGTGTAAAACTTTGCTTATTGACTGAGGAAGAGAAAGTCGCTTAAAATGTAGCGCTTGTTTTATTTGCTAATAAGAAAATGAACTTCTGTGGCGGTAGAAAATTGGTTTGTAACTAATGGGTACCTTTTTCAACCCATGCTCTAAAGTATTAATAGATTCTGGAGAGCAAGAAACAAACCTTACTTCAGAAAACAGGATACACTTAATTTAAAACACTTTAATTTGTTATTTAGTGTTGCAATGAATAAATAAACAGCATTGACGCGAATCTAATGCGCACATTTTTATTCAAGTGTAGTATTCAAAATTCGATGCCGTATTAGTTTGAGTGCACATACTTTACATAGTTCGCCGGAAACTTCTTCAAATTTATCGTTTATTATAATTTAGCATTTCACGGTCGGTGTTACAATTAATATAGTTAAAATCGTACGGATTGTTTTGCTCTAATCCATGGTTTAATATGCTACCATAACTTTCACCAACTGCTGCGGCTTGCATTATCAGTGGGCGATGAACAACACCCGAGTACACTGATGATGCCAACCGCAGTAGTTGGGGATAGCTATGGTGGCATATTAAACCAAGGACCATTGCAAAAATACCCAGAAAAGTTTTACTGTTTTAATTGTCATTTGCTACGTTGCTCGCCACATTTGTTGGCATGCACTACTTGTCCGTACACAATACTATCTTCGCGAGGTTGCTCATCGACGACAGTGGAGTGTCAATATTAGGTGCGGTACCATTGGCATCTGCAATCCGTTTAATATGCTCTGATAAAATAGGATCGACATGATCTTATTCACATTACCATGATATGTGAACGAGGATTCATTCGTAAGGAAAATATTACTTAGGAGTGGACCATTATATTGCAACTACTGAAGTGTAAAACGACAGAATGCAACGAGGACTTCAAAGACACCCACATATAGTTCAAGATGCAGTAATATACAGGATAGGTCAATATATTTCCGGCCTCGTCGATAAGGGTTATCGCCTTCACAAAATCCTTATCTGGTGTCATGTTATCTATTAAGTAAATAATTGTGCTGTAACTTCCGCTCCGCTCTTTTCAGTTGTTCAGATAAAGTTACATAAAGAAGGCTATGTATAGAAGACTGTGACATGTTCAGAGTGGAATATCAAGCTGTTATTAAGTTCTTCACAAAAGAAGGACTTACTCTAAATGAAATTAAACAGCGATTGGACGGTGTATATGGGGAAGCATGCCTCTCATATTCTACCGTAAAAGAGCATTGAAGATAAAGAGCGTGCAGGTCGACCCTTGGAGGTGCTTACTCCTGAAAACCTCGCACTTGTGGAAGCACAAATTATGGAAGATCGGCGGCTTAAAGTTACAGAAATAGCAGCAAGGTTGTGCCTTTCTAAAACAACAGTCCTTCGAATTATTCATGAACATTTAAATATGAATAAGGTTAGTGCAACATGGGTGCTTAGACTTCTTTCCTCAGTCCAAAAGACCGCTACGAGGGGCCGAGGTCATTAAGGCGCGGACTCGTGAGGGGGAGGTCTGGGGTTCGAATTCCGCCAGGACCGTCCTCCCTGAATGAGGTTTTTCCAGGTTTTCCTTAGTCCTCGTAAATGGAAAACGGCGGGGAGTACCTAAATTTAGGCCTGGAACGATTCCATCCTTAAAAAAAAATCCTTTACCAATATATCATTTCATCTCGTGTATCTTCAGTGTCTATCGCCTATGGTGCCTCTGTAGCAAAAACGGACGTTAAACACCATTCATTCATTCATTCATTCATTCATTCATTCATTCGTACTTAATTACAATTGAAACGTTCATCCATAGAATTCCGGACAAATCCTACAGAGTAAAATCGGAGCAGTAATGACTCCCGGGGATGAAGACATTTTGGCAACTATTCAAAATATATAGAGGATCATTGCTCCTTCTCCACGCCCCACTCACTGATCACGACATTTATGTAAGTTGTTTATTATTCATCATAGTTATTTTAACTTCCAAGGATTTTCATCATTATGCCATACAGGAATTTCAGTTTTATATGTCTATAATTACAAGTCAAGCTTGTTTCATGTTTTATGTCACTTTCAATGATGCTTTGACATTTATCTCTTTGTGGAAACAACCTGAAGGCAAGCACGTGGTAATATTCATATATTTTTTATTTCTTCTTATGCTTTGCCACTGACTTTCTTTGATATCTGTAATTGCAAGGCTAGCATCATTAGCATTCCTGTTTTGTCACTTTCTAATTGTGCTTTGTCATTATATTTCTTTGATGGTTAAATTGAAGGTAACCAGAGGGTGATATTAATACTTTTTATATTTCATCTTATGCCTTGTCGTTGAAGTTCTTTGATATATCTAATTGCAAGGGAAGTATTTTAAGCACGAACGTTTTATTGTGTTCTACCATTAAATTTCTTTCATATTCAAATTGAGGACAAGCAAGTGATGCTACTAATCTGTTACCTTTGTGCACAGCGATGTACAGTGTACTGGTACTAGGTATTGTATTTACCGTATCTTTCTCGGCTACTTTTAGGGTGTCTTTCTAAGCGAGGTCGGTCCTGGTGGTGTAGTGGTTACCATACTTGCCTCCTACACCCAAGATCGCGGGTTCGAACCCGGCCAGGACCGATGGATTTTTTCGGGCGTAAAAATCCTAAGTATGGCTTCCTTCGGAAGGGAAGTAAAGCCGTGGGTCCCGTGTCGACATTTACGGCACGAAAAAGAACCTCAAGCCTGAAAGAGAGGCCTCTGAGCAAAATTTGTCGGCCGTTTCACGCCCTGAGTTGAATGGGACGCTGATGACCTGAGATGTTAAAGAGCGTCCATAAATAAATAAATCAATCAATTTCTAAGCGAGTTTTCTAAGTGACTCGATGCGCATCAACAGAAGTCGTTATAACACTTTATATTAATTTTAAGGGGAAGTTAATCGAAAATACCGTGATTGGTGACCGAGGTCTTAAGGTGTGGATGCGTGAGCTGGAGATCTGGGGTTCGATTCCCTCCAGAACCGTCCTACCTGACGGAGTTTTTTTTCAGATTTTCCTCAGTCCTTATAAATAGCGAATGTCTCCCTTGAAAAGCAATCCTTTCATCTCATGTATCATTAGTGTCCACTGCCTGTGATGCCTCAGGTGTTAAGGGTGTTAAACACCATTAAAAATGCTGAAAATACCATTTTCTAAAGTAGTAGTAATAGACGGTATTTATTACGATGGTACCAATAAAATAGAATATAAAATCACTTCAACAGGCGCGTGGTACAGCGTGCTTTATAATACACTAGAGAAACATACCAGAAGATTAATTTTTAAAAATATTAAAATATAAAGAAAGCTCACTATGGATAACATACAGCTGCATTCAATCAATTTGTTTCTTCTCACCCCCTTCCCAGTTGTCAATCTTTCCAGAGTTCAGCTGTTTTACTTTCATTTGAAATTTACCTGATCTCCTATCTCCTTCCTAACCTGCCAGTAAAGCCCAGTATGACCATCTCCCTCTGATCGATACTCTAAAGAAGTGCAAAAGTTCCTTTGCCTCCATTCTTCAGTAACTTTACATTTAGTCAATATATGCATCCTTGATTCTCCGCTCATGTTCGCTAGTGATCGTCATCAGCTGCCATGCCCCCAGTCCGAGCCATGCGAGCACGGTTTTGAGGGATTGAGGGTTGCATCCCTCATTCAGATTTTAACTCCCGATTATACTTCCAACAAGATCATATTGTCTACAGTAATAAACAGAGAGAGTTAAAATTTGGCACCATTGCTCACATAGTAATGCCAAACAATTCTACCACATTTAGAATCATTATTTTCATACATTTTTTGTTTATTGTTTTTCTGAAAAAAATTATTAGAATTAGAATTCCATCTATTACTTTTTCATACATCAAATATTTTCTCTGAAAAATTAAATGTAAATGGCCATATGGGCATGCAAAAGAACGTGACCAGAGATTTTGATTTAATTTAAAATATTTAATGTATAACAATTAAAACATTTTTATAAATGCAATATTTTGACAAATTAAATTACTTTTCAACTAAATTATAAAACACAGAGAAACCACACTTTCAAGTCAAACTACAAAAAGTGTGATACCCACTTCTAGCTTAAGCTTTGTGCAAGTTTGCAAGTTTATTTTTCTTCATACTGATGCTTTGTAGGTGTTCTGTCTGGTTTCTCTTCTTTTACTGGCACAAAAACTTACGTTTAGCTTCCAGGGAAGTTCCAGCTGTTGCTACTATGACTTTGGTGCAACGTACATTACATTCTGATGCAGTGAGAGCCACTGCTATTTAAACGTGATGCTTGGAGACGAACATCTCTTTTGAAAACGTTCTCCATATAAACGAATGCAAGCTCTCAACGTCCTATTCATTTTACGGGCAGCCTTTTAAACATGACCTTCAAAACAGCTGACTTGAGGATCATAGACGGTTGAAACTTTCTAAATATGTAAATCAAACTTCACTGAATTTGTTTCTGTTAAAAACAAATCCCCCCAAAATCAATTTTGACAAAAATTGATTTTTTTTTTCAATATCCCTACCTTTGAATAAGCAAAGAACTACGCCACATGAACAGACTATACAACATAAATCGGCCATATTAAAATAAAAGTGCATTTGAGTGAAACATTCATTACCAGAAGTGGCGCTTATTCGCTTACAGCCTGGAGATCAGAAGAAAAGTGCGAGCGGAAGTGCGAGGGGGTGGGGATCTTGTACTGTTTACGAGTTTATGTGAGAAACCCATGCTGCCACATAAATGAGGACCTCTCAGACTCAAATCTTGTACGCTCTCTGAACTTCTAACCATGGACGAGTATTTGGCAACACTGTATATTTTTTAGCCTGCATGAACAGCGTGTAAAATGTTTACGTAGAACTTGCTTGCCTTCTGATCGCTAGACCGTACCTATCTCCGTCATCTTCGACCTCTCTAATGCACGCAACTTACGTAGAAACTGCAGGCCTAACAGTCACATTACTCTAGTGTATACAAAATGCATTAAGAAATTAAATATAATTCTTCCAAATTTTACTTACAAAATTAAAATAAATGTATATTTGAATTATGAATATTTAACCATTTCAAGCCATCTTGCAACAGATGAATGTCGATTGTCATAATGCCAATAGAGAAGAACCCAATACGCACTTAGGACTATCTCATGAATAGAATATCAATAAAAATAATATATATATATATATATATATATATATATATATATTAACACTTGCATAAAATGTTATACTTACTTAAGAATGGCTATCTATCCAGAAACCGCGAGACTTGATTAGTTTGTTTTATTTACGGACGCTCTTTAACATCCGAGGTCATCAGCGTCCCATTCTATTGAGGGCGTGAAATGGCCGAAAAATTTTGCTCAGAGTCCTCTTCTTTCAGACTTGAGGTTCTTTATCGTGCCGTAAATGCACGACACGGGACCCATGGCTTTACTTTCCTTCCGAAGGAAGCCACACTTAGGATTTTACGCCCGAAAAAATCCATCGATCCTGGCCGGGTTAAACCGTGAGAGTGAAATAGACGAAAGTCCACTATTACGGTCGTTACCGTTCGATTTACTAAACAAAACAAGGATAACGTTTTACCATTCTGAATAAAGTGTTTATTAAAATGTATGCGCATCACCCAAAAACCTTTGAAGAATCCTCCATTTTGCGTTCATTATCCACAGTTTTGTTGCTATCATTACCTTCCCACCGCCTGCTAGCAATAATTCTCCAGCATTATAGTAGGGATATAAAGTTGAGTACACTGACCACAAGACAAATATATTTCGGGTGGTAAAGGGATTACTTGCCGTTATACGAAGAACCATCCTGGTACAAGTCATGCCTCCTTTCACGAAGAACGGCAGCAGAGGACAGCGGAGAAAACAGAATGCCTCTTCTTTACCGAAACTTTGCCATCTTAGTGTTAGTTTGGAGGTCTTAGTATTATCGCGCCTCTTCTATTTACTATTGGAATTCGCAATTAATTCATATACACATACATTAACCTTAAGCTAACCTCGGGTAAATCCTAGAAACAGGTGAACTCAGTAGTTTACTGCGGTTCGCTACGGCCTGACGGCCTACGCTCGCCTCCTTTTCGTATATATAAATTTAAGGCGGATTGTTTGGTAATATGTTAGCAGGCAAAACGTTGCAACTTTGGCAAATCTCCTTTAACTCCAGAATAAAAAAAAATATAAGGAAGCAAAACCTTATAATTCTTTTATTGCCACGACGCTCCAATCATCTGAGCTAACATACCAGGCTAATTATCCGCCAATATCTATTGAAGTCACACTACCTTCGGCTAAGGACGCTCTCCCCATGCTGCCTTTCGTGAAAGTAGGCGTGACTAGTACCACGATGATCCTCTGTGTAACGTAAAGTAAGGAATTTGATAAAATTGTACGAAATTTCGCTGCGATATCTTGTTGTTTTGGTTTCATTAGTCGACTTTATCATGACGTCATATTAGTTTTGTTTTGTTTAACTTATGTGTCCCATGAAGTTTAATACCCTTCCGGACTTAAAAAAGGGGAGAACTACTATGCTAATCGCCCACAGAGAATTTAGAATTTTTCTGTTCATTTGTGCAATGATAATGCATGTGCAAAGCGTATAAAGTTCATAAACCACAATAATCTTGTATAATAGACAATTTAATTAAGGTTATTGTTTGTACCATTTTATTTCTCAAATTATTAATATTTCCCTTTATTTTCTACCCACATAACGTGTATTAAATTGGACTCCCGCCCGCAATCATCGAACTGGCTCCCCGAGGATCCGCCCGGTGCCGATGGCCTTTTGCTTTAGGACGGTTCCTAGCTAGCCCCACCCGCTGTTCGGTTATAAGCAAATAACGCTGCCCAGCTGCACTGATTGGTAGGCCTAACTTAGCAATAGAACTACTCATTCATTAACCGAGGTTAACCGGCGAATAACCAGAGCATATAGGGATCTGACCACTCTCCCTGCGAAAACTGCGCATGAGGATATAACTGCTACCATCTTGGTACACGCCTGAAGCATTCTCAAGTGGCACACAGCAGCCGCAGGTACCCAATTTACTGCCGGTCGCGGGACCACATACGCCGCAGAGTCCAACAAATTCAAAGACGGAGGGACTCAAGTCCGGCTCAACTACTTCTAGTAACGTCAGAAGTACCACGGGTATTCAGGGTGCGCAAACCCACACCTGGAGCATCTGAAGAGCAGCGACCGAAGCCCCCCGAGGTCTGGGGTTTGATTCCCGCCAGGACCGTTCTTCCTGATTGATGCTTTTCCTAGATTTTTCTCAGTTCTCATAAATGGAAATTGCTGGGGAGGTACCCTAAATGGTCATGGACGCTTCTTCCTTAAAAAATAACAATAAACTCCTTTTCAAATTCATCATTTCGTGTATCATCAGCGCCCACTGCTTGTGATACCTCAGTAGTTGAAACGGATGTTAAACACTATATAAAAAACAAAGAGGCGCTTGTTTAACTGCGCCGTACTTCACAAGGGAAAAACGCTCGACATTTCGCTGGTTTCTGACCAAGCGGATTTTTCTTTCTGTCTCAAGATTTACACACGCTGTTTCACTTGTGTCGGCTTACGTTTCCTTTGTGATGCAGCTTAAGTAATGGAGTTATGTTGAGTTTGTGCTCAAAGCCACTTAGCGCGAGATCCTCGCTACACTTTCGTACATTTCAGAAAGTTATTACGTAATGAACACGGCGAGCGTTTGAATGCCTCCGTAAATTGGGCCAGACACGTACTTAAAGGAAAGGTGTTAAATTAATATGCAATTATAAATCTCTCGTTAATCCTTAAGTATTCCATCGGGATTCATCTTCAGGACCGATAAATTGTTGTAGAAACTCGGGGTGAAACTGCAGGGGTTGTAATGGCTCAGAGATGAACAGAATTTGCGCGCTCGGCAAATGTGTCCTTGATAGTGTAAGCTTTTTATTTTGTGGGGTTCTTCACTCTCTACCGGTTGTGGCTCTTATGCTAACACTTGAATTGTATTAGATGTGGGAATTTGGGAAAATGTCAGCATGTTAAATCTTATATCTATAAAACCACGTATTTAACAATCTATTAGTGACCGACGATGGTCGAGTTCGTTAAAGCGCGGACTAATGAGGGGAAGGTTTGAGTTCGTTTCCCACCCGGACCGTTCTCTCTGACTGGGTTTGAGGTTTTCCTCAGTCATCATAAATGGCAAATGCCGGGGAAGTACCCTAAACTTTGGCCTGGAACGTTTCCTTCCTTTAAAATACGCCTTTCCCAATTTATCATTTCATTTCATGTATCATCGGTGTCCACCGCCAGCAGTGCCTCAGTAGTAAAAGGGTGGCGTTAAACACCATTAAATATATATATATATATATATATATACATTTGAGTATCTTGAATAGTATTATTTACATAATTAAAAATATATGGCAACTACAAGTAGATTTCCCCTAGTGTTTTGCCTATGAGCGAACGTGCCTCTTGTCATCCGGAGTAGCAACCATCCTCGAAACCCATATAATCTGTCTTTATGTTATTTGAAGTCTTTGGACATGAAAACTATGTTGTTGTTCCTGGAGTGGGATTTGAATTTATTTGGTTTATTTACGGGCGCTCTGTAACCTGTCAGACCATGAGCGACCCATTTAATTCAGGGGATGAAACGGCCATTTTTTGTTTGTTTGCTCAAAGGTCTCTTCTTTCAGGACTGAGGTTCTTTTACATGCCGTAAATGTACTATGGGCTTCACGGCTTTGCTTTCCTTCCGAAGAAAGACATATTTAGGGCGAAAAATAATCCATCGATTCTGGCCGGGGTTAAACCCACGATCTTGTGTCTACAAGGCAAGTATAGACCACCATAAGGGAGTATGGCCACTTTCTGAGAGGAAACTGGCATAGTAGTGGAGAAGTCTTGGTCGACTTTTTCCTGAAACCATGATTAAAACGTTGCAGATATATATTTATGCTACGGTCCTATTCGTGTGCGCTGAGCCATCGTCCTATGTCCTGGCTGTAAGTTTCTCCCTCACCAAGTCTCTCATTGGGGAGGAGGCACAAAGAGACAGCTTTGAACAAGACTCAAGGCATCGAAAATATCCTCTGACATCCATCCTAATCCAAAGGAGGGTTAAGTTTAAACCAAGCGTTAAAAATAATATTTTTGTAGCCTAAAATATAAGAAACTATAATTAAATGACAAAAGGTAGAAGGCAAAATTTGATTCGATCCCTCCCAGGGGCATAAAATCCTAAGTAGGCTTCCTTCGGAAGAGAAGTAACTATGGGTCCGGCATCCAAAGAACCTCAAGCCTATAAGCTATGAGCAAAATTTATCGGCCGTTTCACGCCCTGAATTGACTGGGGCGTTGATGACTTCTGAATGGTTTTTAACGCCCGTATTTACAACGGCAACACCATAGGAGGTGAACACTGATGATACATGAAATAAAATTATGAATTGGGAAAGGAGCATTTTTTTTAAAGGAAGGAAGCGTTCCAGGCCTAGTTTAGGGTACCTCTCCGGCATTTGGCATTTATGAGGACTGAGAAAAACTTGCAAAAACCTCAGTCAGGGAGGACGGTCCTGGTGAGAATAGAACCCCAGATCTCCTGCTCACAACCTCGCGCCTTAACTACCTCGGCCATCCATAGCGGTGGGACGCTGGTGACCTGGGATGCTGATGAGTGTGGGTATGAAAGAATGTCTCTACAAACGATGATTGGACAAAAGAAAAAAGTATATAACATGCATAATTTAAAACGTGTTTTCTGGGTAAAAGTAACTCTGGTTTTGTAGAAATGCTCGTAGAATTCGCGGTATATGGAAGTGCATTACATACAGCAAAGACTGATATTGCATAATTCACAGTATACCATACACTAAGCCACAGACTTCCCACTACTGACCAGGACGCTGGCACATTTCACAGAAAGGGAGATGGTATCAGATGTCCTTTCGCCGTTTCTAAAGCCCGTAACTTTACATCGCTACCGGGTCGGTTGGGTCCTCTAACTAAGAGGATTTTACGGTAAGAAGTTAAAAGAGTTTGTGGGAGTGAGGGACATACATTTCCTCTCTCTATCTCTCTCACTGACAAAAAATAAAAAAAAAAACTCACAAATCGTCCAACTGCCGCTCCAATCGCGGAGAGCGCAACACAAAACAAGTTGCAAATGATTAATGTGAATTCTTTTTTCTCTTAGGGCGTGGAGAATCCGCAGATGTACAGCTTTTAAGTTTTTTTCGTAACAAGGGCTGTATGTGCACCTAGTGCATTCTTTTGCAGTTTGTCCGCAGCTTAGCGAGATCATGCTTGTAGATAACAAGCAGATGGAAAATGCATGTACTCAGTTGTTTAACTGAACTTGAAACAAACTCTTTCGGCGTGAGAGCCTAACATGTACAGGTTGATTCAAATATAAAATAGAGCGTTCTTATTTATACTGTATCACTTCGTATAGACTTTCAGAAAATGTTATATTATGAATGAACAAATAAAAATAGTAGTAGTAGATTTATTTACAAAATATATTTGTGACAAATCTAGCTCATCCATTAAGAACGTGTCCTGGGACCGTGCGCGCTTTTTCAGTACACTAAAAATACATGAAATTGCACAAAATAGTTACTTTTAAATACATAAATAAAGAAAATAAAAACAGAAAATAAATCAGTGCAAAAGTAAATAACTTAATTCCAAAAAATATCGTGACTCATGTTTCCCTACCCCAATTCCCGAGTGTCTGCCTCTTCCGATCTGAGCTGTCTCACTTTGTTTAAAATTTACCTACTCCCTCCTACTCCTTCCTATCTGGCAGCAAAGTCAGCACTGCCACTGCCCGCTCCCCTCATTAACAAAACGGGGCTGGTACATATCTCTTTCTCCATTTTCCCCCTTGTACTGCATGTTCTCAAGATTCTTTTTCCGCACATATAAGGCAAATTTATCCACCATGCACCGCCACGAGTGGCCGAGGTCGTTAGGTCGCGGACTTGTGAAGGGAGGTCTGGGTTTCGATTCCCACCAGGACCGTCCTCCCTGACTGAGGTTTATTCTAGGTTTTCCTTATCTTAGGCCTAGAACGCTTCCTTACTTAAAAAATCCCAGTTTATCATTTACTCTCATGTACTGTCAGTGTTTACTACTTGTGGTGCCTCAGTAGTTAAAACGGGTGCTAAACACTATTTAAAAAAATCTGCTACAAGGCTAACTTAACCATGCAACCCCCTGATTGCAGAGTTTGGTCCTTGTTTTGAGTAACGTTCTTTCTTCCATTCGGTTTTCAGTTCCGATGGTATCTCGAGCAAAACTTTCTGCAGACTCCGAAAGAGGCAGCTGCCTATTAATGTGAATAGATAAGTATAGGCGTCTAGCAACATTTCCACGTTAAAGTATTGGAAGTAACGATAGGAAACGGTTTTAATAAAGCAAATGATTGCAGTCCAGAACAAAAACTTATGGTGAAGGGAAATATTAGAAATAATGACATACAATCTGATGCCATTCGCACTCTAAATACCAGCAGGTCTCGTCCTATTATCGTGATAAGGAGCAGTTTTTTGGGGGGGATGTATAGAATCCCATCGACTCTATTCAGATTTCTATGCTTCAAACCCCAGGTGGACTGAGGCTGTCATCAAAGTTAGTCCTATAGCATATTAGGAGGGTGTTCATATTACTTTGTCCAACCTTTGTATATAGTACTGAATTTAAAATAACACCTGCGAAAGTAAAATATATAATAAACTCCCTCATATTTCCGCAAAGTATTCATCGAGACTTCTGTCTAAAGAAATTAAGCTGCAATTAACCAGTTATTTTAGGTTTGCTTTGTTAGATGCTCTGCGAGTTGGATCGAAATTGTTGAGTCATTGGTACTGCAATAGTAGCTGGCAGATCTGTTGTGTTATTCATTTTCCTGCATTTTATGTTATGAACGTTGTTACAAGTCCAATTGAAATTCAGAGAAAGCATTTTGGTATGATGATCTTGTACGATTTCAATTGCGACTAAATGAAACTCAATCACTTGAGCGTTTGAGAGGGGCTTTCGGGAACTTCAACTGCTGCTATTTTCGCTGAGGAGGAGGCTGTCTCTTAAAGAATGAGAAGGATAACAGACCACCAACAATAGAGACTGAGAAGAAAACCATCTCTGTGGAAACAATGATCAGGAAAGATCCAAGATTCACCAACAAGGATATTAAGTTGGCATAAGCTCGCCGTATGTTTCAACCATCCTTCATGAGCACTTTCTTGTATAAAAAAAAAAAAAAAAAAAAAAAAATCTTCCAGATGTGTGGCCCATAATTATCTGTAGCAGAAGAACTCCACAGGTGGACTAATGCCAAAAAATGTTGCAAAGATTCAACTGTGGAGAGTCTCGCGGTGTTTCAGTTACGCATGAGGAAACGTGGATATATCAGTTTGATGTAGAAACAAAACGCAAGTCCTCCATTTGGGATTTCCCCCAGTCAAAGTTAATTGGCCACGGATTGTGGGAAAGAATTTTTTTGCCATTATTGCGAGTATTATTATTACTATTATAATTATTATTATCATCATCATAATTATTATTATTTCTAATTCCACAAATGAGCACTTGGTAGCCATTGTGGTGAAAATCAGAGGACTACTGCAAAATGGTATACAGAAATTTGCCTACATAAGTGTTTACGAAAATCCAAGAACCACGTCCAAAGGGACTAAGGAGCGTTTTGTTTCACCATCTTTTTTTTTATTGATTAGTGTTTAATGCACCACAGGCGGTGGACACTGATGATACATGAAATGAAATGGTAAATTTGGAAAAGACTTTCTTTTCCTTCTTTTTTCCAGGTCTAAATTTTGGGTACCTGCCATTTATGTGGATTGAGGAAAACCTGGAAAAAACTTCAATCAGGGCGGATGGTCCTGGTGAGATTCGAAGCCCAGACCTCCCGCTCACTAGTCCGCGCCTTAACGTCCTCGGCCACCCCTGGCGGTTTGTTGCACCATGGCAATGCATCATACCACACCGCTAATTTAGCAATGGAGTTTCTGCAAGGAACTGAGGCAAAACTAATGACTCATCCAAGTCCTGGCAGCATGCGATTTCTTCCTGATCCTTTAATGTAAAGAACGGACTTCGAGGTCACCGATTTTCTAGTCCCGAAGAAGCCGTTGCAGCATACGAGAAGGAGTTATCTACAGAAACAAAGCGTTTCTATTGTATTCATTATTTACTGTCTGAATACTTATCGAGTGACATTAAATTATCAGGAAACGACGTGAGTTGCACAGAACATTTTAATAAATAACAATGTGCTGCCCCATAATTGCAACATTGCAACCGACATAGTAGAGAGTTAAAAACAGAAATTACCAGAACGGAAGTCTGAAATAACTGGGCAGAGGAAGGAAACACAGGATGGTTACAAATGTTACAACTGTTACAAATTTAAAACAGAGGAACTCCTAGAAATGTCGGTGAGTAAACAGGGAAGAAGCAGGTTAAGACAAAAACATACTAACACAGAACTTGAAAAAATAAGACGGTCATTTATAAAAATAAAATGATTTGAATAAAAATATTAGTAATCACAAGAGATATAAAATTTAATAATTATACATTATTGAAAAGAAACACACATTTATTGTTAATGATAAGCTAAAGCAATCTAAAATAATCTACCTTTTCAATGACCAAATAATAAAATATTTAATACTCTAAACATTTGAAGAAGTAAAGCCTATTCGGTGAAAGGTTGATTTATATTCATAAAGGCTTTCATATTCAGTAACCGTGTCAAGAGTTAAACTTCATCAAAACTGTTTCGTCCACTTTGCTACACGCGGAGAGTTTGGTCAAAGAGTAATCACTTTCATATACACTATGAATGAATGAACGAGCAAAAATAAACCAACTTTTAGCGTCGATGACGAATGTAAAAACACACCACTATCGATTAAAAAGCGTCCGGTTTTTCATCATGGCCGGCTATGAAATTGTCAGCACCTCGCTGGCGTTCTAAACATTCTGTGTGCGGGCCGAGCATTTCATCAAACAAATGACTGCCATAAATTGCCAGCATGTGTTCTACTTGCGTCCATTTGCTAACTGAAAACGAAACAAAAATAAACTGTGCCGAAATGTCAGAAGAGTGACCCTTTCTGGAAGAGAAACATGGCTTTTAATTGCTCCACAAAAACCTTACAGGAGTCCAATTTATTCACCCAACGTCGTATAAATAAAAGGGCAAGTGATTAAAGACTAATTACTTCTGGACGAGCCACCGTTATGCTGCTAGTGGCAGCTTTTATAACTACGCTTGGACGAATGGTGGTGCTAGTTTATGGAAACGAAAATGAAAGCCTATAAATAAATTTAAAAGAGAACAGTATAAAAAATTATCACCAGAGGGAGAGACATATATACGAGGCATCAGAAATGTCGATACTTATGTTGTTTGCAACATCAGCCCGAATCTGACCGTTACCATTGCAATGGGTCCATTCATTAAAAGTCTATTTCCGTCTTCCACATGTTTACGAAAGGTAAACTCAAGTATTTTACAACATACAGTAGTCCCATTAATTCTGAACAATTTTCAAAAATGTTTATCCTTTTTAAATTTTACAAGATATATAAAGATTGTGTTGTACTAAATGAACAGATGGTGTTTTTATTTTGTCCATTATGTTTCTATACCATATTAAATAAAGTGAAATGAGGTACATTCTATATAGATATTTCAGCAAACAGAACTATCGTGTTCAATTGTTGTACTCTCTCAATATCAATGTCATGTGTGATCATCATTGTTGTATAGAGGTTGGCAACTAATTTTATGACGTGAGCATCTTTCAAAGTGAAAATTTATCCTGTTATTTGAAGTAATAAAAGTAAAAGCAGTGAGGTAGTAACACTTCGTGAAGAAGGCCATTCCTTTGAAGATATAACGAAAAGATTGGGCAGTGGCATTGATTGGTGTTTAACGCCAGTTTACTACTGAGGCACCATAGCCGGTGGACACTGGTGATATATGAAATGATGTATTGGGAAATGAATTTTTTTTATTTAAAGGGAGGAAGTGTTCCAGACCAAAGTCCCCGGCATTTGCCATTTATGGGGACTGAGAAAAACCTGGAAAAAAAAATCATTCGGGGAGGACGGTCCTAGTAGTATTCGAACCCAAGACCTTCCGCTCACGTGTCCGCGACTTAACGACCTCGGCCACCCGTTGTGGCCATTAGGAAAGTCTGCAAGCAATATGAAGTAACTGGGAGCATAATAACATCTCCAAGATGTGACTGAAAGCAAAAACTGCTCAAGAATGCCGCAGAATCTGCCAGCTTTCTCTACAAGATCGCCAACGTATGGCAAAAGATATGAATGCCATCTTGAGAACTTCTGGGCTATGAGTCTGACCGAACAATCAGACAAAAAATTTGAGAAAACCGTCTACGAGAACACCAAGAAAGAAGCCTTATCCCAATAAAAGCAGAGGCAGTGGGCTTTAGCACACCATGGTTGGACACAACAAGACTGGGGTCAAGTCATTTGGAGCGATGGAAGAATATCAACATCTTTAAAAGTGATGACATCACCGCCACTATGAAGCATCCTGTCAGCGTTAAGGTATGGGGAAGCATGGCAAGGCATGGTGTCGGGCGTCTAGTAGTGCTACAGGGCAACATTAATACCAAAAATACTGAGGAGTCTTATACTTAAAACTGCTGCCACTGTTCGTCATTTGTTTGGGGATGGCAGTCAGTGGTGCATCTTCCAGCAGGGTGACACAAAGTATCATACCGGTGGATTTCATGACAAAGATATCCGGGCACAGGTTTGCGTGTAGTTACAGATTGTGACACAGGAAGATGCTGAATTTCTTCCAAATGTAATCCCTGTTGATGAAAATTGACTACGTCATTTCGATCCTGAGAGCAAACAGCAAATTCCGTGTGGTTTGATGTGGTGCTTATGCTGTGAAAGTTATGGTCATCTCATTTTTCGATATTCATGAATAGTCTACCAGCATGTCGTACTTGCACACACAACTGTAACTGGGTAATGCTATGGTGATGTTCTGAAAACTATGCAAAGCCATATCACATTTGGAAAAGGACACGTTTCCGTGCAACAAACTGGATGCTGCACCACGATAATGCACGGCCGCACATTGCAAATGTTGCTGAATATCTCGAAAAAAAATAAATAAAAGTGAAGTGTGCTCCACAAACTTCCTATAGTCACGATTTAGCCCTGTGACTATTTCTTTTCCCCACATTGAAGAAAACCCTTGCGGGAGGCATTTTCCATCAGGAGAAGCATTGGTGAAGACTGCGGAGGCTTGAGAAATATCATCAACACATGAGAATGAGAGGTGTGCTGTCAAAAAGGTGTTATCATTCTTTATTGAATAATACTTGTAAATTAAATATTAATAAAGGCAGTCCTTTCACAGAAACAATGGTAAAAACATTTCTTTACATAGTCTATTGTATTTGTAATAGAGATAAGAGCCTTTCAGCTCTGCTATTGTGACCTGGTGTTGCAAGCAGAAATTAAGCTATCCCCAAAATTTTGCATCCTGTTCTTCGTGCATATAAAATTATATTCGCACTGTTTTTATTGCAAGACCCAGTTTTCTCATCTAATCAAGAGACAATTTATTTCAAATTGCAAAAATGTCGAAACATTCACTGTCATATATTTGTAACCTCGCTACCGGTTACTGCTGGTATGACGTCACATTTCAAAACTGGTAACATCGAAACCGCGATTTCATTGTTAATTCAAAAGATTTTTAGATAATGTCTCCACTCAATATTCACGCGATGTTACCCACATTGAAAAAAACTTAATATTGTTCTTCATGCGCACGAAACAAAAATGAATAAATAAGTCTTTAATATAAAAATGTTAACGAATTAGCACATTTCATAAAATGCACGTGGAAGGTTATTTTTATTGTAAACAAAAAAAAAAAAAAAAGCAAAGATGTCCGTATAAATGCTAACGTACGGTAACCCTAAAACATTATTCCATTAGATAAACTGATAACAGTGTACGATTGTACCTTCAATAATAGAATAGTAGAATAGAAAACTTTTCCATATGGCGTTTATAAAAAGTTTTCTATGGGCATGAAATTATTCCTTGTACAGAAGTGTATAGAAAATTTTCTGTTGAGCCAATTCCACAAGGAATACGAATATATCACAAAAACTTTTTGCTTGCTTTAGAGAAACGTGAACTCCAACCGATAAAATTCTCATGAGAAACCGTTCTCTATAACGGGAGAAAAGCTGCATCAAATTGCAGAAAGATTGAAAGGTTCTACGGCAGGTTGCCTGGGAAACAGGCGTCCCAAAAACTACTGCACATTGGCTATTAACATTTAACCAGAAACCTAATCAAACTTTCATTGACTGCTTTTAATTTTATTCTGTTTACAAACTCACCATGGTTCCACTTAAATGGAAATGATTATTTGAAGGTCTTTACTCCAGTTCAGTAAAACCAAATCGCTTACGAAAAATTTCTTCATGGCATTAAAAAATAAATACATAAAATATATAAAAAGGAACATGGTACGCGGTGACAGAATAGCTCTCTCTCTCTCTCTCTCTCTCTCTCTCTCTCTCTCTCTCTGTTACCATTTAATAATCATAGATATGAGGGTAGTTGCAAGTATGAGGTAGTGGAAAAAATTCAAAAGATGCCTGACTGATATAAACCACGATGCATGCAGATGTCATCTCTGGACCTGCAAAGCGAAATTAAACCTAGATGGAGTAAAGCGATCTTTATCGTGGAGCTAGGCATGAAGAATAGTTTGGCTTAGAATGGGGGACTGGAAGACACGTAAGGTTGTTCACAAGGAAGGCAGGAGGATTTGTCCATTATGGTCGGAACCGGAATATTGGGTGTACATTTTGGCTAAGTGTACACAGAAAGAAGATGCTATGATAAAATTTCTCCCCAATTCCTTTTTTACTTCCAGTAGGGCGAGACTGACATTGGGACTTAATTGTAAATAGACATAACTGGCTAAACCTGGGCATTTTCTTATATGAAATTAGGGACAATAAATTTTCGTAAATATTGTACCTAAATAATATGATTTTTTAAAGGAATATCAGAATTATTGTATGTATGTCTGTTTTGTGTGTATGTGTGTGTTGTAAATTTTTTTTTTTAATTAATTTCAGAATGTAGTATTTTACAAGAGCATCAACGATTTGCGACCCACGTGACTGTGACGAGCAATGTATGTATACATAGCGTAATTGGAATAATAAATACCACTACTATAAAAAAACGAGGGTGGTTGATAAGTAGCTTGGTTAGTACACTAATAGATGGCAGTAGTAACTTCTGTATACGCGTTAACAGTATAGATGTTTGGTCATAAATTATTCTGATATTATTTCATTGATCGGCTGTTGTTTAAACACAAATGTTTCGAGTGACAGTGAAAATAGAATAAGATTGGAACGCACGCTGTAACCCATTTCTTTTTTCTGGAAGGGAAATGAGCAAAGGAAATTAAAGAAAAGTATTTTGCCGTTTCTATGGAACCGTTCGACTTTGTGTAAATGAATTCAAGAATGACAGAAGAAGCATCGAAGATGCATCATCTGTGAGGGGAAATTCTCTATAAAGTTCATGATATTGCTTAGGCTGACAGACAAGTGAAAGTGCGGGATTTTTGCACTGTGATTCGCTTTTGTTCCCGAGTCATCATGTCGATAATTTTTTCGTTAAAACCAGAAATACCCCTTACCCTGAAATTTCCATAGCTTCAGCATTTTCGGACAGCTTTGAACGGCGATCTTTCAAAACCACGTCGTGCGCCTTATAGACAATTTCTGACGTAGTGTCGAATTTTGGTCGTCTTCCGAGCTTTCACGGCCGCGTTTAACCTCAGTGGTCCACTTGGAAACGATTTAAAATGATGATATACAGTCTCCTGGAGTATTTGTCTCATTGATGCATTTACACTGTTTTTACCAAGTACTTAATAACCGCGCGATGTTCGATATTCGCCATGTTTCCCATATAAACACTTCTGCACTGCAACAAACACCTTTAGCTACTACACTTTTTGACCAATTCATGTATTATTGCACAAATGTTTACAAGAGAGATGACGAGTTTTGATAAAATTTCTTGCTGCAATCCCTGGGTAAATCCGAGAATTTTTCAAATTACCTTCATATTTAAATGAGGTTATTTTTTCTATAATTTCCTACAAGTCCCATAAAGTTATTTTAAGGTTAAAAAGCAGTTAATTTGATCAAAAGTTATATTTTTAACCAACGAACAGAGATAAATGTACTATTACTTTAGATCAAATGCAACAGAGTACACATAAAAGTGGCCTCTTATTGGGGTAGCTATAGAAACAAATTTCGCTGTTTAATCGCGACCTGCACTTTGTGACGATATGGCATTTCACCACAGGCTGAACATAGCCGCATATGGCGTAACGTTTCTGTAACCCGGTTCCCGTGGGACCCAGCAGAACCATGGTAATACAAAACTTGTTGTTCCACATTGCAATTAGAGTATAGTGGAGAGCCTTAATATTGTTCTGAGGTTGCAGTTTTCCCTCAGTTCATTTGACCACACCACCCTTCTCTTTCAGCCGTTTTCCCTAGTTCCCAGTCATTAGATTTTATATTCAGATTATCTGGGCAGCTGTGGTTTACATGTATGGCTTCGATATATCTCGAGTAAGCCAAGTCGATATTTAATTGGAGAAGTGCTGAGATTGATACAAACGTCAGCCCAATTTGCGTGCTCGGCGAATGCGTCGACAGTTGCGGGCAATAAAGCTTCTCACTTTCTCAGTTACATCAGTGAAATGAAACATCAAATAATTATTTAAAAATTTACAGAAAATTGCGAACCTGTATAACAGATAGTATCATTTAATCTGCACCATTCAGCTAGAGGCATTTGCTTGATCAAAGTGTGACATAATAAGTGACTTCAGTGTTAAAAATTGTGACGAACTGTGACAATGTTCTTCACAACAGAAGAAGAAGAAGAAGAGTTTGGTTATAGTTTCCTGGGCGTTTTTAAATTAGAATCCATGGCGCTGATCTATGCTTCCGCAATGAAGCCGTTAATCTTCATAGTTCCATTGGGGTCAATATATCTCTAAAGCACATTTTAAACAAAAAATTGTAGACTCTCGGAAGACAGCGGCAATTGGTAAAAGATGGAAAATACTTGTTTCAAACCCCATCCCCAATAACCTGCCCCGGGAGCTGGCAGTAGCCACCTTTAGGATGGCTACAGGACACGATTACTTGCAAAAACATCTGCATAGAATCGGTGTGGTCGATAGCCTAATCTGCCCCCTGTGCCTGCTAGAGGAAGGCACTGCCGACCACCTGCCCCTCTGCACTGCCCTGCAGACAACTATTGTTGAAGACACAGTGGAAGGAAGGTCACGGCTGTACTGGGAGGAAAGGCGTCGAATGGCAGACCAGCCAAGGACGGGCGTTGGCTGAAGAAGAAGAGAAGACATTTTAAACAAAAATTTCCGCTGTTTTTAAAACCATAATTTTAAAAATTTATGACGTTATCCTTCTGAGTATCCAATGGTTTTTATTAATTTTATATTTTGAACACATTAAAATATATATCTTATTATTTTTTAATTGAGTGCAATTGGGATCTATATGACTCGTTCAACATTAGCTTTTTCTTTGAATGTAGCGTTATGAAATTAAAAGGGCCGACCGTTGCTTTGCACATTGTTATACGAAACATGTGCAACAATGAAAACAACACTCCATGCTTATTTTCTCCATTGTTAAGGTGTATTGCATCAGTGAGTAGACTTACTCTTACCCATAGAGAAATTCTCGGGGCTTCGGAGATGCTAAAGCTCCAGTCCTGAGCGACAGAGGAGAGATTCGAACTCCGCAGTCCCGAACGGCAGCGGGGAAGGGAGGTGACTCCGATGTTTGCTCATGACTGCATAATCTGCACGTAATTGCTTTTATTTCACAGTGATAGGCTTACGATTGCTGCCTTGTTTACATTTCAGTTTGGGGTAGTACTATATAGACATGCTTTCCTTTATTGTCCTCAAATTCCCAACCATATTCCAGACATACGCACTGTTTTGATGCACTCATTATTATACAAATGTTACACAACACTTACCCTTCCTTATCCACACTCCACGCAAACATCATGCATTGAGAGTGTGCAATCATCCAGCTTTTTTTTTTTTTCCTGCCGGAGTTAAAGGAAATTTACCACCATTACAATGAATTACCCGCTAACATAGTATCACACATACACACAATGAGCTAAAAATTTATATGTACTGCTTTTCCCTGCTGGAATGAAAGCAGATTTGCCACCATTACAATGATTTGCCGGCCCCTATCAATTTGTATTTACGAAAACATGCGAGCGTAGGCTGTGAGGCCGTAGCGAGCCGCAACAAACCATTGGGTCCACCGGTTTCTAGGATTTACCCGAGGCTAGCGTTAAGGTTATTGTGTGCGCATATAGTAATTGCGAATTCCAATAAGACAGCGTGTAGTAAAAAGTGAAAAACTGAGCTTTTTAATAAGGATAAAAATATTGCAGCCAGAAAGTTACGGAGGAAATGCATAGGTTACATTGTCTTTAACAAAAAAATGAATACCTGCAATATTTACACTTTTAAAAACGGCCACAAAACCTTTTTCAGCTTTATATTCCGAGTTAATATTGAACATACTAATTGAAAAATTCTCGGAGGTGCTAGGAACTGCTACAGCTCCAGTCCCTGGCGATAGCAGAGAAAAATACCTGCTCCGCTATCTCCCGTTCGGGACCGAGGAGTCCGCCTCTCTGCGCAGTCGCTCGGGACTAGAGCTCTAGCACTTCCGAGAAGTTTTCTGTTAATGCTATTAGTGTTTTGTCTCCGTGTATCATAGATTACATTATGAGTGGAAACATTTGAATACTATAAATAAAAACAATTTTGAATGAAAGAGAGGAATATGGTGAAGGAACATACGATGACGATGGAGAGATCGATGCTATTACAATCGCCTGAAAATGCTGCTGATGTGAAGATTTGGAAACTACTGTTCCTGAAGTTGATGAACATCTTAAAATTGAATGGTTTCAAGTAAGTACATTTCACTTCCCAATTATTTACAAAAACAGCAATAATAATAATAATAATAATAATAATAATAATAATAATAATAATAATAATAATCTTGCAGCTTCAAATCTCTTCGGATTCCAGGAATCCGCTACGATTGTTTCCTTTTGCCCAAAAAAGGTTCAGGAGTGACTCGGCTGAGACATTATGTATTTCTAAGAGGAAACAGGTGAAGCAGTAATATCTATTATGTTACTAGACTATAATGCAACAAAGTCAGGCGTAGACACAATGCACAAAATAATCAGAACTTACAATACGAAACGCGTTACAAGGAGGTGGCCATGGTTATTTATGATACTACTTTGAATATTGTGGCATTAGGTAAAATAATTTGTTGGCAACGCTTGAATGCAGGTGTGGACAGTAGCTTCAGCATGTAAACGCTTAGATTTGCGCTAGAGTGCTGAGTGAATAGATCATATATCAGGAAGTTACTGAGAGGAGAGTTTTCTGGCGTCAACAGGTCAAGCTTAGCGTGAGAATAACAACCTATAGGAATGTTTTGAAGCAAGTAGCGAGAATAGTTGAGAGAAAGTTAGTGAGGGAAGCAGGCAAGAGGGCAGAGGGGATGAGAGAGCACACCAAGCCACACCGGTCCTTGGCGAGCCGTGAGCACCAAGAGTAGAAGGTTTCTATGTGAAATATTACACAATAAATTCCAGTGATCATATTAAAGTTCAATGGGTGTTTTGTTAGATAATTGTTCTTTCCTCTCTCTCTTTTACGTCTAGATCCCTCAAATATTTTTTAGCTTTCATTTTGCATGTACCCCCTTGTCGCAATCACGAGGAATACGTTATCATTTTCAGGATTATTTGATCTTATCAGGATAGGCTCTACCAAGGTGTGGTATGTAAATAATGTCGTCGGGAAATAAATTAGGAACGTCACAATACTAGTGGACTCAGTTTTCATAATTTGGCTAGAGTTAAAAATCCTGGCTGGAAAAAAAAAAAAAAAAAAAACCTACAAAAATGGGGGAAAAGAAAAAATCTTCTTCAGCTGGGAACATCTTTAGTATAGAACAAAAGTCGCCGCAGCAAAATTTCGCGTACACCCCTCCTCCTCTTTTTTTTAATGGTGTTTAATGCCAGTTTTTAGCGTTGAGGCACCACAGTGTTGAGTGTAGGGTATCTCCCCGGCATTTGCCATTTAGGAGGACGAGGAAAACCTGGAAAAACCACTGTCAGGAAGGACGGCGTTGGTGGGTATCGAACCCCAAGCCTCCCGCTCATGAGCCCGCGCCTTAACCACCTCGGCCACCTGTGGCGGTCATTCAGCAGCCTTAGTTGCTAATTGTTCTATAATGTCATAAATTGTTACAGCCTAGCAACGTCAGAGGGATGAAGAGATTGTAAAGGGACTACCATATTACATAAAAAATAATATACAGTTTATAGTTAATTAGCCACCAATGTATGATACATAATCTTCTTAAATGTTAATTACTAATAACTAGTTAGTTCTCTAAATCTTTGTAAAGATTATTAAACACTTTGACAGAATAGGCTTTAAAATATTTTTTGAATTTTAGAAAATATGAATTTATTAATATAACGTTTTGAACTGTTCCTTGTGGAATAATTTTGAATATTTGAGCAATTGTAGACTCTTGACATATAATAAACAATTAAGCACATATGTACTGCCAAGGGTGGCCGAGGTCATTAAGGAGTGGACTCGTGAGCGGGAGGTCTGGGGTTCGATTCCCACAGGACCTTTCTCCTCGACTGAGTTTTTTTCAGGTTTTCCTCAGTCCTCGCAAAAGGCAAGAGATACCCTAAACTTAGCCCTTAGCGCTTCCTTCCTTTAAAAAGAAATTCCTTCTGAATTTACACCGGCTATGATGCCTCAGTAGTTCGTTAAACACTACTAGAAATAAGTCACATACATCGATGGCCAAGTCAAAATACCCAGGTCAATGTAAAGCGGCTTACAATATAATTCGGAATGAGCTCCAGAAAGTTTCTTGTAAATAAAATCTTAATTGCTAAAGGGTAATTACCACATAAGATAATAACACATTTAATCTGCGAATAAATAGAGCAAATTAAAATTTCATCAATAAGTGTTTTGTTAACACCAGAACTTAAAATTCTAACATAGAAAGTCCAGGGGTACTTTTTTTAAATATAGTTGGTACGAGTGGACCAACCAAGGTCGAAATGAATTTAAATACCTAAGAATTGCACAGATTTCCAATTGAAGACCCGTGGTTTCACTATTGTTTATACTTAATTTATTGGCATTACACCAATCAAGAATAGAGGACTTCATATATAATTTGGTTTTTACATTTTCAAATTTATCATACAAAATAATCTGATATAACCCGCATCCAAAACGGGTTAAGAGCTGAGTAATGCAATTTTAAGAAATCGCCGGATATAAACATGGGGAATCCATAGGTTATGGAGCTATCTAAAGGAAAGAAGCTTTCTGAACAAATTTATCACATTGATAAGTTGAAATATTCCGTCGTACACTTTGTGGCATATATTCAAGAACACGAACTCTGACAGCTGAACACAAACTGTTAAACACAACTTCTAGGATGAAGATATGGAAATGGACGGTGATAAAAAAAGAACCCATTTGTTGTATAATAAGTTTCAGAGCCTTTAGAGATAGTGTAGAAAATTATAAAAAATTTTGAGTAATTACAATTACCTCTTATATTTGAAAATTTAAAATATATGCAGAACTTAAAAATAATTATTTAATTAAACGGAATGTCGTATTTAGTCAAAACAGCAATAAATGCAGCATTAATTAACTTGAAATTCACTAAAGAAAGAAGAAAAGCAACATGTAACTTACACCGGCACGAGCCGCTACTTATAAAACGCAACTGAGCATGACTCACGTTGATGTGGCGCCCCGGCTCATCCTCGACGAGTTGTCTAGCGATATCCTTGCAGGAGCTGCGCGCGCTTGTGGTCACCTTCCCATCATCCTCCCAATAGCGACTAGGCGCATGCGCATACAGTGCTGCCGGTGTTGCATGTGTGACGCGTGTGTTTGTCACCAGCCCGGTCGCTTTACCTGTAACAAAACATTTTTCTTAGCCACACACCAATATCAATTGAACATGGTATTATATTTTCTGCAAGTTTCTGCGTCGTAAGTCGCCCCATCGTGCTGGAACAGTTACTCAACAGCTAATAGTCGGCTATACATCGTAGACAGTCACCGAAACAGACAAAAAATTAATATCAGATATTATACCATGCAACATGATGTTTTCCGTGTTCAAAACTGTATTTAGTAACCTCATTTAAGCTGTTTATCTATCATAGAATCGAGTAATACACCTTTCTTAAAATTCATTGCTGATAACTACGCAAACATGGCATGAAATTGTTTTTGGATTCTTCTGTGCTCAATTCAGTCATTGTGTCACTTTTAGGAAGCTTTTCCATTGGCTAAGTCGCCAACAGTAATATGCTAAATTAGCAACTTGTGTTTCTATGAACAAAACAATTCTCTTCCTACTCTTAAATGTCAGAGATCTTAAAGCAGCTCGAACTTTTTTTAAAATGCTTACCCATTTCAAGAGTCACGTATGACTAGAAGTTCAAGAATATATATTAGTATCTCGCTATCAAGAAAAGCTCATCTCACATTTCACGCATTTCCACAAGCTATGAACCAGCAGTCGGTCCTGGTGGTGTAGTGGTTACCATACTTTCCTCCTAAACCCAAGATCGCGAGTTCGAACCCGGCCAGGACCCATGGATTTTTTCGGGGCGTAAAAATCCTAAGTATGGCTTCCTTCGGAAGGAAAGTAAAGCCGTGGTTCGCCTGTCGTACATTTACGGCACGATAAAGAACCTCAAGCCTGAAGGAGAGGCCTCTGAGCAAAATTTGTCGGCCGTTTCACGCCCTGAGTTGAATGGGACGCTGATGACCTGAGATGTTAAAGAGCGTCCGTAAATAAATGAATAAAAAAAACCGCCTACAGATAAACAAGAACTGATGAGTGACAGGTGTAAAGGGAGAGGTTGGTTTCTAGCTCATAACTTATTTTACCCCTATCATTTATTGTCTACATTCCAATACCAACATAACTCCCTTCTACTTCATTGTGGTTTTAGTGCTTAGAAATTCCAACGCCTTTCTGTGAATGGGGTACGAGTGATCAATTCTTATCAAAGTCTGTGATTTGTTTTCAAATTTTTTCGGCAGATCGGAATATCATTAAAGGAGGAAGAGTGAAATAAGATTTAAGATTCCATGGCACGTGTTCATAGTTAAAATAATTAAGTACCTAAAATGTTACTTCCGAGTATTGCCGTGTCTTGAAGGTGCAATTGAGCTCTGACGTTTCGTGCAGTCTTAGCTACACTTTTTCAAAGCTAAGTGTTCTGGCTTGCTTCACCAAACTCCTGTTTCCGCATGCATACAGCTGACCAGTATAATTAGTAGTAAGTGTATTTATTTTAATCATATTTTGCGCCAGCGCAGGGTCTAGCCAGGCCCTTCGTGCTCCTGTTTAGACACATGAAATGTTGGGGAAAAATATATAAATAAATAAAAGCATACACAGAAATACATACATACAAAAACTGTGAAATCACCCTTTCCCCCTCTCCCTTATGACGAAAAAAATTGATGCCATTAATAAGAAATTTAAATTTGTAATTACAGAGCACTAAACAAGCGAAATGCACAGTTCAATACATATACATATGTAAACAACAGAAGTACATTAAAATATATAAGTACATTATATGCTATGTCCTCTCAAGCCAGAGATTATATCTTGTCCACCTTATCTTCCTAATAAATGTACACAGTCCCTGCCAGTTATTCTTCTCCAGTACGAAATTAGACAGCCGCCCTGCTCCTTCTCGACCTCACAAAATTTTCGGAGATAATCTGTGACATACATCACTCTGTAGCTTCACATTCTACAAGCATATGTACTCAAGTTTCCTTTGTACCAACATAGGACACATTCTTTGCCTGCCTCATTCATAATTGCAAGCGATAACAAGAGACCAGCATAGCAAGCAGACGCTTCAGCTTCGATAAAGTATGACTACGAGAGGCACTCAAAAAGTTTTGCAAGTGTCATCTTACAGTCCAAGGAGCTAAGGAATCCATTCGAAAACATTCTCACAATCCTTCAAAGTATGTAGAAGGTGCAAACACTTGTCAAAAGCACTACAGTACTCGGACTTGAGATATTGTCAACACAGATGAAATTTATAGCTTGAGCAAGGTCTTGCACTTGTTTAAGAGGTTTTCCAGCAATGAAAGATTTCACTCGACTGGGGCTTAGCAAACACTTTAAAACATGTACTTTTATCAATAAATTCGATGTACGTTGATTTCATGATTTATTTATATGCAGGAATTGGCTCATTGTTCTTCAAAATAACCGTCTCTCATAGTTATGTACTTCTGATAACGCGTGTAGAAGTCTCGCATACTTTGGGTGAAGGCAGCCTGCGGATACTTTTGAGTTCAGCGTGCACTTGGCGTTGGATGTCGGTAATGTTTGGAAACCGTTGTTCTCTTCAGTGTTTCTTCAAGTGAGGAATAAGGAAATAATCGGCAGGAGCCATATCTGTAAATAAGGGGTGTGATGGAGCATGGCAACCCCCTTTACATGCCAGAAACTGCGGCACGATTATGGCGGTAATGAGGCGTGCATTATCGTGCAGCATACAGCAGGATCCATTTTCGGTATACTGGGGGAACACACGTCCGATCCTCTTGAGGAGGCGATCCAGATGTTCATAAAGCTGTCCGCATTCTGGTAGGTATTCTTTGTGGATGATCCCGCAAGCATCAATAAAGGTAATCAGCATTGCCTTGAAGCGTGACTTTTCCAACCTAACCTTTTTGGATTTCTGTGACCCTGGGCCACGCCACTCCTTGCTTTACCTCTTCGATTGTGGGTCGTACTTCAGGCACCATAACTGTAACGATCCGTTCAGGAAAGGTGGGGTCACAGTCCATGATGTCGATAAAGTCTCCGCACGCCTCCAGCTTGTCTTGATTCTGATCAGGAGGCAAAACGCAAGGCACTAACTGCGTACACAGTTTACGCTTACCCAACATTTCGGATACAGTTGGATAAGCCTCCCATACGACACTCCTGTGGTCTCCGGTAACATTGGAACTTTCAATCGAAGATGTTCGGCCAAGAGTTGGCGAATTTTACCGACGCTTTCACCGGTGCACGACATCCTATCTGGCCGTTGCAGGTATTTCACACTGTCCCGACCATACGAGAGCACCTGTACTACACGTACACACCCTTTTTCGATAAAACACGATTTCCAAACACCTGGTGCAAAATGTCATGACATTCCCTTGGCGTTTTCCCCAAGTTTGAAGCTGAATTTTACATTCGTACGTTGCTCCATTTCACCCTTAACAGCGTCGCTTCACTGCACCATATCTCCGCAACACGTACACATAAACTATACACCTGGACAATCACTGCTTTACGAACTATGACTGATTGACCTTGGGCTTTACTGACCTGACACTTAACCCATATAGCAAGAAAAAACCGAGTCTGCTGGAGTTGCTGGTGCGGTAGGGCCGCTGTCCCGAACGATAGCGGAGAGAGCCGGAATCCTCAGTCCCAAAAGGGAGATATCACACTCTATTTGCATGGCTGCTTGTAAAAGTGTAAATGTTGCATGTATTATTTTTTGCTACGCACAATGTAATCTATGCGTTGTCCTCCGTAACTTTGTGGTTGCAATATGTTGTTTCTTATTATAAACTGAATCTTTCACTATTTACCAACCATTGCCTTATTGGAATTTGCAATTAATTCATATATACATACACACTAACCTTAACGCTAACCTCGAATAAATCCTAGAAACCAGTGGACCCAATGATTTGCTGCGGCTCGCTACGACCTGACGGCGTATGCTCGCCTCCTTTTCGTAAATATAAATTGATAGGAACGGGTAAATCAATGTAATGTTGACAAATCTCCTTTGTTTCCCAGAGAAAATGAAATTCATAAATACCAATTTATAGAGCATTTGTGTGTGGTACTATGTTAAGGAGTAATTTATTGTAATCGTGGAAAATCTCCTTGAACTCCGGTAGATAATAAAAAAAAAAGCATCAGGACATGAGAATTCCAAATCAGTACCTTCATAACTACAGCTTGACTCTTTAACCGTCTGAGCTATCATGTCGTTGCGCTTGAAATGCTTATTATTTAGCTATATCTGTGGAAGTCGCTACCTTCGGCTCTCACCGTTGTCACTCGTGACTGCAGCTCTACCACTCCATCAGCTTCAGCCGACTCGATTTTTTCCTGCTGTACGGATAAGTTGACCTATCAACCAACAGAACCAACTATACAGCACATCAGCAATTCATCCACGATATTTATTGATCACAGGTTGTAGTTAGTTGAATTGTGCAATTTATATATTAATTAAAATGTTTTGTATCGGAGTGGTTTGAAATATGGCCCTGGAACTAACGGCGGTTAGAACCAGGACATGTTGTAATATTTGTGAACTTGGTGCAATTTGAAATAAATAATAATTACATTTCTCATAATTTTGTAATAAATGGTGCTCTAAAATATGAAATTTCTTATTTTACCGTTCTCTAATGATAACTTAGTCCTCCTTTTGGTCACTTTGTATATACGTCAATCATCATAGAACCTTCGCTTTGAACGAAGAGTATGATGAGTTGAAATAGTTCAGTTACAGTAAAGGCGCCTCTGCTTTACTACCAGCAGTAGAGCTGTAAAAGTGGGGTGTTTTACCGTCAAGCAATACGCCATACACAGATACATTGTTGCGGAAGAGTTTATCGGTGTCGGAAAGCAGGGCTTTTTTCTTCACAAAAAAGCTGTTTAACAATGACAATAATTCTGCATGTACAGCGGCTAGAGCTTTCGATTACTTGCCAAAGCAACGTGTTAAGTGTTTCCCAACTCTGTTCAATTGTCTGCAGATGTAACCCCATGTGACTTTTTCTTTTCCCTAAAACCAATAAAAATTCCTTAACGATTGCATTTCTCTTCACACAAAGAGGGCATTAGGATGCACAGATCTTCCAAAATAATTTAGTCAGAGGCATGTTTAGAGTCCGTTGAATTAATGTAATAGCACCTACGCTCTAAATACTTAAAAAGCGATAAAAGTTAAGGAAAATCAAAATATTCGGGCGGTCTCTGCTAAAAACTTTTGAAGTGAGTGAGCTTCGTGTGTAAGCGTCTCTTTGCAACCTGTTTCTTCTTGGGTAGTCATTGATTAATGCCTGAAAAACTTAAGCGCTAATTACCGCAGAAATCCTTCAGCAGTTCCAATTTAGCCCAAGAGATCACGTCATAGCTAATTTCGTCTTTTTTCTTGTTCCTCTTCTCCCTCACAAGAAGTGCGTTCATGAATCCTGTACTGACTTATCCTCATCATCTCTCTCTGCAATGATCATCTCTCTTTTTCCTTTAAGGTTTGAAGTTTAAAGCCAGTTTTGGTATCCTTAATATGCCATTTTAGACATGATTTGTTTTCAACTGTGTCTTTATCATATCTTAATAATAATAATAATAATAGTAATAATAATAATAATTATTATTATAAATATATTTCTTTACTTAATCATTCATTAAGTATTGTGTATTAAGTGATGCCTTAGGCTAAGAGGTGAGATCAGAATTAGAAAAGTTGGTTTTTTTTTTTTATTGATTTATTTATTGACGCTCTTTAACAGCTCAGGTCATCGGCGTCCCTTTCAACTCAGGGCGTGAAACGGCCGACAAATTTTGCTCAGAAGCCTCTCTTTCAGGCTTGAGGTCCTTTTTCGTGCCGTAAATGTACGACACGGGACCCACGGCTTTACTTCCGCTCCGAAGGAAGCCATACTTAGGATTTTTACGCCCCGAAAAAATCCATCGGTCCTGGCCGGGTTCGAACCCACAATCTTGGGTTTAGGAGGCAAGTATGGTAACCACTACACCACCAGGACCGACAGAAAAGTTGTGTAGTGTGTAATGGTAGTTGTGTAGTGTAATGGTAACCATGGTTGCCTCGTAGACCCTAGATCGTGGGTTCAATCCCCGCCAGGACCGATGGATTTTTCGGACGTAAAGTGGGAAGTGGGTCCCTTGTCGCACTTTTCCGGTACGATAAAGAACCTCAAGCCTGAAAGAAGAGGCCTCTGAGCAAAATTTGTCGTCCGTTTCACGTCCTGAATTTAATGAGACGCTGATGATCTGAGATGTTAAAGAGCGTCCATAAATAAATAAAATCAATAATGTCAGAAAAGGAATTTTCAAAGTCATGGCTGGGGCACGATGCATGTATCTTTGGTTTACAATGCCCAATCTCTTCCATTCTGATAAGGAAGGGGTCAGGTGGTTTTCGCTGATATTTAAATGAGACACGTTTATTTGTTTTAGAACATAAGGAAAGATTTCTGTTTCTAACACTTGCTCGAGGTAGAATTTAGTGTCATTTACTCCGATAGTCCGCGTTTTAGGAAACCACTTATTGAATGATTTAGGAAAAGCTTTTTAAATGGAGCTGAACGTCGGGAGTAATAGCAGAAGATAAAAGGGGGGAACTCTCCCCTTGATTTTGCCAGTAGCTGGCCTTATCTTAGATAGTCAGTCGTGATAGATTACCCGATGTTAATTTTTTGCTCTAAGTTGTGTTCACTGTGGATTTCAAGCAGTTCGCATAAACTATCAAAAGTAACCCATTGTTGTTCCCAGACCGCCACGGGTGGCCGAGGTTGTTAAGGAGCGGACTCGTGAGCGGGAAGTCTGGGGTTTTGATTCCCACCAGGACCGTCCTCCCCGAGTTTTTTTTCCCCAGGTTTTCCTCAGTCCTCATAAATGGCAAATGCCGGGGAATTTCTCTAAACTTAGTCCTGGAGGCTTCCTTTCTTATTTCCGAATTTATCATTTCATCTCATGTATCATCAGTGTCCGTTGCCCGTGCTGCTTCAGCAGTAAAAAAGAACGTTAATCACTATCAAAATAAATAAATAGATAACTCAATCGTTGCTCTATAATATACCTATAGCATAATGTACAAGCAAAGAAATGTCACTTATTGGCGCCGTGTAAACTACAAGAGCGTGTTTCAAAGAGAAGGGGGGGGGGGCGATACACCATTTTAGAAGAGCAGTTGCACATACAGGATGTCTCACCTAACTCTGCGACCTCTAATGTTTTCGAAATGAAACAAATGTGAAAACCCTACTTGCGCAGGCATGTGCTTATGTCAGGGGCTCACACAATACCAGGATATGTACAGTCTAGAAAAATTAAAAAAAAAAAAAATAGTTTTCAACTCAAAGCTATAGAAGTTACGTAAGCATTTATTTTCAGTATATTTTAAAAGCTACTAATAAGCATTACTGTAAATGTAAAACTATATTCCATTTAAAATAAGAGTGTGGGAGTTATTTTTGGTTAAACCGGATGAAGAAAAAAGCGGAAAAATTAATTCTAATCTCTCAGTACACAGCTCTCTTCGCGCATCGAATTTCACGTCACTAAACCGCTCTGTATATGCAAAATAACTATGTACTCCTACCCTAGCAACGCGTGAAGCGGGAATATTAAGGTGGGGGAAAAGAAAGGATTAATATTTTTTTTTGTTGTTGTTGAGAAATGAGGAGGAAGAATTCGATTGTCTTTGGCACCGATCTAGGGGAGTATAGGATGCGGAAGTTTGTAGACTTTGGACTTGGAAATAATTCAGTCGTTTAGCGTTTAAGACCTACTGCCTACATCTCCTCTCTCACTCTTTTGATCACTAATCAAATTAAAAAATCTTTCTTTTTCCCACCTTAATATTCCCGCTTCATGTGTCACCTTGGAATTATATGCTGATTTGTTTTATTTACGGACGCTTTTTAACATCTCAGGTCATCAGCGTCCCATTCAATTCAGAGTATGAAATGGCGGACAAATTTTGTTCATATACTCGTATGCAATTCACAATGTGAATAATAAGGACTGTATGGGGGATGCATTATATTTTATTTGTTGTAACCTGGTTGTTTAGGAACATTTTCAGCAGTACCAATATAATGTGAAGTCAGAAACAGAAATCTTCCCACTACTAAGCAGTCAGTGCTGATCTTGGCTGTGATTTGGAAGCTTGCTGTACCGGAGTCTATACGTACTGGCTTCGTTAACTGTGTAAAGCACTAAGCTTTAGGGATATGTACACAATTACTACCTAATCGGGTAGCCCGATTTATCGATCCACTTTAATGATTAGCTAATCAACACAGTTGGGGACCCGCATGAATTACAAAAACCTTGTTTGATTAACTGGGTAACAAATTATATGTATTTCACTAAACTAAACAAAATTTGTGTTTGCATTAACATTTAAACTGTATCAGCATTATTTAACAAACATAAATAAGTTACACGCTGAACACCCCACAATTACATGAAATTATGTACTAATTGTTTTCCAAGTATTTCACTTCCAGAACGCTGTTTGCTTTATGTTGGGAAAACAAGTTCATACTAAAAATATTACGTGCAGTTGGAAATTAGTCCCCAATTTGGTAAATAAACAACTTATATCCGCAAAGCAATGCCGGGGCACTTTACTTATGACACTCTTGGTAGCAGAATTTCCTTAGCCTTTAACCGTCACTAAGGAGTATTTCATCAAAGGATAAAAGATTATCCGAACTGTGAGGAGAATGTGAAAGGATCACGTTATCGTACTGTGCAAATTTGTGTTTTTTCATGCTCAATAAAAACATTTCCCCAAAAATTACAATGGATGTTCTAAAATGATTTTACACTCATTTATTACGCAACAAAGTTCATGTACATGGAATCTCTCACCGCCGTTGCCATCTTCCTGGCAACTTCATTATGACTAACTCTAACTTTGCTATCTTCCATTAGCATACTTGCTAAATTGCCTATTCACAATATCACAGTGACCGCCAAGGGTGGCCGAGGTCGTTAAGGCGCGGGCTCATGAGTGGGAGGTCTGGGATTCGAATCCTACCAGGACCGTCCTCCCTGACTGCGGTTTATTCCAGGCTTTCTTCATGACAAATGCCGGGGAGGTACCCTAAACTTAGGTCTAAAACATTTCCTTCCTTAAAAAATTCCCTTCCCAGTTTACGATTTCATTTCATGTATAATCAGTGTTCACTGGCTGTGGTGCCCCAGTAATAAAAACGGACGTTAAACACAATTAAA
This sequence comes from Metallyticus violacea, assembly GCA_030762175.1. Classification (NCBI taxonomy): domain Eukaryota; kingdom Metazoa; phylum Arthropoda; class Insecta; order Mantodea; family Metallyticidae; genus Metallyticus; species Metallyticus violacea. The sequence continues at coordinate 20,253,192 of CM060845.1, forward strand.
AACAATGGCTAATCTTCTACTCCCACAAATGACTAAACTAAATCTCCTACATCTGTCTGTAGCAAGTAAATGATGTATCATTATTATTATTGAAATTGTTCATTTTCGAGCTATTTTGCCGCGGTCTTTGGTTTAAATTAATTTAAAAACCAGAGTTTTCGCTGACCGTGCGATCAGCATCATCAATGCACCGAAAGTGTCTGGAGAGGCAGAGATCAGAACCATTAGAAGTGGGAGGGGTTAGGAAAGTTGTAAACAAACGTTGTTTGTTAACCAGTGACGGATTTCAAAACTTCCTTATTTAAAAACCTCTTACTTTATTTACTTTGTCTGAATGCGACCGTATTACTAAGACCTCTCTTCTAGCCAGGTTTAAAATTAATTTAAATCAAAGACTGTTGTAAAATTAATCTGTAACGATGAATTTAAATAACAAAATCGTTGGCCATGAAAACTAAAGATTGTCTATATGATTATCAACGTTGCTAGTAATGCCTATATTCCGGCTAAAAAGGAAAACTGTCGTGTTGGTATAAACAAAACCGTACCAATATTTAGCTATAGTTCATTTAGTTTTATCTAAAATCAATGGCAATTTTCGTTGTTCTGTAGAATGTCGTACCAGTATAGGCATCTGAAGCCAAGTGTCACTAGCTTGCAACACAAGCACCTGCAAAACCTCGACTGATGTAGCAGAAGACGAGTGAAGAGTGACCAAACGGAGCGCTCTAGTGAGAAAGTGTAGTCACCAATGTACAGAGGTATATAAGCGGCTTATAATTTAATTTTGGTAAGGTTCCGTTTGTTTGAACCTGAGCGAAACATAACTAAACTGAATTCTCAGTAATGAATCATAGCAACCAATAAATCTAATATTACTATTGAATTTAGAAATGAATAAATCTTCTTTAACTGAATTTTGATACGATTTTATTAGTTTGAGCCCGAGATTTTACTTATGTGTGTACGTGTGCCTATCCAAAGGTATAAGCTGATGGCTGATATTTCATCTAAATATTTTTATTAGCGCACTAGTAAACATTTCACGTTTAAACAAGGTTTTAAGTTAGTTCCAAAATTCTCAGAATATTTTTGCAACACATCTGAGCTTTCTGAAAGTCTGCTCAAGTCGCACAGCAAACTTAACATTGCCCTAATTGGCTATGAGGTTGTTTGTCATCTTCCATATAGTCCTGACATGTCCCTTGTTAGAGAATAACGAAAACAAGAAGCACTGGGAAAAGATGCGTATCTACTACCAGGCCTTCTTAAATCAATACGAGATAAGTATAGATCCTTTGGACGAAAGTGGTTACATACATAAATCTATCGAAATCAGCTGGATCTGTAATATCGAGCCGCAGAAAACGTTTCTCTAACAAAACAAAAAATAAATTAAATTGTAAAAGGATAAATTGAAAGGGTAAATGTGAGGTTCTATTTGAATCTTAAAATGTATTACCTGTGGCATTCCTCTATCTCGAACGAAATTAACATTGTGGTTGAATTCTATCATTAATTATTATTGCACTGACTTTCCCTAGCTTTACTAAATTTAACATATGTCAATTCATCTCTTGTGTCATGCGCTCTATAGTTTTTACTTATTACCTTAACATGCATTTAGAAATGATAGGTATTTTATTACATTGACATGTGTTTAATTATCCACTACAACGGAGGTCGTCTGCAGTTTTATCCTGCCTGGCGAAGAGGTGGCGTCCTCTCAATCTCGCAAGCCGCGTGATGGCGGCTGCTGGTGTGCTGACCTCTATTAATAAAGTCGCCAGACGAAGGCAGACATCGCAGCTGTCAGCTTTGGTCCTTTGAGGGCTGTCGCGTCAAAGAAGGTAGCTAACTATACTTCGTTGTATATCGTTCTACATCTATATTAGACAGCCCCCTTGAGAAATATTTCAGCCTTTTCTCTGTGGTACCAGTTAATATAACTCTTCCCACAATCTTTTCCGTTTGCAGAAGCCGCATTTCACAATTAATTTCCAAAGACATCACTTCCAGTAGCTTGGATAGTCTTTGGAGAAATGTTAGGAAAAATCAACTTTAAGTCACAAAGATCTGATAGAGCCAAATATAGTTTGACCGTTCAGTATCCGGCCCTGACGTTTCGTGACGTTAAAGAAACAGAGGGAATATGCCAGTATTGCCAACGTGATACATGATACGTTTTAACAGATAAATAATCTAAAACCGGTACTCTGGCTGCATGTTTTGTAATTTTTTTAATAAATATATTTTCTGCTTCAAGATTCGAGTTCTACTATACGCTATAAGACTTAAATGACGGTTTGCTTTTCTGGGGATGATACGAGCATCGATGGTGAATGTAATCTGATAACACCAATCACTGTTTCTCTCGTACTGCATTCTGCACTTTTTGCCAACTCTGTTTTAACCGAAGCATGTGCTCCCATTTTATTTTGGTGTATTGGTTCAAATAAAGCTGGTTTCTTTTGTTCGTGAGCTATTTTCAGTGTAAATGTTATAGTACTCAAGGAAAGAAAGAAAGAAAGAAAAAAATAAAAAAAAAATGGGTCTTCTTATAAGAGCGATACAGAACTGGCAAAACAACATCTCTCGGTAACGGGAAAATCAGAGCCGGAGACTGAGAGATGATCATTCTCACGTCCAGATTTTTTAAAAATATTTTCTGCCGAAGTTATAGGAGAATTACCACCATTAGAACGATTTACTCTGTAACATAATACTACGCACACAGTGCGATATAAATTGACATTTAGGAATTTTCTTGCTGCTGGAATCATTATCACCATTACAATTATTTATCCTACCCTATTAATTTATATTTACGAAAAGCAGCTAACATATGCCGTCAGGCCGTAGCTAGCCCAGTAAACCACTGGACCCACTGATTTCTAAGATTTACCCGAGGTTAGCGTTAAAGCTAATATTTGTGTGTGTGTGTGTGCGTGCGTGAGTGTGTAAATTAATTGCGAATTGCAAAAAGAGCAGATTTGCCATATTTACAGTATGTTACCGTCGTATTTAAAAGCACTCAATCCCCTATAAATTTATATTTAAAAGTTACGGAGTACAACGCATAGGTTACATTATGTTTAACAAAAAATTACATGCAACATTTGCAAGCGGTCATGCACACTGTTCGACTCTCTTCGCTATCGCTCGGGACTACGCTTCTACCGCTCCAGCAGCCAGTATTATCTATCTGTAACGTGAAGTGGAAAAGGCTACTCTTCAAAACGCCGAAGTACTACTTCTTCAAATTCTGATGTGCGTGGCCCTTACGGACGCCCACGTGGGCATTTGTTTGGGAAACTTTGTTGATAGAGCCAACAACCCTGCCTTGCAAGAGAAACATCTTTGTGTGTTGTACAACGAGGAGGACGTCGAGCGTTATGTTCTTCTACGGGTCGGTTTCTGAAAGGTCTATTCGCTTGGCTATCGGATAATTTTTTTTTGATACATGAAATATCTATTCTATAACCATCTGTTTGATAAATGTCTCTGGAACACAGGATAGAGTGTTTAATAGATATCCTTTCGATAACTTATCTCGCGAAAAATCGTGAGATATTTCTTTGATAAGTCTGATTTGTAAGATGGAAGACAGTATTCTCCATGTATCTACTTTGAGAGCACGTTATATCTTCACGCTCTTAATATCTGACGGAGAACTGCAGAAGAACTGAATTTCCCGTTTTGAATTTTTCTCTTATTCCTACATGTTACTGCCATCAGTTCCTTTATTTGTAATGTCTTTTTGGAACAACTTAATAGATTGTCAAGTTCATTAAATTTGTTTCCACATTTAGCGTTTATATTGCCAATCAATTGCATTTAAAGTATGTTGCATATGGCTACATATCTTTTATGTCAAATGCATATTGCAGCCCAGCATCTTAGCTTGTTGGTTTTGAACGTTCTCGGTAATTTCCACGAAAATAATTTCTTTCCTCACCTCGTTCTTTTTTAAAATAATCTCTTTTGACACTATTTTAACAAATTTTACTTGTAATAAAAGTGTGATTTCCAAACTGCACACATATATATGGTCAAAAGGATTAATAAAATAAATGTTAGAGCGAAATTAAGATAGATTCTTCTGCAATATCACAACTGAAATTGCTTTTGCTACAAGACCGTATACATGAAAATACCGGGTTTACCAATTATCTTGCCCACTGAAAAGAACATTTTTTTCTGACATGTCAATTGAAAACTTGTTTCAAGTGAAAGCTTTTAACATCATGAACGAGTTTTTGCTGAAGGTATAATTTTTGTATCTCCATTAATTAAATAATATCGTGTACATTTGATTCAAGAATACATTCACCCTCTCCCAGAATTGTTCAAAAATGTACCATAATAGACAGCAGATATCGAAATGATAAATGCATGAATATATTTATTTAATGAACTACAATGTATTTGTTGAACTAAATAATTTAATAATATAATCCAGTAAATGATTATGTATCAACTTTCATTGTCTGTATATCAGCAACATTTCTACTTTCTCTTCGTAAGTGTATATCTTGCAGTAGAAAATTGTAGTCACAATAGCTCAGTACAGTACTAACTTATTCTGACAAATGACTACAGTACACTGGACCGCCATGGGTGGAGGTCGTTAAGGTGTGGACTCGTGAGCGGGAGGTCTGGGGGATTGGGTCTTAACGCCCCTTCTGATAACGACATTCGTAAGTGATACAATCAGATCCAAACGAAGGGGTGTCTCAGTAAAGGAAAGAGCCCCGGAAGACCGCGTGTGTCAGATGAGAATGTGTAGAGAGTCAGAACAGTTTTCGTTTACGCGCACAGTTCTAAAAAATCTGAGGGGAGGCTCAAGAACTATAATTCTAATAATGACAGCGTAGATGTTAAGAAAACATCTCCAATGGAAACCATGTCGTTTGCTATTGCTAAAGGCCTCTACATAAAGGCCAACTTTCCAAATCGTTGGATTGGTTGTCATGGTTCGGACGTCTTGGCATTTCTCCGTTGGTTTCCGGGGTCCCCAGATATGAGCCCCTTGTGAATTTTTCTTGTGGGGGTACATAAAGATCGTGTATACGTGCCACCGCTACCTGCAGACCTACCTGAGTTGAGACGGAGGATTATTGCAGCAGTTACACCAGACAGCGTGGCAAGAAATGGACTACCGCTGGATGTATGCCGTGTCACAAATGGATCCCATATTGAACACTTGTAATTTATGTTATGATAACTTCGACAGTTTTTCTTCAATTTAAGTTATGATTTAACATTATATTGTATACTTCAGAAAAAAATATATGTTAAACACTCTATAATCATTTATGTACACCCTGTATTACAATTATAACACAAACAGTAATAATGACAATACTCCTATACATATAAACCTATGTAAACATGAAAGATATAAATATGTACTGATACCTATATACGAACAGTTAAAGTAAAAAAATAAAAAATATTCACATAAGAGTAATAAAATAAATATAACAATACAAATAGAACAGCACTAAAAATTAAAATTCATACACATACAAATACATAAATACACATATAAATCTGTATAAATCAGGAATGTAAAACCGAAAATGAAAAAAACACTAACGATTAGATGAAGTAGAAGTAGATATAAAGATTTATTATAGTAATATAATAATAAAAAGAAGAATGAATAATGAAACATTCTATAGCAGGAAATACAAATCGGTGTGTGATATAGGTATGTTAACAAAAGGTGTTAAAATTAAACCCATATATCTATCACAACAAGTGTAACATATATTTATTTACACCCTATAAAACAGACTTCTTGCTCTAAAACTTTCTTCAACCGCTTTAGAAGCCAAGTCTGCTAACATAATAAAACCTATACAGGACTTTAGAGATAACTAATTATCATTTTGAAAAGTTAACAAGAATCTGGAAGTAAACTACGATACAAAGAAGAAGAAAATTAAAATTTAACTTCAACGAAGAGATGTGGTAGGATAAAGTTTCCCTGAAGCAAGCAAGATGTGTTAAATTTTAATAACGCTCTCATCGTTAAATAATTAATCCCCCCTTACGCACCCATGTCCGCTGCAGACCCCAAGCGGTTTTAAGCCTCCTTTAAACGGAGTGCTGACAGGTTATCCAACTTCCAAATTACGGTCTACATTAGTTACAATATATTTGTCGAGGTTTAAACCTGTGAGAACATCTTCGAACGTCCACAAGTTGGGACTCTGGCCTTCATCGAAGCTCTTAATATTAAGAGCTTGGAGAAATCGTATTTACCTATTTCTGATTGATATTTGCATGTTTAATCATATAAAGTATAAATTCCTTGTGATTAATTATATTTTTATGTTGTGGCTACATTGTCATACTTATTAAGTACTTTCACCTCCACTGTTTTCTGTTATAAGCATTTGAGAATGTTCTAGGTAAGGCAGTCTATAATATTTGTAGCGTTGTAATCTGTTGCGTGTTTTCAACCGCTGAGCCGGGCAGGCGGTTTCCGGTTGTCGCACAGTGAATTTCTTTGGCCTAGCTCTATGAAGAAATCAAATGCCATTATTTTATTTTATTCTAAATAATCTCATTCTGCATAATTTATCAATTTCGAGGCTGGCACGTTTAATCTTAGTTTTTATTACTTCATTACAGTTATGCAGGTATTATTGTGTTACACGATTATTTTCATTAATATAATGGCATGTTTATCCATTAATAATATATCAGACATTTTGAATTTGCTAATGATTGCATGGAAAGTTTAGCCATGCTGTATTGTGTTCTAATTTCTGCGCAATATTTTCATAATGCTTCATTATAGAGATCTACTAGTTTATGCCCATGTTCGTTTAAGATCTAATGTAACATACTTTGAGAAATATGGATGGGTGTAATTTTGGGCATTAAAAATAAGATATTATGGCCCCTAAAATTAAGTTCTAAAATGTAAGAAATGTGCACTATAAAATAAAAATAGGTAGTAGCAAAAGGTGGATCTTTATTATTATAACTTTCTATACATTACAAATATATTTTGTACATGGGTAATCTAACATACATACTTAAGCATGTTACACAATTTAAGAGTGAAAAAAATTAAAATATAAAAAATAACAAATAAATAAAAATGTTAAATGGTATTTACAGATATATAAGTAGAAACTATTCACAATTACATTAGTTTTGTTTTTATTGCCTCAAGCTTCGCGCACTTTGGCTAGAAAAATGCCGACATAAATGATTATGTTTAAATTCTGAGATTATTCGTGAAACAGCCCTAATAAATTTCAAACGAGGCTTTCAGATTTCCAGATAAGTTCACTCAGTACGTTAGTCAATTTATCGGCAATCTCAGACCCTCTTGCGACTATTTTACTCATGTGACGTCATCTTAAAATCGACCAATGAAACGAAACAAAATTTTGAATTTGACCAATCACAGGAGTGAAATTATCGAAAAAAAATTATCAAATCCATTTTATCACGCGACTTGCATTTGTCTAATGGTCAGTGTAGCCAACTCTATACCTCCACTATATAATCCCTGAACACGCATTACTGACTACTTTTGCTAGAGGCGGTGGGGAGCTATTGACAGCAACAAAAGCATGGACAATCGACAATCATAACACAAAATGAAGAGTTCTTCAAAGTGTTTTGGTGAGGCGTCAAATGTGCAAATTGATCTTATCATCAGGAATTCCAAACAACAGAATACAAAGAAAATTAGAGACACTGTATGTTATCCTTTTTGTTTGCTTTTATCTACTGGTATTAGAAAATAGAACAGTAGCAATTGTAATAGTCGACTTTTGTCCATTTCAGTCTCACGGTTTCCGAGTCGAATAGATATTCATAAATATAACAAATGTTAATATTTTGTGCGCAAATTTCAAATATACTCGTATATCACTTTTATTCTTATTCTATTCATTAAATAGGCTTAAACCCGTATTTTGCTTTTCTCTGTTGGCATTACTGACAATCGACATTCTTCTGTAACAAGATTGCTTGAAAAGGTTAAGTATAAATACACAATTATTACAATTTTGTAAGCCAAGTTTAGAGGAACTACATTTAAATATTTATTTTATTCATGAAATAGTCCTAATAGATATCACTCGAGGGTCTAAGATTTCCAGATAAATTTACAAACATTAGCTTGTCACTAATGCATATGATAACTTAGTGACTAATTAAATAAATACATCAATTATTTCTGATAAATTGTCACCTATTATCAGTCACACTGGAACTTTTATGACAGAGAATATGACAAATATGTCGTGACAATCTCACAATCTGTCATTACACTTTTGTAAGTTAAACTTGTCAAGTTTTTGAATTGCAAAACAAATGCATATCGTCTATCAAACATTCAACTTTTATGAAACAGAGCCATGTTCGACAACATTTTAGGCCGTTCCAAGGAAGGTATATTTACTCACCTGCCTGCTGCGCCCAGTCGAAGATGGAGGGTACCCTGGATGAGAAGCTGGAGAAACAGTTCTCGAAGCGACCGTTAGAGTCCAGCCCTACGGTCTCGAAGTTAGCCTTTACGCCACACATTAACGCCGTGGCACATGCTGAGGACTCGCCAATTTGGGCATCCGAGTTGTACGTCTGTAACAAAAGAGAGAGACTTTAGTCTCCTTGTGTTGCGTTAGGCAGTTCTACAATTCAGCGTTGTCCATTAGTTCGTTACTAGTTTGATTTTCTGAGTGTTTGTCTACTTATAAGAAGATGCACTTTACCAACCACCGAAAGCAACATGATTTACCAACTTTGTGCGCTTCCGGGGTGACACCTTCCGCTTACCAACTGTCGATAGCAAATTGGTAGTAATGCAAGGACCAAACAAATAGATGACGCGATATATTGCAATAACGTCATAGGAACTATGCAGGTCGTTGACAATTTACACAATTTGCCACTTTTCCAACTACTGTTTTTTTTCTCTTGTCTGTTAATAAGTTGTGATATAAGCTAGAAGTAAATAATTTTTATAACGCTTCGCCACATCTTTTATTTTAAACCACCACTCTCTAGCTACCACCAACTATGTGCGTATCTTTCAAGTAATTATTTAAACTCCAAATGGACGATGTGCTAAAAGAACATTTAGGCCCCAGAGGATCTGTGAGGCTATACAGGACTTTTATTAATGATTGAAGCGATTTCACAGATTTACTGTAGCTATATTATTTAACTATTATCTTAAAACTTAATACACACAAACTCAAAAAGTGTTCCATGTATGTCCTCCCACTGAACTCGGCAGATATCAATCTATAATCAAATTCTTCCCACACTTGACGCAACAGGTGTCTATCAATCTGTTCAAAGGCATTAGCTCGCAGTTCTGGTACGTTTGCTGGTAAAGGAGGCATTTGACCTACCCCCTTACAAAAAGTCGCATGGGATTAGTTCGGGGGAGCGTGGAGGCCATGATGGAATTGGTGATCACTATCCCACCACAACCAATCCATAGGTTTCTCCGGTTTAAAATTTCACGAACATTGTAATTGAAGTGGAGTGGAGCACCATCCTGTTGTTAGAGAAAATCCCCACTACCAGGCACGAGCCAATTTTTCAGCATGTTCAGATACACGTAGAAAATGGGATTATTAAACTGTGATACTGTGCAGAAGACATCAACTTTTGGTGAGGCTCGAGCCTATTGCAAAATAGCGCGGGGGTTTTCTGTACCTCCGAATTAACACTTTGTGCCTGTTCACTATGTCATTCATAAGAAGTGCTGCTTCATCACTGAAGATAAGTCTCTCACTAAACCCACCGTCTTCCATAAGTTGTAACCGTGCAGAATTCTCAAAGTGTTGCACGTAGTTATCGGGTGCCAGGACTTGGAGCAATTGCAAGCAGTAAGGCGTCAATTGCAATCGTTTTTGTAAGATCTTGTGGAATGTTCACTTCTCTGCTTGTTCTGCACGTCGACTTCAGTAGCGTATTCACCCGTAAGCGGTCAACAATTTCTTGAGTTACTCATCTCATTTCCTTTTACATAAGTAATTGAAGTTTCAACTGAACATACCATCGTCGAATGGAGCTGATAGTTGGTGCATCTTTTTTAAACTTCATTCTGAAGTGTCGTTGCACTGTTATGACTGAAAGATGTGAATGAAATTCAAACATAGGATATGCTTTCTCATCGTCATCTATATGGCTGTAAAGTTCTGGGATAATGTGTCTAATTATATAGCTACAGAACATTTGTGAAATTGCTTCAATCATTTTGATAACCATGTATTGTGCAATTCGTCAAACAGGAGATGAGAGCATTTAAATTCATTTAACGGAAATTTCAAAAAAAACAAAAAAACAAAACAAAACAAAAACAAAACCAAATTCACTTCCCACTAGTACAATTTCTTATTAAGTAACATATGGCTGTTTAACATGAAACATATTAAATGCCAACAGTTTCTGAAACACGTTTATTGAAACTTTAACACCCAGTAAATGCAATACAGTCAAATGGCAAAGCTCAAAAGAAAGCTTGTTTTCCACTTTACATTTTAAAATTACGCTATTACATATCTCTTAAAATACCTAGGACATTGTAAAAGCTCTGGGCCTGACCAAAAAGCACAAGATGTAAGAGAAATTTTGTTTTTAATTTTTCAACATAGGCATTGTAATAAATACATTTAGTCCAACTTTTAATATTCTCAGTAAAATATGATTTGTACAACTGCAAAATGTTCACCCAGCCATTTCTGCAGGTGTGGGGACAAAAACCAATCGCTGGGAGCCAAATCCGCCGAATATGGCGGATGTAGAAGTTTAAAAGCGAAGGTCATACAGTTTTGCCGGAACAATTCCTGACCAGCGTGAAGAAGCATTATCGTGACGAACGAGGATTTTCATTTTTGGCAATGTGTGGAATTTTAGCCTGAATAGAACCTTCACTTGGTCCTGTGTGAAGTGTAAGTACCCCGATGATGGTTATGTCCTTCTGGAGGTGGTCTACGAGCAATACACCATGAGAATCCCAGAAAATCTTAGTCATGACCTCCCCTAATGATGAAGCTATTTTTTGCTTTCTTTGGTGCACTTTCATCTTTTGCCGTCCACTGTTTGGACTGCTCTTGCGCTCTGGCGTATCTACTGCTATGAAACCTCGGAGATACTCACTGAAATTGCTTTTAAACAAGTCTAAAGGCTCTTGCAAAATGTTCGTTTGAATGCGTTTTTGGTGCATTGTTAACAAACGTGGCACTCGTCGAATGGAATTCTTTTCTCATAACTCAAAACTTGGTGTTAAATGTAGTGGACAAGGCCTATCGAGGTCTTTACAATGTCAGCCAATCGCGTACCTTCAATCGACGATCATGGATTACGGCTTTGTGAATTTTTGTCACAGTCTTGTCGGCCGTAGCAGTTTTGAATCACCCTGCATGCTCATCAACTTGAATGGATGTGCTGTTATGTTTAAATTCAGCAGCCCACTTTTTAACCGTCGAAAACGAAGAGAAAAAGGCCTTTAATATGCAACATTTAACCCCTTTTGTATATCTGTTGGAGTTAAATACATCAAAACGAAGTACATTATCACAGCTTGTATTTCAGTTTTGTCCATACAATAACACTAATTGGTTTACAAGATCGTCACAAACAAGTGACTACACTTACGCGTCTGAAACTTTACAGCGCGCCGTCTAAAGGATGGTACTTAACTTCTATTATAGTAATTTAGCCATCTTCACGACATCTCTGAGTCAGGCCGAGAACTTTTAGAACAGCCCTCAGATTATTAGTTCACCGACCGTTCAGGTTGAGACATGCGTTAACCAATCGGCATGGACTTCAAATATGACGTGACCGCGACCACATAATAGTATAAAATACAAGGAGAAACAGAAATATCGATTAAGGTGCGCACTGCCATGCAATAACAGCACGTGACTAATGTGTGAGTTGGGATTTTCTTCAAAATATTCAGCTGATTAACTCTTGTACCTTAAAGGTAATTTATTCTACTGAAATGTTAAAAATATCTCTTAAATCTCGAAATTAGCAATGTATATTTAAAATAACTAGTATGTTTAATATTACCATAATAATTTCCTATGTATTCGACATGTAGCCTATAGTCATCTGAAGTTGTAAATTATCTATCAATGCGTACTTTCCAGCATGACAGCAGTTACGTGATTTAATTAAGGAGCTTCTAAATGCAGATATTATCTAAGAATGATGGGTAGATTCAGCAGAGTCTAAATCTGGCGCAAAACTTAATGAAACATGAAGGTGAAGAACGCCATTGGCCGCGTCCAATCTGATGTAGTGTAAACTTCGCGCCGCTGTGTTGTCACTCTCTGTCTAAGGAACTGAGATGTAATGCTGTTAACAAACGTACTTGCTTGTTCAAAATGCAACTAACCTCATATTTCTCCTTCTTTGTAGGTAAGCTGTTCCTAAAACATCTCTCAGTTAAGCCTGTTATTTACATTATTAATCAATAAAAACGTCAATAAAAAGATAAGAGAGGGTCTAACGAATAATTATTTTAATTTTGAGACAGATCTCCCGCCTCCTACTCCAAGAAAAAACGCATTTGCGTATTGAATAAGTTACAGCTAATTTATATAACCTAATGTCTCATATATTGTAAATAGCATGGCATGAATCATTAATATCCATTAGACATGGTATATGAATTCAGAACGGAGAGTGTCGGTCCTGGTGGTGTAGTGGTTACCATACTTGCCTCCTATACCCAAAACGCGGGTTCGAACCCGGCCAGGACCGATGGATTTTTTCGGGCGTAAAAATCCTAAGTATGGCTTCCTTCGGAAGGGAAGTAAAACCGTGGGTCCCGTGTCGTACATTTGCGGCACGAAAAAGAACCTCAAGCCTGAAAGAGAGGCCTCTGAGCAAAATTTGTCGGCCGTTTCACGCCCTGAGTTGAATGGGACGCTGATGACCTGAGCTGTTAAAGAGCGTCCTTAAATAAATCAATCAATCAAAAGAACGGAGAGTGGATGACTAGAGGTTTGATTTAAATTGTATAATTATTTTATATAAGTTAAATAATGAAAATATAAGACAATTCCTTGTAAAGTGTTTGCATAATATTATCTAACTTGGTGCGATTGCTTTTAGTAACCCCGGTGAGAGATGCGAGATAATCATAATAGAATGATGTACCTCTGGCAAGGGCAGGTTATAACAATAAACCATTTCTTTTTAGAGAAGATACTAACCTGTAGAAATGGTTGAACATTACTAAGGAGACGGTAACGAAGGTATGGCGAGAATGGTTTCCTTTCACTTTCGCATCGGATGACCACGAACTCGCCAATCAGAGACCAAAGAGTAGAAAAGTTTAAAGTGGGCGTGTGCGGGATGAGAGCTCACCGATAATATGTGAATATTTTGAAGGCTCATAAAGCCGTGAGCTCCCTTCTGTGGACCCCGTGAGAGCTGACTACCACATGGGGACAATTTTTAAATTAGTATAAAAGAGGAAACTTCCTTGAAGGCAGGTATTTCACATTTCAGTTCGGATAAAGGATGCATTTGCTAGATCACGGTTTAGGCAGTTCCAGACTTCAGTCACGCAGTTCACGCAGATGCAGTTCACGTGATATCACGTCGTAATGTGACACGCAGTCTTTATAAGCAGATAATAAATCGTACATTGAGAACCGTTCTAATAGCAATTTATTCCGAGTCAGGTTCAACACCCACATAATATACGTCCATCTTGAACTTCAAGAATCTTACAGTAACTACCGCATACTTCGCATACTCAATTAACGTCGGCGGCCAGAGCAGCGCACCAAGAGGCATCCAGATAAACACGGAGAAAATAAACTCGACGATCAATCCAGTCAGCAAAGAGTTATTATTATAACAAGTCCTGTCTTTCTTCCCTATCCCGTGACTCCATGAGCGCGATCGGGTCTCTCAGGTCATCGTCATCTGCGACTTTTGACCGCTTGTGACCGCGACAAAAAGAAACGGTTGCATTTGTGTGTAAAACTGCTGTGAGGATAACAACAAAATACTTAATTTCTCCACCTCTGTTCATTTCCAGTCATAATGCCTTACTCTTCCTCTTCCCCACTGTTGCACCTCAGCATAAACTCAGAAGATTTAATGATAATTCATGTCAGCTTTCGGTAGACGGAGTATAGTTAAGGTATGCACTTATTATCTGTAATGGTTGGTATTTCTATTTTATACAGGAATAATATTTTAAATACAAATGCAGGCATCACATTCTAAACATGCCTGTACAGGTCTGTAGTTAGCGAGGTACACGTCGTTGATTCGCACTGCAGTCAGCAGTAAACTAAATATAAGCTAAGTAAAGAGAGGGGTGCAATGAACTTCTAAGTTGTATTAAGTTTAGATAAACACTTTGCGGTGTGCAGGCGGTATTTGCATTTAATTAAAATGTCATAAAAGTTGCTACAACTTGTTTCTCTGCACTGGGTGACGAAATTTATTTGAGTTTAACCGTTAGTCAGTTTGAAAGGACAACACAGTGGTTTCGAAACTTTTTGTGTCATGGAGCACTTTTCAATGGAAAATTTCACTAATTTTCACCTTGCGCTTATATGGCCATGCTATTTGAGGATAGAAGGTAAACTTTAGAATTTAGAACTTTAGACATGTGAAACATGCTTTATTAGTTTATTTTATTACAAAAAATATGATCAACTCTAATTTCACTACATATGCTACAAAACAGAAAGCTTAAGGCCACACATTTTAAAACGAACTTACATAAAACGATTTTTAATGTTACAAAACCAAAATGTTGTTTGGGACCGTAAAAGAACTAGTCTAATTAGAGAGATGAGACAAAATTGATTTACACAACTTAACTATATCCAATTTAATTTAGAACAACTGGAGCAGAATATCTGACTCCGCATCGAGACGAGATCTGTGCTTTGTTTTAGTACCTGCATATACAGAGAATCTGATTCACACAAATAAGTGGTTGCAAAGTACAAAATAATGGTTTCAGCTTTATCAGGCAAATCTTTAAATTCGTCTTTTAACTGACCCCAGAATTCAGATTCTCCAGTAACTTCTTATCTGGAAAATTAAAAGTATTTTTAACAT
This sequence comes from Metallyticus violacea, assembly GCA_030762175.1. Taxonomy (NCBI): domain Eukaryota; kingdom Metazoa; phylum Arthropoda; class Insecta; order Mantodea; family Metallyticidae; genus Metallyticus; species Metallyticus violacea. The sequence goes on from CM060845.1 coordinate 20,268,288, forward strand.
AGAACCTGATGTGAAAGCAATCAAGCATTCATATTGCTGCCTTGTCAGAGAGACTGGCTTTTCTACCACAGCAGAGAATGAGTTGACAACCCAAAAGTTTTCTTTAGTCTTTTCATGGAGTTCTTCCGGAAATAACTGTTGAAACTATCAAGCAAACTTAGTAGGTGAACTTGAAACTTATTAAAGATATTCCCAGGAAAGTCTAAATCTTGTTCTGCTTCCGGCCGCCGCCAAGTAGTTTCGAGTGGTTGTCGGCAGGCAAAGGTTCACAACAAAAGAAGGCGCCGAAAGTCAACTTCGAAACGAGTGCTATCTCATAGTTGTATAAGGTGTGACATACAGGGTAATACTACTGCACACAACCCTAATGCGAATTAGCTCATCGCATTAGCAAATAAGAGCTATGCTCTTGTAGTAGACCCTGCTCTTAGGGACATTAGGGCGTGTTATTATTATTATTATTATTATTATTATTATTATTATTATTATTATTATTATATGTAAGAAAGCATTATTCCACAACCACGCCCTAACTCACCCTTTAATAATGTAACCTAAGGGTGCAAAACGTGCAACAGGAGGTCTCATCCAAAGAACTATATAAATGAATGCGGAATATGAAAGATCCCCTATTCATATTGTGTCAAAATATTTGAAACTTACTTGGACATCCATTTGGAAAACATTTAAATGTCCATACATTCCCACCGATTGGAAAGTGATAGTCTATATAGTTGTAAATAATACCCCACAAAACCGCCACAGGTGACCGAGGTCGTTAAAGATAGTACATACATGTGCTATCTAAATGAATACAATACCCTTAATACAAATTACATACATGCATCAGATCATATTTAGATTGCTTATTAACATCGATTATAACCGTATTAATTTAATCCAATGTGGCCTTTATTTTCGGCTGCACGACCTCGGCCACGGTGGAGGTACAGATAAGTGTCAAGTCAGATATGAACAATATATCGGTAACAAGCATAACTCCATGCAGCCGCCAGTATTGCAAAGTTTACTTTAAAAAAAAAAGTGACAGACAAGCTTTCCATTACGTTCCTTTCTAAAAGGTGCGTGTATTTCGTAGCACACTGCGATTGTACTCTCTGGGTTTTTAGTGTATGTAACGTGAACAACTTTGCGGAATCTCGTCAGGAAAGCAGGAGAGAGAGTTTGGTACATTATTAACAAGGGCGTTAGGGGTTTTAGACAGATAGCACAAGATGGCCGTGCGTCATCTAATAGAGTACGCATGCGTCTGTTATAACGACTAGAGATATTCTACCCGGATATCTTTCGCTCTAAAAGTCAGTTTTCATTACGATTTAATGCCAATCACATTGTCAAATTATAAAGCAAGCTTTTCCTCGTTCTATGCAAAATGACTTTCATTAGTTTGAGTATTGCACGTTTTCAAATCATTTCTTATTAATATATGCTAATTTCATAAGTTTTAAAGATTTAGTTAATTAGTGAACACGCTTATTGTTATTCTCAAGTTAGCAATTGCAAAATTACCTTGTATTTTTGTGGTTTACCGAAAAAAATATTTATATATATTAGATATGCATGAAAGGTTTTGTAGCTCCTTTGAAGTAAAGTTCTTAAGGAATATTTTCATTAATAAAATTCTTTTCTAAATGAATATTAAAATATATGAATCCATTTGCAAAAGTATCCGGTAACAGACGCAGTAGAATAATAATGATAACAATAATAATAATAATAATAATGTCCGCATCAAATTTCAAAGAAATAGGTTAGTTTGAGTATTAAAAGGAAAGCAGTGGTCGAGAGTAAGTGAAACAAATAATTCATAATTATAATTAGATGTACATAGTTACTTGTGATTGGGATTTTATTTAACCCCTGGTTTTACTGCTGAGGCACCACAGGCGGAGAACACTGATGATACATAAGATAAAATGATATATTGGGAAAGATGTTTTTTAAAGGAAGAAAGCGTTTCAGGCCTAAGTTTAGGGTACCTCCCCGGCATTTGCCAGTCATGAGGAGTGAGGAAAACATGGAAAAAACTTCAGTCAGGGAGGACGGTCCTGGCGGCATTCGAACCCCAGATCTCCCGCTCAGGAGTCCGCGCCTAAACGCGTATATGTGTGGAGAATGAGCCCCGAACCTTTTGATCAGCAGCTGGCAATGCTAATCACTAGAGCAAGGAGATGTTATAAAATTATATGTATATATGTGTGTATGTTAGTGTGACTTTAAATCCTATGCAACAATTCTTATATATCGATATTATTAAAAATTTAATTATTAATTTGTCCATAATATGAATAATTCATAAACGGCTAATGTAAATATCGAAAAGGTCTTTACATACACCCTGATAAAGTTAAGGCAAAATATGCAGATTTTATATTACATAAGACTAAATTGATTAACAAAATTTTTCAACTATCACAACTCTGCTCATACCCCTCATGTAACTGTATATCATTACCATTTTCTGACGCTTTAACTATCTTTAACCCTATACAAATTTGCTAGGAACGAGCTACTTCAGTTTCTATGGCAACCTTTAAAAACAAGCAGATCCAATTACTACCTTCAGATTTCTGTTTAAACAGATGAAGTAAACGAACTTAGCGCCGCTTGACGTTTAACACAAAAGAGCAATGAAAGTGATAACCCTATCTACGTCAAACCAAACCGCTAATTGCCTCCAGGAACTCGATTACACACAGTGTTAATACACTTATATTTCAACGTTACTTCGGGCTCTGGAAGAATTTTGTTTTACTGGAATAATGAAACTGTCTCTCTGGAAATGGATGGATAAATGATTTTCACTTGTAAAACGAATTCGTTTGTAAATAGGTGAACATTTATCCATTCGTTAAACGAGAAATATGTCCATATGTTATGTTGTTACAACTTTGCTTTCAGTGTTTTCTTCATAAATTTAAAAATGTTCGCAGGAGCTCCTAAGCTAAGCGAATTTCTCACTCAGTAGAGTAACTTTAAAAATTAATATAAAATACAAACTATGGCCTTATTAATTAATGTGCTATGGCATTACTGTGCCGTATTATGGGAACAAAATTATAATTCTTTCAATCTGTAAATATCACACAAAGACACCACGATTTTAGAATTATTATTATTGACGATTAAACCACAAAAATGAATGGTATACTATTAATTAAATTAAATATATGACCACTGATAGACAAAACTATACTGTGTGGGTATTTTTAAACATTTTTAAATGTAACCATGTTTATGAACTGAGCCCTTGATATCTTTACATTCACTAAAATAGAGAGAAATAACAGAAAGTTTCGAGTTACATTGTACATTTAAGATGATGTTCATATGTTTCAATAAAACAAAAACACGTTACTATTTAAAAACAATTGCAATATACTAAGTAAATATACACAATCAATAAAAACAAGCGAAAGTTTCGTCGATTTTCAGTGGCTTTGAAATTTAATTTAAATGTTATTTAGTAAAAACATGCAACGTAAACGATTTCTAAATGTTATTACAGAGCGTTCTTACAAACAAATATAATTCTCAAACAACTTTAGATTAATTTTATATTTGCTATCTTCACGACGATGCTTTTGTTAAATATAAAACACATGCAACATTATAAATACAGTTTATATGCTGAATTAATTTATTTGTCTTTTTATTTTAACACAATTGAGAGAAAATTAAACGCAAGAGCAGTTTTTAAATTTCGGTTTTCAAGTATACCCTTACTCCAAATATCCAAATTTCAAAAATTTCAGAAATCATATTTCTTATTTTATTTAAATAGTATTTAGCGAATTTTGCAATTTTTAAATTTTGGGTTTCAGAACCCCTCCCCTTCTAATGGCCCGATTACTCTGATTTTGAGGAATTATTTTTCTTATTTTATTTAAATGGTACAATCTGAATTTGTTGCAAAGAAACAAATAGTGGTGCCGCTAGAGCGTTTTCTTAAATTTTGGGTTTCCCTCCTAATGGTCCGATTTCCCTAATTTTCACAACTATTTTTCTTATTTGATTTAAATTGTATATAGTGAATTTCATTGCAAAATAGTAAAGATTGCTGCCGCTAAAATAGTTTTTAAATTTAGGGTTTCAGGTAAACTCCGACCCCTAATAATCTTCTTTTACTGATTTTCAGAAACTATTTTTATTATTTGATTTAAATGGTATATGCCTAAATTAGTTGTGAAGAAAAAATATTGATGCTGCTATTACGATTTTTAAATTTTAGGTTTTACGTTAACCCTCACTGTTAATGCCCGATTTTTTTTTGATTTTCTAAAACTATTTTTGTTATTTTGATTAAATGATATATGCCAGTTTTGTTGTGAAAAAACAAATATTGGTGCTGCTAGAGCGAGTTTTAAATTTTGAGTTTCCGTTAACCCTACCGTCTTTCTCTGATGTTCAGAAATTATTTTTCTTATTTTATTTAAAAGTCATATAGCGAGTTTACCTGCTAAAAAACACATATTACTGCCGCTAGAGCGAATTTTAATTTTTGGATTTCAAAAAGACCCTTCCTCTCCTAATAATCCGATTTCACTGATTTTCAGAAACTATTTTTTACTTTATTTCAATGGCATATGTCAAGCTTACTTTAAAAAATTAAAATTGATTTTCAAATTTCGATTTAACGTCTATTTATAATGGCTCGAATCTTCTTATTTTGGGAATCATTTTTGTCAATTTTTAAATTCGATAATAAAGACATACTCCTTATTATAGAGAAATAATTACAGAAAGTACGAAGACAATTTGAAGTTTTTTTTTTTTGGAATGAACTGCAAATGTTACCTGTATATCTGTTGACCTAACCTGTCCCTTTAATTGGGAGTCCTCCAATACAGTGTTTTTTTTTTACCAATAATTCTGGATTTTAGGTGGTTTTTACCATGGTAATTTTATAAACTCTTGCGACCCTCATTAAATTTCGTTTTCCACTTTAAAACTGTTGAAAATAACGCAACAGATTTTCCTTAGCAATTATTCTTACACTTGTTCACGCATGAACCACATTTAAGAGAGACTTCTGTTTACGATATTCCACATTTTCTTACTTTGATAAATAAAAGTCCCTGTAAAATTTACAATAACTATAATTTTCCCAAAGACCAGTGGTTACTATAAAAAAAAAATCAAATAAGAATTTGGGCAAACATTTCATTTCGTATCAATTCCTTTGGCTTTACCACATTGAAACTATTAGATCTGAATCTGGTCGTATCGGTTCAATATGCTGAACGCATGATCTATTCTTCTTATCAAAAAACAAGTCCATTTGGTAGTACTTTTTGTTTCAAACAATTGTTAATGATAAGTAAAGACATTGTTTTATAACTGCCAGAAGATTAAAATTTATTTAATCTTATAATAATGAAAAGGAATTTGTTTTGAAATTTTTCTCAAGTTTCTTTAATCTTCACGAGGCCATTTTTTTCCTCCTTGGGCTTTCGCGTTGTTATTAACAACACTCTCTAGCAGAAAAAACAGCAAACATTTGATACTTCCTCCGGATGTATTTATAAATGTAAGGGATTAATGAAGAAATAAACAAAGAGAAGAGAAGAACAGAATTAAAGTAGAGGGTAAAATATTTAATGTTTGTTTTTAATATTACTGTTAACAATACATATTTGTTCTCCAACAAAATTAGTGATGTTTTGTAACTTTCTTATAAAGAAAACAACCAAAATATTTATTGATTAATTATTTAATAAATAAAATTAAAATGATGTATACCTTTTGCGCAGTTCAACTTTTTATGACCAACTTTACATAATAATGTGAGGCTTTATTTAAAAAAGAAAATTAAGTGTCAATCTTTAGAATAGATGGGACATTTATTTTGATAGTGTTTAACACCTGTGTGAACTACTAAGGCATCACAGGCAGTGGATATTGATGATACACGAGACGAAGTGACACTCCGGGATGATGTTTTTTAAAGGAAGGAAGCGTTCCAGGCCTAAGTTTAGGGTACCTCCCCGGTATTTGCCATTTATGAGGACTGAAGTAAACCTGGAAAACACCTCAATCAGGCGGAGAGTCCTGGCGGGAATTGAACCCCAGACCTTCCGCACACGGGCCCGTGCCTTAACGACCTCGGCCACTCGTGTCCCCAGAGATGATGATGCATTTCAATTAGAGGAAAGGAGGTAGATGTGGAACGGTAGAGGGTTATGGACTTGGCGTAACCTGTTTATTTATGCCAACATCGTTTGGGGTTATGAGTCTACAATGTAAACCTTAAGGGTCCAGTGGACCCAGGCTATGTAAATATGAGATATAAAGAAAAAAACTATAATTGGCATCAGAAAGCAGTAACACAAAAATATGAAAATTATTTTAATGTGTCGTTAAACTTTGAAAGTAAGTATACTTTTTAAATGACCACGTAAGTGTTTCATACACAATCAAAGGTTAAATTTATTTTCAATTCCAAAGGACCCAAGGGTGAAATAGTAGGGTTAAAATATACTTTGGCACCTGTATATGACAAATGACTATTCGTTTGTCGTAGAAACTGGAATTCATTATCAGAATTAGCAGAAAATTTACAAGTTTGTACTCTTTTACTTAATTTTGAACAGTTTATTAGTAAACATATGCCCGTAAAGTTTTAGTTTTTGAGTTATTAATGAAAGTTTACCAAAACAAGAAGCAAAACCCAAGAAATACAATGTCAATTGAAAAACTCATATTAAACGTTCAAAATGACCTCCTCTTACTTTAATACACGCATGCACTCGTCGGATCATGGACAGTCGCACACTTTCAAACACTCCCATAAGGTTCGGACTGTTTCGCAGTCTTCCATTGCATGCTGATGAAGTGTCTCTGCATTAGGAACCTCTGCAATTGTTTTGAGTGACCCCATAGATAAAAATACAAATGATTGAGGTCGAGGGAATGTGTAGGCCATGGAACTAGTTCTTCCCTACATATCCATCTATCACGGTAGATATGAGCTAGTGCTTCTCGAATAATGCTGTTAAAATGTGCTGGAGCACCATCATATATAAATAATAGGGTTCTTATTTGTAAGGACACAACATGGATATCCTGTCATTGTAAAACGCAACACAGGATTCATCACAAGTGAATCGTGAGAAACAGATTAACCGCGAATGTACCCAAATGACAAATATAAACAAATTTCCTCGGCAACACATGACCAAGTAGGATACAATTAGTGCAGCAGAAGGTTTGTATCGATATCATCATTAGATTACCCCAAAAAGTGAATTTTATTATCGGTTACGACCTAAGTTTTAGGTTGCATCTTGAAACTCGTTGAATTAAACTTTCATTGATAACTAAAAAACTATGCATTTCCGGACATATGTTTATATGGACCTTTCTTTTCTTGCTTTGGTGTGATAAACCAGGCACTAAAGTCTGTAAAATTATTGTTGAAGCATCCTGTACAGAAGGCAGAGTAAGGAACAATTCAAGTTTCAGGTATCCCATAAGCTCTTCCCAATTTTTTGTAAGGAGATAGTTGTAACTGCTCAAAGAATAACTTCATCCTAATTTTAATGCGCAGTTTCTTTGCATCTTTCCACGGCAACTAATGCCGAGTCGCAGTAAAACAATGCCGCCAGATCAAAGGCAAAGGAAGGGATGCCATCGCTAATGGCAAAAGCCAGTACGTAAGCTGACATGAGAAAAAAGTATAGGCTTTCTGAAAAGGCCTGCCATACGGGCTTGTAGGATGAAGAAAATATTTAAAGCGTCTAAGAAAATACAAAGAAGCCCAGAGTTCTGATTCTGACGTAATGGATTTTCAAAATTCCAGCAATTGAGGCACTGTCAGAGAGCGTCCTGATCCCGAAGGAAACGCAGCATATATCCTTAGTAGTGCAAAATTTTCTGATAACATAATAGGGGTGAGATATGGGCAGTATTCTGAATGTGATACGAAACAATATGTTTGTAATTATTGTAAATATTAATGCATTATGTAGTATTAGTACCCTACCATATTTCATAACGCTATCTTCTTCTTCTTCTTTTGCAAATTATCTCTAAGTATACAGGTTTAACAAAAATGTAAGTCAATACTTTGGGGAAACATTCCTCACATATACATCATAAAAATATAATATGAACATGGGTACGCAATTACTTTATTTTCTTGCTTCTGTACATCGCTACCACATAACAGAATCTTCAAAAATACAACTGTGGGAAACAGAAAATCACATAACATGTTAGAATGGATACACTCATGAACCCGCCGTCGCATGAACTCCTTGATACGCTGATGTATCCCTGGAGTATCTCGTATTATCTGGCAGCCTTGTAAGATACGAGCATGAAAACTGCACACCTTCGGCTAATCCATGGATTATATGAGCATCTTCCAACTCCGCATTTGAATATCTCATTTTACTGCCAGGAATTCCAGTGGGGAGCAGCCCGGATAACGAGCGTTAGCAGAAATGAAGACGCATAGAGTAAATTGGATAATAATTGTAAATTAATAAAGTTTAAATGTAACAATTACAATTGTAGATGCTATTATAAGTCATAGTAAATAGCCGTAGTGCTGGATTCCAGTACCGGTTTTGTTTTTGAAGTTTTAATTTTATTTAGTCATAGTGTTAGTAGTGTAGACTTTAAAATCTGTAAAATTTAATTGTAATTTAAATTGTGTTGAAAGATATAAGAGGAATGAATAAATGAAATCTGGAGTATTACGTCCTGATGTAGAACCAAGATATCAGGATGTAAGTATTGCAGAATTAAAATTAAAAAAAAAATTAAAATCTCATTTTACTGTACTGGAACGAGTTCCGTAAACACACAGAACTGATACTACGTGCTCGGTGCTACGTCAAACAATGAAGTGGGTAGCATAGAAAGAGGACTACAGAACGACCACAAATAGGTGAACCTAGGAACTACAAGACCCCCCGCCCCATTTAACCAGAAGTAAAAGCGAATGTTCTGTTCTGTTGGGGGTTATTGTCACATGACACTATGCTGGCTTTCTGGCTTGCATATCACACACAGTATAAGCGGAGTTGTAGACAAAGAGATGTAATAAGTAAATAAACGTTTTCTGAGCCCATGTTCACATAACATATTGGCACTCTGTATGTACAAGAAATGTTTCCTCAAAACTTTGACATAGCTTTTTAATACATCCGGTATATTGGAAGACATTTCTATCGTCTTAAGTCCTCCATATAGCACATTAGCACATTTGAGGAACAGCTGAAAGTAGTTAGAAGGTGTATTTTGGTTGAATATCTCCTCAGTTAAATAAATTGGTATTCCAAAACTATGTAGACAAGCCGTGATATACCGTGCTTAATGGGAAACATTTGGACTCTTGAGTTCTGGTTATACACTTTCTATATTGTTCAACTAGGTGGGCTCTTTGAATCTCAGTGGGTGTGTGTTAAATATTTGGGCTTAGGTGATAATAATTGAAAATACATTTGTGCATCCATGCGAGCGATATTGTATAAATAAGTTTATAAACAATTAGTAATAAATGCACTTTACTGCTTCACTTTCTTTACTCTATTCAAGTTTTGCCCCATTTGTTCGTCTTTCTTCGTTACAATCTTTGTCGTCTCTTATCTTCTTTCCCTCCTGTTCTTTTATCCTTTATTTCGGTTTTCTACTTCCCATTTTACTTTTCCTTTCTTCTTCTCCTCCCTTCATCTTCTCCAGAGCCCCATCCGTTTTCTTTTTACGCCCTGCATCTCCCGTTTACAGCCGAGAACTATTAAGACATTCAAATATTTATGCCCGGATTTAAACAAATCAGGTCATCCGGCACACCAGTTTTTGTTCGTTTCGAGCGTGGGATGCTGCGCAACTGCTCCGTGTTTTATTATTTTTTTCCGCTTCCCCCAAACACCGGCTCCAATTTGGTAGGTAATGCCGCACAGCTGTAGTCCCCCCAAATCTGCAAATAATGGCGGAAGCGTGGCCGAGGGCAAACGGCGCCCCATCGCGTATTCCACATCAACCTACAGAAGGAAACGTGAAGCAATTCCGCAATGCCAAGCGCATCATCATCTCTCATGTCTTGGTGAACTGATATGCGTTCCGTGCTCTGGGTAAAATGTTAAACATCAAGTACTGACGTGGTGAATCACCGCTATGTCAGTCTGGACAGTTCTTATGTTTGAAAAGCTCTCCACATAAAATGCTGAAAGTCGTAGATTATTTTAATTCCTGTCACCATTTTCTCAAGTGCAATAGTATTTAGACCCTTTTTGAACTTAGATTTTCATTTGCTGTAATTCTGCACTGCTAGCAAGAACATTTTGAAGGTGGCGACACTGCTGTGAAAGCGGAACTTCTTCTTGTTCCTAAACAATGTTTGGGAAACATGCGCTTGTTCCGAATTCTGAACTGATCATGTTATTTTGCTCTCGGCCTGCGCTGGTGTTTTCTGCTATGTAAGTGATACTTTTATAATAACTTAGGTAATTGTCGAGGTCCATTTTTTCCGCTTGTTGTCTTTATTTATTTTAGCATTCTCTGAATTCATCTTTAATATTTATTATATCATCTCTTATCATCATTCCTACCAGGTGACGAGCAAATATCATCTAACCTCCTAACTACTTGCTTCGCTGCCAACTTTAATGCTGGCTTTATCGCAGGAACATGTTTTGTTTTTACTTCCCTCATCATTTATGACCGCCACGGGTGGCCGAGGTCGTTAAGTCTCGGACTCGTGAGCGGAAGGTCTGGGTTCGAATACTGCCAGGACCGTCCTTCCTGACTGAGGTTTTTTCCAGGTTTTCCTCAGTCCTCATAAATGGCAAATGCCGGGGAGGTACCCTAAACTTAGGCCTGGAACGATTCCTTCCATAAAATCTTTCCCAATATGTAATTTCATTTCGTGTATCACCAGTGTCCATCGCCTGTGGTGCCTCTGTAGCAAAAACAGGCGTTAAACACAATTCATTCCTTCATCATTTAGTTAAAATTCTTTTAATAATTCCTTTAGTACTATAATTATATTTTTATTACATTGCATATATGGCACCTTAATACACAAAAGCTATAATTTTATCGCTTTTATTCTTCTCCAGATTTTACCTTGCAATCACTCGACTTAGTTTCTTCACACTATAAACCTACTAAATTCCAATAATGATTTGTGACTGCCCTTTATTCCAGAATTTTTTCTCTGCTAAAATAAAGATATAACATTTTTGGAAAAAAATTAATTTTGTTTTTCAACATAATATCCTTTCAAATTTAATCTATACACATATTCCACCCAGTTTCTTTTTCATTTATCCTGTTCATAAAATACGATCTTTTCAACACCGTAAAATACGCGTCTTATCCCTGAACCATCTCTTCGTTTGATGTGAATTTCTTTCTTTCTAGCCATTCTCTAAGCTGGGGGAATGCAAATAGTCCGAGAGGGCCAAATCCGGAGAATAAGGGGATGAACAAGTATTTCATAATTTAATTTCAATTATTTTGAGATCCCAATTGCAGACTTATGCTCTGGCGCATTATCGTGATGGTACAACACTTTCCCTGCCCAAGCCACATCGATTTTTCTTAATCGTATCGTTAAATTGCGCACACTAGGGTGGTGTAATATGTATTAGTTATGATATTGTTATTTTCCTAAAAATGAATAAAAATTACGCCGTGGTAATCCCAAAACACAGTTGCCATCATCTTTCTGCAGAGGATTGTTTTTGATTCTTCGGAGCGTTTTCTCCGGTTGCAACCAATGGTTGCTCTTTTGTTTTCAACGTGTAGTGGTAGATCCATGTTCTCTCAGCTATCACATACCGTCTCTGCAATTCACTTGTGTATAAGTTTTTTACTTGCAAATGATCGTGCAAGATATTATGCACCAGATCTTCAGAAATCTTCAGAAATGTCCTTTCTTTTATTGGTCTTGATTAGTGTGAAAACATCGATGTCATAATCCTGCTCAAGGGCTACTGTAAGATGCCCCAAATCAAACAGAGAGAAAGATTATCGACCACATTTCCAAATTGTTAGCATCATTACTTTTCTTCACGCCTCACCCATTGACAAGTCATTTTGGGTTAAGGATTCTACTTATCTAATTAAATTTTAGGGGCTTTTCTTTGTTCTGTTGTATTGAATTTTTAAATGTTAAATGTTTGTAATTGAAAGCAACAGGTTTTACCTCAATGTTTTATGTAATTTTTACTGTACTATGCCAGTTAACTTTGTGATTTTCGATTTAATGTTTACTTCATTTTTCCATTGTGCGATGCCAGTAAAAGTTGTGATGTGTAAGTGGTAAGTAAACATGGGGAAATATTTTATTGTACTTAATTGTGCTTCACCATTAAACTTTTTCTGTGCTTATGCTTATTTATAATCTTCTATTATAACAGTGTTCAACGTCCGTTTTAGCTACAGAGGGATCGCAGGCGATGGACACTGATGATACATGAAATTAAATGATAAATTGCGGTGAAAGGAAGGAGGCGTTCCAGACCTAAGTTTAGGGTACCTCTCGGGCACTTGCCATTTATGAAGACTGAGAAAAACGTGGAATAAACATCAGTCAGGGAGGACGGTCCTACTGGGAATCGAACTTCACACTTTTCACTCACGAGTCCGCGCCTCGGCCACCAGTGGCGGTATGTTTATAGTCTTGTTAAGTATTGTATGTTTACATATTTAATATAATAAATGTATATTAATTTTAATTTTGTATTACAGGATATATTGCTCTATATGACGATGTAAATACAAGACAGATCCACGCTGTGTACGCTAAGTAAACAAAAATACATCATAGACGGCCTAGAGCTGGTCCTGGTTGTCTAGTGGAAAACATACTCGCAGACCCAAAATCGCGGACTCAATCCCTGCCAAGGTCGATGGATTTTTTCGGGCGTAAAAATCCTATGTATGGCTTCCTTAGGAAGGGAAGTAAAGTCGTGAGTCCCGTGTCGTACATTTACGGCACGATAAAGAACCTCAAGCCTGAAAAAAAGAGGCCTCTCAGGAAAATTTATCGGCCGTTCACACGCTGAATAGAATGGGAAGCTGATGAATTGAGATGTTAAAGAGGGTCGGTAAATAAAACAAATCTAACAACTGATTAGATTTTAGACTCTTCTTCACATATTTCAGCCCATAAGCTGCTCCGCAGATCACGTGTTTTCTATCTCAAAATGTTAAGTAGGGCATGTTTAATTTTTACACGTTTTTACTGAAACATCTTTTACAGATATGTCAAACCACATAGTGTGGGGGTAAAATCTCAGTCTGATAGACCGTGCAACGAGAGAACAGCGCCCTTCTTAAAGTTTTCAATTTAAAACTGGAACAGCCACGCTGGAATTAATAGAGACTGAATATACTATGGACACTTAAACTCATTAACTGGTTCATTTCTCAGAAACTACGCGAAATTTAAAACTTAAGGTCGTATCATAGCTAGGTACAAAACGGAAGGCAGAGTGCCTGCAAAAATGTAAGGAAAAAATTTGGGACACGCTGCAAATGCTTGTCACATTATTCACTTTTCTGATGAGAGGATGCGAAGAATCGCGTCAGCACGCATCATCCTGCATCTCTGATAGTAAGCTGCTGTATAATTGCCGCACTGACTAACCACATTATTAAAATCTGATGATTGATTAGTCTTTACCAAAACTTCACCTGGTGCATGAAACTTGAGCACCGCAACTTTAAATTTAAACTTACCTAAAATAACAAGAAAGCGAGTGGAAAAATTACTAAAGCAGGATATGAACAGAGTAAAGTTTACACTTGCAGGTTGCATTGTTAATACAGTAAATTTCCAAATAGACATTTCGCCAGATCTTTCTTCCCCCCCCCCCCCCCCCCATCAGGATGCAGTACAGTGTAGTGAAGCGCTTCAAGTGGCAAGATTAGTGAGACGGAAGTGTGGGCAAGGAGGCAAACATGCAGATCAAGAACAAAAGACGGATATAATAATAGGCTAGCATCATATAGTATTATGAACTGTATCAGCTAAATAGACTACGGGCAAAATGCTAAGGAAACGAAATCTAAAGGGGCAACTCACATGTACTGGCGGCTCATGGGAGTATAAAACTGAGTTTCCCCTATGCAAGTACTGGGGCCCTTGCCTTGCAGAAATTGCATGAGCCTATTATTATACACAAAGATCATTTAAAATGTTTTAAAATGGAAGCAATTAACGTTTAAAAATGCAGATCAGATCACTGCATTTTCACAGTATTCTGCATTAGATGCTATACAACGTCTCACTCGTTCAAACATTCTGTAAATACTGAACGCCATGTTTCTTTGGGTAGGGTGCTAGTATGGTTACTGCGGCCTCAGGTGATTCAAATCGTTGACCACAAGTTTTTTATTTTATTTTTTGCAAATAGAAAAGTCAAATGTGGCCATATCTGGATTGAAGGGAGGACAGGACAACTATTTGACTCCTGACTCCTGCAGAAATTGAATTGTTTCTGGTGCAATGTGAGTACAGGTTTGGTGCAACAAGATTCCATGCAGACCAGTTCTCAGTCCATTGAAGACTTGAGACATTTTGTGATCTACTATCTAGCAGTGATAGTCTTTTGTCCCTCTGTTATGATGATGTATATATATATATATATATATATATATATATATATATACATACATACATATATAAAATCAAATTTTTACGTCGATTCCTGGCATCAATGCGTACGTTCTTTTTTCTGTTCATTTGAGAGGTGAGGATTGCAAAGCTTCCTGGCACAAAGTTCTTCTTTGAGGATTGTTTTCACTGCTGCCAATTGAACATTTAAGACTTTTTGAATTTGATAATACATGCAATGATGGTTTTAACCATACATGCTCTTTGTTTTTACCACATTTCCACCGGCTATTGCCGTAACCGATCTTCATGCACGGTCTTCATCTTCCACGAAATCCCTTTTTCTTCTAAAATCTGCAAACCATGATAAATATGGATCGCGAAGGGCAAAACACCCCCCAAGTGCCCGACGCAAGCTTTCAATGAATTGTCTCCTCCCTAAACTGACTTTAAAGTCGTAGAAAATCATAGTGCGGAAATTCTCTCGCTTGAGATTCATCCTCGCGTCTGGCAACACCTGTGCATATCTAGCGTGCTGACCCATACATTGTTGAGCGCGCTTAAACTTGTTCATGTTGCTAACCAAGCTTCATTCTAAAGCTACCAAAATCTGTAACCCGTTTATTATCAAAACTTTTACCAACAATAATATTGTTTAACGTTGTGAATACCAAGCACAACATTCAATAGTCGCCATTTTAAACTGGAAATCAATGAAAACCACCCACACACCGTTAGCTGTCGAGACTTCTCCTCGAATTCAATTAATTTCCTCTACTAAAAGCATGCCAGTTTTGAAAGACACTGTGAATTGCAAAGCGAAGACGAGAGTTTTTCACAAGTTTTCTGCTCCGTTAGGTCCCAAATGAGGCAAACGTTGCAAAGGGGTGGAAAGCATCGTTCATTGTCTGTATCGAGATATCGGAGCATCTCTTCCGACTTCCAGCGATGAATCGATTATTACAGTTGTTCTCTTTTGGGACGAAATATAGCAACGCTGCAGTAATATTAGATCAATTAACCTGACACATTAACGGTGTTTATTATCGGCAGAGCTAATCATGGCAGAAAACAGAGATGCCCCCAGGAACTTTCCTAGTGGGAGGTACCATTGTGCTACATAACCTTATAGACCTCGCTAATGTAGTCAATATGTTAATTTATGAAAATATACACGAAGTAGTAAATATGAACAATTTCCATTACAAGTAATTTGAAAATAAAATATATCAACCTTGTGCTCATTTATAAAGTAAATGAAAAATGATTTTCCTCGGTCTATAAAACATACTGCACACTATTTGCTACACCATTCTATAAAAACTTGATCGGCGTATTATATTGCAAGAAGAAGACGCCATTACTTTTCTCTTTACAAGCTCAGTTAATGAATAATCTTCCACCATGGTGTTATTTTCTTGTAAGTTCGGTTGGATTTGGTAAGACAGAGGAGGGTATTTTGTATTCTACTGAACCTCCGGGAGGAATATAATGAGCTGCCAGGTTTAGGGGACAGGTGGAGTATTTCTCTTCTTTTGTCGATGTGTTGAGACACAAGCGTAGCCCCCCCCCCCCTCATACAAGGAGTTCTAATCGCTCAGATGAGCCGCTGTCACATCAGATGGCTCATCGCCAACCCACGTCGTCTGATTTTAAAAGCTTGAAATCAAGGAAATGAAGTCAGAGGGAATGAGGAACAAAGAAAGTGTGGAAAGCGTGTGAGCTATACAATAAAAATTATTATAATTTAATTTTAACACCACACATTTACTCATCCTCATACATTTGATGACCTTTCTCAAAGTAATTCCAGTTGGATGCAACATACCTTTCCCAGCGTTTCAGCTAGACTTCAAAAACTGTTTCTGGTGGGGGGAAAAACACTTTCACTAAAATGTATCTTCAATTTGGGGAAAAGAAACCGCGAAGGAGCTAAATGTGGACTATAGGGAGGGTGAGGACACACTTCACATTGATTTTAGGCTCATCTGATAAAGTTACCCTATTCCACATCTCTACTGTCCATGCTGCATGCGCTTTTACCCACTGTAGTCGCTTCTGTCTCATTGATTTAGTCAGCAAAGCTTTCTTTATCAAAGTGTAGACTCCATGAAGCAGGAACTCTCTGCTGTCGACCCATATGCGTCGCAGAAGTGACGAAGAACTGTTGTCTTCATGCAGAGCGTAATTATTGAGGCATCCACCAGGTAAGGTGATCTGGGGGTGATGTCCAGTCATGGCATAGGTCGTATGAACTTAAGTGCCTCGTTAAAATAACCGGGAAGTGTAAATTCAGCAAATAATGCAGCAGTATACAATGCTGCACTGTATCTCAGAAATGTATTAAACCATCAATATGAAATTTGTATGGGGTATTAAGAATACTTAACTAAAGATGCTCCGTAATTTTTAATTTTCTAATGCATACAACTTTTTAAATGGTTTTTTTTTTTCATTTTGTTTATTTAGGGACGCTCTTTAATATCTCAGGTCATCAACGTCCCTTTCAATTCAGGGCGTGAAATGGCCGACAAATTTTACTCAGAGGCCTCTTCTTTCAGGCTTGAGGTTCTTTTTCATGCCGTAAATGTACGACACGGGACCGACGGCTTTACTTCCCTTTCGAAGGAAGCCATACTTAGAATTTTTACGCCCAAAAACTCCGTCGATCATGGCCGGTTTTGAACCCGCGATCTTTGGTTTAGAAAGCAAGTATGGTTACCACTACATCACCAGGACCGACAAAATATTTTTTTTAAAATAAAAGTAAATCTTATTACCCTATAAATTTTGGCATAAATGTGCACTAATCTTGTAGAAAATTTGCGCACACATATGTACAAATGTGAAGTGTGGTAACTAGAAGTATTTAAATTTCACTATTAGTTGATGCAAATCAATACGAAGAAGAAATAAATATTCTTTTATTTTTTTTAAATTTAAAACTAATTTCTTTTCAGCATTGATACATCATTCTAGTTCCCGGAATAGCGTGCTGTCTGAAGTAAAAAAATCACTCCAAATCCATCATAGGTTTATGAGAAAATTGCGTGCTTATGTCAGTATTTTCAGTTTTTAACAAGATTTTATTTTGGTTTAAAAATTTTTTTTAAAAAAAGTATGTGCATTAGATAATTAAAATTTACAGAGAACCTTTAGTTACACTTTCTTAATAGCTCTCAAAAATGTCATATTGGTAGCTTTGAAATTTTTTGAAAAACAGTGTAAAATGTATACTGCTGCTTTATTTGCTAGATTTACTCTTCCTGTTACCTTAATGCAGATATCAACTTACGCATTCTCGAAATTAATGTTCATAATATGAGAGCTTTTGTATTAAACTGGAATATAAGTAGTGTTGATGCAATGCTCAGTCACTCAAATATTTCAAATAAAAGCACTCAAATAATAATAATAATAATAATAATAATAATAATAATAATAATAACAAATGAAAGTACTACACAGCTCTGGAAATACCCCAGACTTGAATCAGATTTTGAATTGGTGGAAGGTTATGGACCACTGTTGTAAGAAATAAGCCAAGCAATAAAATAAAACTCTAGAAGACAATTGTGTGCGTGTGGTTTCTAGAATTGATCCAGAAATAAATTAACAATTTGATTTTCTCAATCTCCAAACACGTGGTGGGCCAATAGTCAATGTAGGAATTTTCTAAACGTTAAAAAGTTATATTTATTAACATACAATGTGTTACTAATGAGTGTTTTAACTGCATTATATATTTAATGCTTTAAAATAGTAAATAACTAAACTTATTTGCAATCA
This sequence comes from Metallyticus violacea, assembly GCA_030762175.1. NCBI lineage: Eukaryota > Metazoa > Arthropoda > Insecta > Mantodea > Metallyticidae > Metallyticus > Metallyticus violacea. Next base: position 20,286,673 of record CM060845.1, read on the forward strand.
ATCCCCTTTCACATCGTTCTGCGAGTATTTAGTTTCTTGTATAATTATTAAAATTAAAATGGATAAAATAATATTTTACACATTTAAGGAACAATATTTAGGAAATAGAAACTTTAAATAATTCAAATACTATAATGAAAGCATTAAAGAGTTAAGGATGTTGCAATACATTTTTCCACTACTGTGGGACATGTCTTTTAAAACTTAACACAGTTGCTATTGCTACAGGGCTAATTTTTCAGCCTTGACAAAGTGAGATACCATAGGTCTGAAGACAGCTGTATCAATTTGATCCATGCACAATCTTGTTGAAAAAAGCGGTTGTTTATTTTTTTTAAACAAAAACGTGTCGTCCAGTACCTGAGTAAGGCACCACAGAATTTATATTTGATTATTTGTACACTTTGGCTAAAGTTGTGACATGTCACCTCATTCCCACAACATTGACAGATCAATACTGTTGTATCTACAGATATTCGAGCTTGGCATCAGAAGTGGGAAAATTTGCAAATGTAATGATGCCAAATGTGCTGCGGGGCAGGCCAGCTGTATATTTTCCCTTGAACTGATCGAGCAACAGGTCATTTTAATGGCTAATTTCCTGTTGTTCAATGATGAAAATGATAACATTTTTATCCAATTGCCTGTTTTTACTGTATCGTTAAAAGTCGTGTTCACAACAGTAAGTATGATAATTAGCAATGCTTTTGGTTGTTATGTATCCCATTCAACTCGAACCTAATCTGTGTCCCAATTTACGTTTGAAAGCAAAATGGCAGTTTGATATGCCGGTAGACAAAGAGATTTTATATCAACGTATGATGGTTATTGATGAGTTTGTTATATATCGTTATTTAGTGGCAGTACAAACACGAACTCTTCTGCAACAGCACATGAAAGATGAATGACGATGTTCCTGTCTTGCAGTCTTCTCTTCTTGGCCATCTTCTCTGTACTGCTCTACTCTCCATTATCCCATTAGAAAAACACCTCGTTCACCTTTAATAGATCCGCTAAGTTTGTGTGATATAAAAACTATTTTGTCAACATCATAAATTTTATTTGTGCACTTCAGCTGGCATTTGCAATCAGGATTCGGTTTCTTGGCGTTCATAACTCTACCCTTCCCAGTAACATCCTCGGTTCCAGCTAAAGCAGATATTTTTGTCTTCTCATGAGCTTAATCCTCAGTATTTCGAACCCCTTCCTGTAAAAGGGGCGGGGGGGCGGCTTCGGTCGTTGCTCTTCAGATGCTCCAGGTGTGGACTCTGAGTACCCGTGGTACTTCTGACGTTACTAGAAGCAGCCGGACGGACTTGTTTGAGCCCCAACTGCGGGGAGTTGTCCGGATGGGTTGAACTCGGCGTGGCAGTGGTCCCGTAACTCACGGGTAAATGAGTACCCGCGTCCCAAGCGAGTACCTAGGGGGCAGATATTACCTGAATCACTGCTTGTCGTGGGGTGGGGTGGCTATCTTAATGCAGGGGTGACTCACCTCTTAAATTGAGTAGGTCTACGCTAGACGTGCAGTGGGAATCGGGTAGCTAAGTTCGATTAGCGCGCTTGGGCAACGAGATCGTCTACAACCGAAAGGCGGGTCGGTTTAGACTTTAAGTACCGCCCTAAATGGGGGGGGGGGGGGAACACTGGGTTGCACAAACCTCTGTGTATAATCCCCTGGTCTCGGGTAAGGATCCCCACCGTACATTTCTAATCCTTTCCTCTTATTCTTTCTTAGAGATTCACTTTCAGCACTTTACATAAATAATAAACGAGATTGTAATATGTACTATAGGTAGCTGCCACAACAATAATAAATAACAATATTACCAACATATTCTGAAAATCACCTAAACGATATTACCAACACAATAATAAAACAATGAGTATTTAAGGTTTACTATGATTTGATAAGGAGACTAGTCCAGGACTGAGTTCCTCTTTAAAATCGATGGGGGTTTAAAGCTGGTACTGGATTCACAATTAAGGCACACGTTTTTCTCTTTTACTCTAATATATAGCTTAAAGACTGAGAAACAAAATGTATACTCATTTATGAAAAAATGTGGACTTATTTAATTTTTAAAATGACAGATTGGTCTATCACTTCCTTTCCGAAATAAAACATAGGGACTGGAAAAAATCAGGTAACTAAACAATAAATTAAGATTAGTCTGTCCACCAAGAAGAACATGACAGTAACCTTTAGGGATTATTGGAAAATTCTTTTGATTTACTTTAAGATAAGAAACCACCTGGAGACAGAATAATATTGCACACAAAGTGTACGCCGTCATAACTGATAAGATACGTGTTCTCCTACTTCATAACAATACCCCAGTCCATGTGATTATTATTGCAAAGGTCACAATGAAGTAATGGAGCTGCCAGCAGATTCAACATCTACCATACAACCCAGATATGGCACCCTGTCAATAATACCTTTTTTCTAAACTGAAGAAAAATGTTCACAGAAAAATATAAAACTGATTTCAACTTTGCAAATTGAAAGTTTTATATATATATATATATATATATATATATATATATATCGTAACACAGTAATATTTTATTTAAATAACTATGAACCTTGAAGCATTGTCACAATAAATATTACTGAACAAATAATTATGCGGGTATAGGTTTTCCATAAAATCTCATACTTAGGCAAATATGTAAACGATTTTAAAGCTGCCCGTAAATTACAATAACTTGAAGACAGTGATTTAAAAATAAGTCCCTGCTGATTTAACAAATTAAAAATGAAATTTAAACCAATATACCCAATTGCAATAATTAATGACATTATAACAAAACTACTAAATCCCATCTTAACCAGGTCACAAGAATGGAAAAGGCTCCGGACCTAACAATTTGGAACAAGAAGCCAAAAGCGTCTACACAGAGACCCTGGAGTCAATACAGTATTCAAAACAAGGGACAATAAGCATGCCAGCCAGATTGACTGCGTCATAGACTTCCAGAACAATTAATTGGCTTAACAGCCAATGCAAACAAATGCCAGTCATCAAACCCTCCTGAAATGGTCAGGTAGAAAGGATGGAGTTGCCAATTCATATTTGTGAAAAATGTAATGACATAAATGCAGATTATATAGACTATTGCAATCATGTGACGTCATCTTAAAATCGACCATGAGACGAAACAAAAGTTTGAAGTTTGACCAAGCATAGCTGGATTATGGAGTGAAATTATAGGAAAAAAATTATCAAATCCGTTTTATAACGCGACATGCATTTATCTTGAGGTCAATGGAGCCAACTCTATACCTCCACTATTTAATTTCTGAACACGCATCACTGACCACTTTTGCTAAAGGCGGTGGTGAGCTATTGATAGCAAAAAAGCATGGACAATCGACAATATAATGCAAAATGGAGAGTTCTTCAAAGCGTTTTGGCGATGTGTCAAATGTACAAATTGATCTTATCATTAGGAGTTCCAAACCACAGAATACAAAGAAAAATTGAACCACTTTTTTTTTTTTTTTTTTTTTTTTTTTTTTTTAAATCGAACAGTCGATATTAGTCCATTACAGTCTTTCAAACAAGAGTGCAAATTTGAAATATATAAAACTTTTATTTTTATTTTATTCATGAAATAGTTCTAAACCCGTATTTTGCGCTTCTCTATTGGCATTACTGACAATCGGCATTCTTCTGTCACAAGATTGCTTGAAAAGGTTAAGTACAAATATACAATTATTACAATATTGTAAGACAAGTTTAGAGGAATTATATTTAAATTCTCATTTTATTCGTGAAATATTCCTAATAAATATCACTCAAGGGTTTGAGCTTTCCAGATAAATTCAATCATTACGTTCGTGAATTTATTGGTAATCTCAAACCCTCTCGTGATATTACTTGTGATAATTTTGCTTAAATCATATGTCTCTGCAAGCTCAAAATGATTTTGGAAGAATCTCGCATATATAGAAGTGTTTCTTTCATCTCATATTTAATAACTATCTCAAAAGTATAATGTAAATCTTTATGAAGTACAATAGAGTGAGAATAAGAGAAGAATAGCTGTCACCACTACTACCACTTTAGAGAAAATAACTAGGTTTATAATTACCATGGCAGCAACAAATACGTTTTTAAATCGATAGCATAATACAAACAGTAAACTGAACTTCTAAGTATTAAACAAACCCGTTAACAAGCACACACATAAAGGAGGTTGTAACTAACTTCTTGAAATCAATTCGAATAATTACCCTCAGGTATATGCAACGTCAAGTGCATGTTTCGCATGTTTGCGAGAGTCAGCTGTTTGTGGCATTTCAAGGAATTGTGTAAAGCCCCAGGCTTAGCACAAGTTCAAGTTGGCAGTTCTGGCTTGTGTCAGTCGGTCGCGGTTGACGGCCCTGCAGAATCTCCCAGGCCCTTCTCAAGTGTTTACCCGAAAGCTTGGCTTCAATCCAATGCTGAAGGACTGTTCTCAATAGTCGACTTGCCCAACAAACTTACAATCCGAGATTAAAATATAATGACCCAGTTGCAGAATTCGAATCCTCGCTACGAATTACGCGTTTTTCTAACCGAACCAAACGAGAAATGTAGACGCAGAGTTCGTAAATATTTAATAGAACATGACGCGTAAATTAGAAAGTTTTCTACAGGATCCGGAAAAGGTAACAATCATCTATCTCAGTGTACTTCTTTTAGTATACTCGAAAATAGTGCGAGATGTCCATGAAACAAAACCATGTGCATCGCTTTTAATGTTTCGTATATGTTTCCAAATACAAAAGTTTATTGCGTTCCTATTATAATAGAAACTCTGATCAGCTAAGACTGTACCGATACGATAGCTGAAGTCGCTAAGGCACAGACTGTGAACAAAAGTCTGCGAATCGAATCCAGCCAGGACTGTCATCGCCATTTGAGGTTTTCTCCAGTTATTCTTTAGTCCTCATCACTTGAATACTGGAGGACAGGGGTGACCCATCAATAAGGGCCAGATGGACCCAACTCCCTCAAAGTAAATGCCATAAGTATTTACCATTTTCTATTCTCCTGGTAAACTCTCAAAACAAACAAACAAAAAACAGCGATGTATAATCGATTAGTTCTTAATTGTATTTTACGCAATAAGCGCAGTTCCTCTCTACTGTAGTAGCGGTAGCGTGCGGGTCTTCCGTTAGCGAGGGAAGCTCGTGGGGCAACCCGGAAAAGTTTACACTTTAAACATATACCTTCATGGGCCAGAAAATATTTATATTCGTCTTCCTCCAAGATGGATTAACCTTTCTTCTGCTTATTTCCGCATTCTCTAAGGCGAGCACGAAGATAGCCCATGACCAGCGCCGGTATTCTACCTTTTCTTAGGAAGATGTTGAGGGGGTTACTGATACCTCGTATATGTGACTAGGGGTTGTTTACGCACTTTGATTGAAATTGGGTGGCTTCCTCATTTGGTCAGTGGAAATTTGACTTTCCCAATGTTAATTGTTAAGTTACAAAAAGCGTATCAGTCTTGTGGCAATGAATAAAGTGGACGTTTTATTGAAAATTCCATTTTCGCATCTAAGTTGAACTAATAAGTTATAAGTGAAACGAGTTGGATCTCATCAACTGAAAGCTATTGGATCTTACTTTGTAAGACGGTACAAAATTAAGAGGTATTTTATGATTTGAAAAAACATTTTGGCTGGCAGCGTGTGCAGTGAGAAGCATACATTGTTTAAGAAATGATTTAGAAAAGACATGGAAAGCGCAAAGTTCGTTTCTGTGCATGCCGATGAAACGACAGATGTCACAATTTGCTGTGATATTACGATACATCAGTGGAGGTAAACCAATTGATTCAAAATGTTTCATTGCGTTTCTAAATTGACTGCAGAAAACTTAAGACGTTACTTTAACAGCTGAATTAGAACTTTACACAATTCCTTAACCAGTTTCTCGCTTATATGTCACCAAAGTTCACCGCCTTTGGGGCCTAGACTACTGTGGACGGTTTTTCAGTCATGTGTCAGATTTTCCAGCCGCCGAACCTTCTTTGAGATTTTAATTAATAGAATTAATAATAAATAATAATTATTATTTTTACTATTATGTTGAAAATGATTATAGTATTTAAAATACTATCATACATGATAACAATGAAAACTAAAGTAACTATTGCAAAAATGTAGCTAAATTAACAAGAACTGGAGAAGCAGAAATAGATAAAACACTTAAATAGTTACAAGTAACACATTACTTCGAACACCTTGTTTTCTTTTTCAAATGCAGAAGACAAACGAATGTGGTGAAAGTAAACATTGAATCTCGAAGATAAAGTAATGCGTGGAAATAGGAAAATCAAGCAAGATGGAATGGTAGGGGGATAAGGAAAAGAAATATATTAATAATTTTAAAAAAGTATCTGGCATGTTGTTTACACAGATAGGGCTGTCTCTGTGGTTTGTACTCTGGTTCATTATAAATTTATTGCGCCGCCCTAGAGGGCACAATAATAGGTGGTAGGAAACGAAGGTATTATTTGGACGTGAAACTGTCGGCATTTTTTTCAGGAGTCTCTTTTTTCATAAATGAATTTCTGTAGTAATATGATTTAAGCTCCTAATGTAAAATTTCTCTTTGGATTTTCACACCCAGGAAAAGTTCATCGACCTCAGCTGGAATCAAACTCCAAACGTTACCCGAAGACAAAATGACAAATACGACGGTGAAAGTTTGCAGACATATAGTTTGAAGTTCACGATAGAGAGTTCATATGTTCAGTTAAGTTTAGCTATTATGACGGATACGAGAACTACGTCACAAATATATCGCGCATGTTACTGTCCCCAACTTGTAAAGAGCAAAGAGGTGTAGTTCTTTTTTGTGGGAGAAAGGACAAAACCCTAGTGAAATACACATGAAAATGTTGGACATACATGGGGAAGACTGGACCTTAACTACATCTCCAGGTTGTTCCTGACCACGTTCCGTACGACCAGTAACAGCTGCAACATAATGGAATGCCACAGCCATTGAAAACGACAGGCGGATTCATCTTGAACCTTGTCAGAGCTAGTCAACATTTGTTAAGGTACAGGGTATGATATCATGCGTGAATTAATTGAGTGTTCTTAAAGTTAGTGCTCTCTGGGTATCGAAGAACCTGACAGGTGGTCAGAAAGGCGAGCAAATGATGACACAGAGGGGCATGCCGTGACTGGTCCTGGGCGCCTGAATGAGTGAAAACATCTCGAAATATATCTGCGGAAATATTTCTAGTGGGATATCCATGGTGTTCTGTTGCTGGAATTTCTTATCGAACACAGGGGGTCACTGTAAATGCTGCACCGTATGGAAAACATGAACGGTGAAGTTGTGCCGTATTCTTCGTGACAAATGCAACGCTGCAAATATGGACTATCCCATGATAATGCTTGCTGCCATGTTGCGGCTTTTGTCCGCACCAAAATAGTGAACTTTGGTTAGAAGGTGCTCCAGCACCCACCATACAGTCCATCTTTTGCACCATCAGACTTTCATCTGTTTGGTTCAACGAAGAAATTCCTAGACGGCCAACGCTTCAATTCCGATGTTGCAGTGCGATCGGATGTGCGCAGATGGCCATATTCCCAAAATACGGAGGTCTATGAACAGAGAACATTGAAACTAGTGCCTAGATAGGAGAAATGTTCTGAGAGAATTGGCTGCTTTGTTAAAAATTAGGTAAGGATGTGACTTAATTGTGTGTGAGTTATTTTGTCTTTACTATTAAACATTTTTTTAAACACATGTATTACTTAATGATCCAACCTTGTACATCTTTAAACACAATGCAGCCTTTATCTATCATAATAATTATATTTAGAATGTTTTCCATAGATTTCCAAGGAGTTACCAATAACATATTTAAGCAAATAGTAAGTCGGGTGTCGGGGTGTCATCAAGCGGTAAGCGCTTAACAGGTGGAGTGTTTATACAATCAAACTGTGCTGCTTAGCAACTTCCGATATGTAGAATTAGTTAGGCAATCAGCTTTAACACTTACGATTCTGCACAGCATTAAATGCGTCATATTTATTAAACACGTTTGTATACCACAAGCATCAAAACCGAAATTATACACACTTTAATGATGATGCATCTTGCCCTATACAATATACGCTAAGCTTTATTGTCGGTTTAAATTCAAAGCCTCGTCCAGGTACGGTGCAAACAATAGTCCGATAACAAAAATGCATTTACAAGCAAAGGAAGACACAATAGAAGTAATTGCCTCTATCCGGGACAATAGCATAATTACAAGGCAAAATACACTTATCCCGAACAGGTGTAATCCTTTCAGACCGTGGAACAAACAGAATGCCAGCCTAACACAATTTTTCATTTTGTACAGTTTCTGTCAACACGGATGAAATTCAACATTCCCACGTGCTGGGGTGAACACTTCCATAAGCTTTCTCTTGTTACTTAATGCCTAGTGTTTTGTATGTATGAACATGCATTAAAGTTTACTTTTATATTATGCCTTACCTTTAGGAAAAGTATGCTTTGTTATGCTTTATTTTATGTTTATAATAATATAGCTAAGACAAAAATATTTTTGTAGGCTTCATTTTAATTTAAACATTAATAAATACACTGAAAAAAAGAGAACTATGAGTTAATAAGTCTGAATGTACAAACTTTTTTCATTATTAGGTAGAAGAAAACCTAATTTTTTTTTTAAGCTTTGATATGTTCTTCATTGGTGTCTCTTTTCACACACCAGCAGTAATCAGCCATCATTTACACATCCCAATGACCTTGATAGCGGGTTTCCATTGTTTTAATGCATTTATGACATTGTTCACCGTTCTTCACTCACTGCACCAAGATACGCAGGGAAGTAATCAATATGGCTATTTAGAAAATACACTATAACACTCATTGAACACCCTAGATTTCTAAAATTTTGTAACATTTCCTCCACAATTTCTTTATAGTTCTCAGATTTCTTGTTTCCAAGAAACATGCTGCTTCTTTAACTCCGACATCGACTGAGGAAAGATCTCATCCTGAATAAGCTCACGAATCTCGGGTCCTGCTGTTATCTTAGTTTCAATTTTCTGTTGGAACTTTGTAACAAAAGCTGAAACAATCACTATCCTTATTCAGAACAGTAACAAATTGCATCATCAGGCCTAATTTAATATTGAGTGGTGCAAGAAGGGCATTAGAAGGAGAAACCAAAGGTTTATACTTCACATTTTTTTCTCTAGGAACTAAATTGTTCCTTTGTGGCCATTTTTTTCGGGTCCATTGCTCTGATTTAGCCCTACTATCCCATTCAAAAAGTGAACTATTTTTAAATATTGTTTAAATCTCTCTAATTGTTTTATGTATATGCTCAATAAACAAATAAAAATGCTATTTTCTATAATACTGTTTTCTGAAAGACCGTAACCCAATGAAACAAAACAAAGACTCCAAGTTTATATAAACATTTATATGAAAAATATGAAATTCAGAAAATTCAGAAAAAAATATATAGACCGGTGTAATCGGATGCTAATATACTAGATAACCTATTTACACTCCTCTATTTACGTATCTAAGTACTATATTTAAAGAGCATATGACAAACAGTTAAGTGCCAATGCCAAGTATGGAAAAGGGTGGTGGATAGGAATTTTCATACTTAATGGTAATATTGTGTAGCATAATTTATTTGCATAGTTAACCAAACAAAATTCTGTAAAGTTTTAGCAATGCTCAAATTTTAATTGTAGACAACAATTAAAAGCTCAAAAAATAAAGTTAAGGCAGAACGAATTGTTGCCGAATGTAACACTAGTTAAGTTAACGCTCTAGTGCAGCGGTTCCCAAATTGTGCTCCTAGTGCTCATTGAAGACATTGGATGAGTACAGAAATGATCAGTCTGTTAAAATTGTGAATTGTGTGGCTAAGAGGTGTGTTGGCAAAAATCGAGATGACAGAGGCGCATATTCGACTTTCTGCAGGTAACTACGGAATACATCTCATGGAATAATTTTGTCAATGTGTGCACAGATGGAGCGAAGGCCATGACCGTTGTTATCTCAAAAATTAAACAAAAAGCGAAAGTGCGGCAGTAGCCACTGCGTCCTCCACCGCCAAGCCCTTGCTGTGAAGATGTCACTTCTCTAAAAGAAGTCCTGAACGAAAGTGTGAAATTAATTAACTTTATTAAATCACGACCTAAGAATACCAGGCTATTCAACTCTTTGGGAGACTGGTTATGTGACGAGCGCTGGCTACTAAAATTGCCATATTTAGGTGATATTTTCCAGAAAGTTAATAATTTAAGTCTCTCACTTCAAGGAAAAGGTGTAACAGTGTTTGACGTTAGCGATAAAGAGCAAGAGTTCAAAAAGAAACCCAAGTTTTGGGCAGAATCAGTGAACAATAGTAATGGTAAAAAAATTATAGAAGTGGATTCAGAAATACCTGGAGATATCTTAAAAGAGTTTCAGGTTCACCTACTAAGTTTGCTTCATAGTTTCAACAGTTGTTTTCTGAAAGAACTCCATGAAAAACGATAGAAAACTTTTGGATTATAAATCAAATCTCTACTGAGTCAGAAAAAGCAGCCTCTCTGACAACGCAGCAATATGAATGCTGAGTGCTTTTGCATCAAAAGACATGTTAAAATATGATTTTTCGTGTCGGTTAACAAAAGGATTTAAAATTTTGTCTGATAAGCTAAAACCACCCTTTTACCCTATGCAACCACTTACTTGTGTGAATCAGGAATATCTGATTATGTGGGTACTAAAACAACACACAGATCTCGCCTTGATGTGAAGCCAGATATTCGGCTTAGCTGTTCCAAATTCAACTAGATGTAGCTAAGTTATGTAAATCAATCCAGTCTCGTTCCCTCTCATTGGAATAGTTCTTTTATGGTCCCAAGTAACATTTTTGGTTTTCCAACATTAAAAATGGTTTTATGTGCCAGATTCACGAGAGAAATATTATGAACTTAAATACTTCGCATTAGTTTGTTTTAAATGTGTTGCGTTAATGTGGTTTTATTTGCTTTCTAGTTTATGTTGTGAAATTAGAGTTGAACATACTTTTTTGTAATGTTTTTCATGTCTGAAGCTGTGCAATTCTGAATATTTAGCCTCTATCCTCAGATAACATGGCCATATAAGTGCTGGGTGAAAATTAGCGCTCCATGACGAACTTTTACACTGAAAAGTGTTCTATAACCTAAAAATTTGGAGGCCGCAGCTGTAGTGTTAGTCAAAGTATATACAATAAGAATGGCTTGGGTATTTCACGAGACCGAAATGTGAGAGCGCATGTCACGAAATGAATCTGTGTTCTCTGCACAACTAAAGAGATAGGATGATTAAAAACAAATTTTTTATTACTACATTTTTAATATATTCAACAGCTATCAAGCTAGTGTATGACATCGAACTCCTAATAATAATTATTATCAAATATAAGCATTTACTATTGAGGCTAAACTTTGAGTCACCGGATTGCAGACGGTTGTCAGTTAAGTTAGCACTACCTGCCTATTTGAATTAAAGTCAACGATAATTTTCAGAAGGCAATAATACTAATTTTAATGTTGAATCGAATTCCTGTGAATAAATTTTGCCCCTGGAAGTTCCAAATTTGTACTTTTTAACTGATAAATCTTAAAAACACTGAAAAGTGTTTCACCGAATAATAATTAATACTGATTCTAAGTAAATAGCGCGATTCTTTGCTTATTATTATTATTATTATTATTATTATTATTATTATTATTATTATTATTATTATTATTATTATTATTATTATTATTATTTCAGGTTATGCTAGGCTGTTCAGTGATAAAATCTGTCAAGAAATGTAGAAAAAATTAACAAATCGAATTGATATTTGTGCAGTGAAATTTGCGTTTAGATCATTGCTTATTTTACATACCAACTTTGCACAAAGCCACTCATATCTCTTTACGACCTTCATCTGTCTTTCCCCGATTTCATTAACTTGGGTATCATATGGTAAAACTGGTGTAAAGCGCAAAAGCAAATACCTATACAATTTTCAGTCATTTACGGTAATTATAAATCTGCGCTATGCTCGCCAGCTACTTAATCTCCATTTTTATATCAGAAATGTTATAATTCAAATATATTGTTATACTTTCTTAGCTAAACATAAAGTAAGAATGTCGGTCCTGGTGGTGTAGTGGTTACCATACTTGCCTACTACACACGAGAACGCGGGTTCAAACCCGGCCAGGATCGATGGATTTTTTCGGGCGTAAAAATCCTAAGTATGGCTTCCTTCGGAAGGGAAGTAAAGCCGTGGGGCCCGTGTCGTACATTTACGGCACGAAAAATAACCTCAAGCCTGAAAGAGAGGCCTCTGAGCAAAATTTGTCGGCCGTTTCACGCCCTGAGTTGAATGGGACGCTGATGACCTGAGCTGTTAAAGAGCGTCCATAAATAAATCAATCAAAAAAAAAAAAAAGTAAGAAGTAGGAAAAAAATACATAATAAAGAATGCTTAAAATACTTGACTGTCATTCAGAAACCACCAATTAGTAATCAATACCGAAAATGAATTAGTAATCAATACCAAAAATGAATTAGTAATCAATACCGAAAAAGAGATTTAAAAAGTAAGATTTGCCCCCTATAATTAATGTGACGTTCTCTACAATTATAGTTTGTGTCAATATCAAGTACGGGAATTTCATACATATTTTGAAAAGCAAGAGTACATTTTCATTATGGTTAAAGTTTTAGTTAATGAATGCGTAACTTTCACATTTACGCATGACTGCTAAACACAAATTAGTTGCAGTGTTAAAGTGCCCTCTAATGGATGTCTGCAGAATTACAGCTGGAGTTTAGGAGCGAACATCAAAGGTGCAGACACAAGCTGTCCCTACTGTGGTGTTTGTCAGTATTCAGAGAACCAGGACCAAATATGAGCACCAAATGACTCGCAAAGTTTCAGGAGGGTAACAAAAGTCTCGAGAAAATACCAACGACAGAAGTACTAGCTCTGTTTTCGGAGCCGCTGTCTTTACCTAGGGACAGGTAGTATATGTTTCAAAGAGATACAAAACCTCCGTGTCCTGAAAACAAGCATATTTAACGAGAAAGGAGGAGAGCGTACATATGAAGTAACTACAAATGGTAATTAGCTGCGGCAGATGAGTGTTAGTGTTTTTTAATAGTTTTTAACTCCCATTTTTACTACTGAGGCACCACAGGCGGTGAACACTGATGATACACGAAATGAAATGATAGAATGTGAACAAATTTATTTAAGGAAGGAAATGTTCCAGGCCTAAGCTTAGGGCACTTCCCAGCATTTGTCACGTATGAGGACTGAGGAAAACCTGGAAAAAACCCTCAGTCAGGGAGAACAGTCCTGCCGGGATTCGAACCCCACTCACGAGTCTTAACGACCTTGGCCACCCGTAGTGGTGTTGCATGGATATCTCGCTCTCGCGTCGTCTCGTCTTCGGACTCTGATTCATTAAGGCTAACAACGGCTTGTCTCTTATCTTTGGCTGAAAATCTTCTTGCAGTCTTTCTGCATTTCTCACGCATTTTCCCCACACTTTCAGTTTGTTCGCGTATTAAGTTTTCTATGTTGCAATTTTGAAAGTTTTGTACTTGTCGGCTGCATTATGCTGTACTCTTGACCAAACGAGCTCGGTGAGGTTATAATGGTAGTGATAAGGTGAATATCTCACTACCCTATGATATGGTTCCTGGTGATGTCAATTTCGTATGTTTTGAACCCTCGCTTGTTCATTTTTACCAACTGCAGCAATTCCGCCCTGCCTGGATTATAGAATGCGGAATATTCTTACTGGACGATCAAGCAATGATGTTGGTGCAAGGTGCTTTATCTAATTGAAAATAATAGGTACTGGCTTTGTCCATAACAATGACAGAGTTAGGGGGGATATAGGGCAATAATTCCTCAAACCATTTTCTGAACAGAAAGATATCTTTAGCTTTCCTATTTGTTCTAAATATTTACTTACATTTTGGAACAAAACCCGTTTTTACACAATCGGCAAGGCAAATAGTAACCAGCCTCCTTTACCAAATGGAACTTGGACGCCAGCAAAGTAGTCTTTACTTTTGCAGCATATCTCCTTTGTGTAGTTCTGGGTCACAGCAGTTTCGTCTGTGCCAGTCTCTCTAATTTCATACATTGCTTTCATAAACACGATTATACCAACTACTATGTCACCCCATTCCAAAGGAAACTTTCTCCCATCGCTACAACGTCTATATTTAAAGTCCATAACCTTCAAAATACTCAGCACGGAATGCCTGCCCCAATTGAATTCACTTTAACCACTAATAATATGCGTAAGAAATTTCCCTTTCTTATATATGCTCCATAATGAATGCAATCTTTGTTTTAATAATAACATAAATAATTTATTTAAAAACTACTAAATGCTTAAGTTAATATGAAGCACAAATATTGTCATTAAGCATGAAACAAAACATCAGGCAAATGTCCTCCACGTCTTCGGTAGCACACCTTCACTCTGTTGGCAACATTTTCAACGACTTTAGAGCAAAGTTCGTGTGTTATCCGCAAGATTTTACATACTTCCACAAAAAACAGTTACATGGTGTCAAACCACACAATCTCTGTGCGAGAGACGTAAATGTTCTACCTTGCAAATGATCCGCCGGCTTCAGCTCTTGTGTTAATTTGATCTTGTAAGAATGCATATGCATATACATATGCGTCCAGGTGATTTGATGTTCTCTGTCAATCCTGTATCTTCAAACTTCCTTACCAATCTCTGGACTGTTGACACATTAGGCGCATTTCTACCAAAAACTACACGAAGTCTTCGAAGAACGATCTCTGCATAACATTCACAGTACTTAAAATGCACTTTGAGAATTTGGACGCATTGATCCTTCGTGTATTGCTCCGATAACATTAATAACAAATGACAATCGTTAATCGCAATAGAAATAGATGACAGTCTGTCCGGCAACCTAACAAACCGACACAGGAGCTCAATTAAAATTGCGTTCATTGTGGGACACGATATACTTATCAAAAATCAAATAATGTAGAACACCTTTATTAAAGCCATTAATATCAGATTTTTTCCTCGTGATCTGAAAAGAACAGAACCTTATCATTAGCTTCTTTAGCAATTTTCGGTACAGTTCTCACACCAAACTGCGTGTGCAAAGCACGGGGTCTAGGTACTCCACAGGCATCAGCAGTGATTTTGGCACTTGGCAACACCGTTAGCTCAGCTGCTGGTCGTGTGTCGGCTGCCTCCTCCTCAAAAAACTGGTATATTTCTTATACCACTTCACACGTTTATTATATCAAAAGTACACGTACAGTACAGTATTTCTTGCTCCTTGTTCCACTTGTCTTATATTATTTTAAAAGAGAAACAAAAGCACAAACTGAAAGAAAACAAATGAAATCACACATCAACTCAAAGACAATAAAGCACACAAGACTCTCGGCTTCAAATGAAGCTTATTGGCTTAGCTTGGAAAGTGACATTCCTAGCTCACTGTGCAACCTCCTAGACTCGCACAGACAGCTGCTGTCGACTCTAGAAACAATGAGGTGAGCACTTAGTAAGAACGTGGCGTAGTCTTTCAACTCAGTGTAGAAACCATATCGCTCATTAGGAGAAAGAGATGCAACACAAAATGCAATGTAGAGCACATGTAATGGAATATAATTCGTCTGGTAGAGCCCTAGAAAGTAAGAAGAGTAAAAGTGTTTGAACTGGGACAAACATCTTGCTTAATTACTTCTTGCCAGAAGGATGAAGATAATGAACAATCTCCCTTTATACAACTGCTGTAATATATTGATATTTCTTTTACAGACTTTCTTCCTTTCAAAAACTTCTATACACCAAAAGATGTAGAGCAAATTTTCACTTCATTTATAGTAAAGATGGAAGAGCACAACTGGAGTAGCTGATGTTGTAACCAAATGTTTATAAATATCATCCCGCTCATCTATATACCTAACCTTACCATAGATACTATTACAAGACTTTTAGTGCCCTTACCGAACACATTAGACAAAGATGGCCTGAACTGCACCCATCTGTTTGGCGTCTTCACTATGACAATGCACGCCTTACAATTGCAGCTCTATTGCTCAATATTTGGCCAGGAAAAACATAGAATGTGTACTTCATTCTCTGTACAGTCCAGATATAGCTTCCTGGATGTTTTTCCTGTTCCTTCATCTAAAAATCGAGCTCTGGTGCTAGAGTTTCTGTTCCTCTAAGGCCGTCGTGAAGAGGGTTTTAAAGACGATGTCAAAAAACGGTTTCCAACACGTCTTTCAGGACTGGCAGCCTAGTTGGACCAATTCAATGGGGATTACTTCGAAAGCATCAAAGCAAGCTTGACGGACGCTGCCTAATGTACTTAAAGTTAATATATATATTCAGTGTTTAATAACCAGCTCTAGTACTTAATGTGCAAGTGCTTTCAGACCGTACTTTCAAGTATTGATCACATAGTTTCCTTCAGGAGGTTTCAGGAAGATCTGCCGTGTCAATATTGAGTTCTAATATCTGAAACACTTCTCGCAAGCTGGAGCTGAATATTAGTGGTGCTCCTTAACTCATTCGACAGAATTATCATTCCCTCGGTAGCTATCCTTAAACTAACGTAGCCGTGCCTTCCAAGCATCCTAACCTCAGAAGTTGGCTACAACATCGCCAGGCTGGAGAAGCATCCCACAAGTCCGAACAGAAAATGGTGGCATTGAAAAGACAATTTTTGTTGTAATCCTTCAAATTACTAAACAAAAATATTTAATTTTTATTTCGTATTACTGAATGGTTACGTATTTATTTTACTGGTAGTTTAACTAAAAAGTGCTGCAACTATTTGGTTTTTACTTTGTGTGTTTAAGTGTTTAATTTTTTATTTCACTGAATGTTAAAAGAAAAAAGTGTGTTTTGCTGTTAGATATTTTAATAAACTTTAATTTAGCTGCAAATACACATAAAAACTATATTAGGAAGTAAATAGCATTATCAAACATTAATGTCATTAATACTAATAGCAAGATGCATATTTCAATCTACAGAGCGGAACAAAATGATACTCTGAGGCAACAATCTCATTTCCCCTCCACCTTTCCATCCTTCTCACCTGCATGGTGGCTACAAGAGAAAAGCGCGGGTGCCAAATTTCTATTTTTTCTACAAATTTATGAAAAGTGTTCATAATCTTTTTATTAATTTTATTGATATATAATTTTGGCTCAAAGGATGACATCTATACTCCAATTTCATGGTATTTTACAAATGCAGATCGATTTAAAAATCTTCTGTGCTTGATAATCTTTCTTACTTTACTTATCATTTATTAATTAATGTTTGTTATTAAATGTTTTACCATTTTTCCTTAAATAACTGTTCATAACTATGTACATATAACATACTTATTGTTTTTTTTTACTTTGATATCTTTGTATTATTATTATTATTATTATTATTATTAATAATAGATAGATAATTAAAAAGAGAAACCATATTTGCGCCTAGTTCATGTTTCTGCCTCGGTATCTCTATATATAATAGAGTCATAAAGAGATTACGGTTGCCCAATTTGACGTTTCCAGTGTCCCGGTAACAAAACGACTTGGTCGGAGATAAAAAACAGTTGTTATTGGGCAGTGTTTTAATTGGAAACTCCAGAGTAATCGCGTTGTTTCCTCGTAAATATTTCCATAGCACATAATCCCTGAAGACCCTTGGGAACCTGACTGCTCGACTGCAACTGTCAAGCTATTTTATTCCGAAGGGGACTTGTGACATTTACGAATTGCTGCCAGGAGAGAGTTCAGCGGAAACGCCGTTTTCATCAGAAATCGAACTACATGTGCGGCCTTTAGCACCTGGCCAGAACTTTTCCAACAGTGACGTCTATGTTTTTGCTGAAAATAACCCATACCTTTAGGACGTTTTTATAATGGAAAAGACAGCGGTTGATTTGTATAGTAGTTAACAATAACTAAACTCCTGTTCAACTTCTACATTCATGCTGCACACAACATTAATGAAAAGCTTATCTTTTCACTGCTAACTGACCGCCACGGGTGGCCGAGGTCGTTAAGGTACGGACTTGTGAGCGGGAGGTCTGCGGTTCGAATCCCTGACCGCCACGGGTGGCCGAGGTCGTTAAGGCACGGACTTGTGAGCGGGAGGTCTGCGGTTCGAATCCCGCCAGAACCGTCCTCCCCGACTGGGGTTTTTTCCAGGTTTTCCTCAGTCTTCATAACAGGCAAATGCCGGGGAGGTACCTAAACTTAGGCCTGGAACGCTTCCTTCCTTAAAAAAAAAAATATCCTTTCCCAATTTACTATTTACTCTCATGTATCATCAGTGTCCACCGCCTGTGGTGCCTCAGTAGTATAAACGGGCGTTAAACACTACTAAAAAAAAAAAAAACTGCCTACTGAAAACTGGCGAATGCTATCTCTGTGCTGACTTTTTTTTTTTTTTTTTTTTAGGTTAATATGTTAGGCTTTTGTATTTACATCTTACTTTTAGTGCTTTGTTACTTCTATGCCTTATTTAAAAAAATGGTTTAATACGTTACAAAATCCTTGTGTAGACAGAAAGCGCTATTGGGAAAACCATATTGCTGAAATCTACAGGAAAGCATACCTGAACCGCTGAAACTTTTCACTTGTCAACGGCCTTTTAATTTGGAAATCCTATTAATTAAAAAATGAAGAATGCGCATACAACACCGATGGGCGTAAAAGATTTATAACAAAATCCCATTGTATTATATATTAGACATTTATTAAACATATACTTGATATTAGTACATGTTTAACACTAATAAAATACATTTTAACTGCTTATTGTTAAATGATTTTATAAACACCGAAAGAAAAACAAGTTAAATAATGTAGCTCCAAGAAATAATCTTTGTAGTGCATTTGACAACCCTGAAATATTTCGATTAGATCTCATTAAAATTTATCTTCTTTTTATAAGAGGCTAAATAAATACAATGTTACTTCTACGTTTGATTAATTAATTAGTGTAGTCTTGTCCATTTTTACGCGCAAAGGAAACCACAGCTGACATTGAGCAGCTGTCTCTAGTGATTGAGTATTTGTTCTCTCTTTGGCGAACAGAAGCTGTAAATATATGCTTACAGACCATATAACTACCGTATGTGATGTGGTTTCTGATAATGACCTGAGCGAGACACAAAGCAAGCCGCCACAAAGTTGAGGCTAACGCCCCCTAGCTAAAGTGCCATTATCACCGAATGGCAACATATCGTATCGTGAGGTCACTGTTTAGTCTCAGCTGTCTCTAATAACATGTATAAGGGGGACTCAGTAACGTGGAAACAAAGTGTTGAGAAAGGCAGCTCTGAGAAAATTTACACAGTGAAAAATTCCTCCAAATTTTAGGCCAATAGATACATTATAGGTTATAACCAAGAATATGGTGTAGTGCAAATGGTAGTAATGTACATTGGAAACATCTCATGGTTTTTACCTGTATAATTCCACATGCTTAAAATTGTTTCAAAAGGAAATGACGTTTAGCCTTTGTTTAAAAGATATATTCCTGGAAAGGCAAGAACTCGTCCCTATCACCTTGAAGTGGCTCAGAATTCCAGCACGCTCTATAACACAAATCTACAGTAATTTCATTCCCTAAAATGGCAAGAGTTTCCAGTCAGGTGCTAATCACATGTTTCATATTAGTGCAGATGCCCCTTACTCTTTTAGCACCCACTGCAAGATACTATGCAGGATTGCCATAAGATGGGAATACATTGACATCAAGTTTCAATGCTTCATAAAATGTCTATTTGGTACGGTTAGGAACAGAAATATTGATTGGTAAAATCCACTTTACAAAGTCATTTGTCTTGCCTGCACTATTGTTGCTTTGGCATTTGGTCCGCTTAAGAGGTTAAAGCTCAAGGATGGCACTTTCTTGAATGGCATTTATGCTGAGAAGACCTAATGAAACAGAAGAAAAGGTATCATAATGTGTTTTGTATGAACAAATGTTGTTATGTAAGGTTTGACAAACTGTAAAACATGCAATGTGTGTTAAGATATTTATTTAAACTTTGATATGCAGAGGGATAACGCAAGGAGATCAAATTTCCCCGAAACTTTTCACAAGCATATTAGAATAAAAATAAAAATAATAAATAAAAATAAAAATAAAACGGGAAAACAGATTTGGAATTAACACAAACTCATCAACCGAAGATTTGCAGACGACATAGACCTATTTGCTTATCAGCAGAGAGCCTTCAAAGAATGCTACAAGATATCAACATGCACAGTAAAACTGCCGGACTATCTATGAACTTGGAGGAAATACAGATCATGACAAACTCAACAGCACTAAAATACGTAACAAAGTATGTCTACTTAGGACATTCCAGTATCACATGGGCAAATAAATCAACAAAAGAATTTTCTCAGCGTGTAGAGCATTCTGATCAATGGAATGTATACTGATGGACAATACTTGAGCCGAAAGCTGAGGTTAGACATGCTGGACTCGTGCACATTCCCAACACTATTATATACATGCCAAACTTGGAACCTAACAGAAGAGGAAAACCATAATTTTAGCATCTGTCAACGTAAAATGTAGCGGAAAGTACTAGGGATATCCCTCATGGATAAAATCTCATCTGTGGAATTAAGAAAGATATCGGGACTCAGCGAGCAAATAGCCTGAAGTGGAAATGGGGCGGTCATGTAGCAAGGCTAGCGAATAGCAGGTGGGGACATATAGCTACCACATGTGATTTACGTACTGGTAGGAGAGAAGAGGTAGACCGAGAACGAGGTGGGCAGAATCCTTCAGGAAAGCATGGAGCAGAGTAGGAGTACCTGGAAGAGCCTAGGAACAGAGTTGCAGAAAGAAGACAGCAACCCTAGTGAAAATGACACCAAACTTAGTAGACTCAGCACTTGAACCTTCTAGTTAAATTGTGTTAAACGTGTAAAATAAGAAACATTATAGACTTAACAAATTCATAGAGACAATAGCTCATATGGATAAGCTTACCATGTGAGAAATCAATGAGCCCTAGCCCTGGATGGGACATAAGTACCTCAATTCAATTCACTGTTTATTTACTGTTTTGATCTCATCCACTCTCAATTGTAACTTGCTATTAAAATTATTGCTTGTAACATATGAAACATAACATAAATAAATAAAATAAACAATGGGAATACTTATGATAATGGGGGAAGAATAGTTGTGGTTTCGGCTCACACCTCTATTGATTGTATTCAACATAGTTTAGCGAAGATAATTTACGTGCCCTTTTTGCGAATCCCGAACGAATGTAACTATTGCGGTGGTGACCTTGAACAATTTTTGAAAAATTTCTTCAAATTTCTATGAATACTACCGACTATTTTCGGTCCTGGTGGTGTAGGGGTTACCATACTTGCCTCCTAAACCCAAGATCGCGGGTTCGAACCCAGCCAGGACCGATGGATTTTTTCGGGGCGTAAAAATCCAAAGTATGGCTTCCTTCGGAAAGGAAGTAAAGAGCCATGGGTCCCATGCCGTGCATTTACGGCACGAAAAAGAACCTCAAGCCTGAAAGAGAGGCCTCTGAGCAAAATTAGTCGGCCGTTTCACGCCCTTAGTTGAATGGGACGCTAATGACCTGAGATGTTAAAGAGCGTCCATAAATAAATCATTAAAAAAAAAAAAAAATCTGTGTGTGTGTGTGTGTGTGTGTGTGTCTGTTAAAGTTATAGTGGTCGCAATTTTTGTTTTTTCTCAACGAAACTCGAAATGTGCAATTGAAATAAATTACTGCAAATAGTGTCCGAAAATCAGCAAGATCAGACTATTAGGAGTGAGGGTTTACCTGAAACTCACAATTCAAAATCGCTTTAACAGCAGCAATTTGTTTTTCGTAACTACTCGGTACATACCATTTAAATAAAATAAGAAATAGTTTCTGGAAATAGGGTCATTAGGAATGCCGGTATACCTAAAAATCGAAATTTAAAAAGGGGAGGATAAAGCAAAATTTAAAAAACACTTTTGTGGCCGCAATTTTAAATTTATTGAAGGAAGCTCTGTACATGCCACTGAAATAAAATAAGAACAAACATTTTGTGAAAATCAGTGAAAATAAATAGTATGAAATATTACTCTAATACGCATGTGAGAGTTATATTTCCATGTAAGAGCACTCTGTAATAACCTTCAGAAAATGTCTTCGTTACATTTATTTACTACAATTACATTTAAATTAAATTTCAAAGCCACTGAAAATCGGTGAAACTTTTGATTGTTTATGTTGATTGTGTATATTGTCTTAGTACATTGTAATTGTGTTTACATAATAATATGTTTTTGTTTTATTGAAACATATCAATATCTTCTTAAATACACAATATAACATGAAACTTTGTTATTTTTTTTCTATTTTAATGAATGTAAAGATAATATCAAAGGTTAAGTTAATAAACATAATTACCTTTATAAAAGTTTAAAAATACCCACACAGTATAGCTTTGCCTATCAGAGGTCATATATTTAATTTAATCAGTAGTATAACATTAATTCTGTGGTTTAATGTCAATAATAATAATAATAATAATAATAATAATAATAACAATAATAATAATGTGATTTCTCTTTCGTAATTTCTATAGATTGCAAGAATTCTAATTTTGTTCCCCTAATCACTCACAGTAATGCCATAACTTATTTGATTTCATTAATTAATAAAGATTAATTAGGAATTTTCATTCATTTTTAAAACTGTTCAACTTGCTGAGGAATACGCTTAGTTTACGCAGCTCCTGCGAGACGGACTTTTATTTTAAAAAATAGCGCCTTTAGAAGCAAAATTCTGAATTTTGTGTACTTTCTCGTTTGGGAATTCTTAAAATGCAGCGTTTAAGCAGTATGACAGTTTCGAAATAAAGCTAAAATTGATGTTCTGAATATAATTTGTTGACATTTATATATAAAATGCATTTTCTACTATTTGTCATGGACAAAATATGTGTTACGCCTCTTTTCTGCAATGTAGTGTTGTCTTAAGAGAACTGGATATATAAGATCAAGGCCCTCTAACACACTGCAAAAATACATTTTAAAAAAGTGGCCATTATCACTGTGAACTTTTAACACGAAGGCCAATATAGGAAAACAGTGTTTTTTTTTTTAAGCGCTAAACTACAAAAGCATTTCAATACAAAAGGAACTTTTAATATTTATGCCGGGACCAGAAAAAGGCCAATGTATATGCATATTCATCGACAAATATACGAGAAATTGATGCAATGGAAATTAGTTTGAGGGAGAAAGATGGAAATATAGGATGCAATTTGCCATTGTCGACATTTGCATATGTACATCATGTTTGCGCGCGAGATATGTTTCATGTTTTAGCGTTCAGTAGAAATAATTCACAGCATGTCTGTTGAATTTAAGTTCATCTTATATATAAATAACTAATGTATTACAAAGAGATTTTATAAAAGTTAATAAATATGAACTTGTAAGCTTTTTATGAATGTTTACCCCAAAATATGTTTGTTTATTTAACATAATCCACACAATAGACACAATTATACTTTGGCTAGAAATATTCTGCTAATTTTGGCGATGATAAGAGTTCAAGTATTGACAAAGTTGGTACGGGAATGAATTGTTGCGTACAGTTGAGACTGTTAAGCTCATAGGTTAAATTTGCTCTAGTATTAGCCCAGTACTTCGAGAATCTCGGTCAAAGGTGAGCAGCGAAAACCATTATACAAACTTGTACGATCAGTGATGCTTTCTCTAGCGGCGGGGGGATTTTCCTTTGAATGAGCCCCCCACTCGCTTGCCATACCATGGAGAGAGCAGCAAGTCTACTTGCCGACTGTTAACCTTGTTGTCTGTCATAGGCGTAGCGCAGCTGTTCCCGGGTGTGTGTGGTGTGTTGTGTTGTTCGTTTCTTAATTCGACACTATACCTAAAGTGTATTATGCCTCATGTGTTTATAAAAGCGGATTTTTATGTATCTCTCCTACTCAACAGCACCTTTAGTTTAAAAAAACAACTAATCTTTAATAAAAAAAATTAATGATAATGATAAAAATATTTTCCAAGTCAAATACATTAACTTATCATAACGAGTATGGTGTTAACTCAGAGCTGAAAAAATCATAGCGCCAATTATTTGTGCATATGGAGCTCACTATGTTACAATTTGACTACCTTGGAATAAGATTTAACATGAGTAGAAAAGGGAGAGGTCGCTAGATCGGATACCTGAAAACGACTGCGATTTAAAGCGAAATTTAAAAATCGTTCCATCAGCCACACTTTATTTTTTTTTAAAAGGAAACTCGATGTATGACGTTGAAATTATAATAAAATAAAATAAGGAAACATATTTCTAAAAAGCAGTCAAATTGAACTAAGGAATGGGAGTTTACCTCAAACCCAAAATTTAAAAATCGCTCTAGCAGCATCAATATTTGTTTTCCACAACAAAACTCGGCATGTACCATTTAAATCAAACAAGAAAAATAGTTTCCGAAAATCAATTCAATCAGATTATTACGAGCGGGGGTTTACGTGAAACCCCACAGTTAAAATTTACTCTAACAAAACCAATATTTACTTTTCAGCAAAGGAATGAATAACGTTTAACGCCAGCTTTTGCTACAGAGGCACCGCAGGCGATGGACACTGATGATATATGAGACGAAGTGATATATTGGGAAATAATTTTTATTTTTAAGGAAGGAACCGTTCCAGGCCTAAGTTTAGGGTACCTCCCCGTCATTTGCCATTTATGAGGACTGAGGAAAATCTGGAAATAAAAAAACTCAGTCAGGGAGGACGGTCCTGGCGGGATTCGAAACCCAGATCTCCAGCTCACAAGTCCACGCCTTAACGACGGCGGACCCGTGGCGGTTTAGCAAAGGAACTTCATATATACCATTTAAATAGAATAAGAAAACATAGTTCCTGAAAATCAGAGAAATCTCCCTATTTTGAATGGGGGTTTACCTGAAATCAAAATTATAAAAATATCTCTAGCGGCACCAATATTTGTTTTTCACAACAAAAAACTCGGCATGTGCTATTTAAATGAAATAAAAAAAATAATTTCGGAAAATTAAAGAAATTGGACTAATAGTAGTATGGGTGGGTATTCCTGAGTCTTGAAACCTGAAAGTTAAAAAGTGCTATAGTGTTTAATTTTCTCTCTGTTATTTAAAATAAAAACACAAATTAATTCAATATATAAATTGTATTTATATCGATTCATATGTTTTATAATTAACAGAAGTACCATCGTGAAGATAGCAAATGTGAAATATTAATCTGTGTTTAAGAATTATATTTGTATGTAAGAGCGCTCTGTAATAACCTTCAGAAAACGTTTACGTTACATGTTTTTACTACAATAACATTTAAATTAAATTTCACAGTCAATGAAAATCGATAAACCTTTAGATTATTTAATATATATATATATATATATATATATATATATTTGCCTAGTATATTGTTTAGTCATATATGTTTTTGTTTTATTGAAACATATGAACATCATTCTAAATACACAATGTAACTCGAAACTTTCTGTTATCTCTCTCTATTTTAGTGAATGTAAAGATGATATCAAGGTCTCAGTTCATAAACATGGTTACATTTAAAAATGTTTAAAAATAACACGGTATATCTGTAACTATCAGTGATCATACATTTCACTTAATAGTATACCATTAATTTTTGTGGTTTAATCTCAATAATGAAGAAGAAGAAGAAGAAGAAGAAGAAGAAGAAGAATCATAAAAATGTGCTTTCTCTTTTGTAATACTTATAGGTTGCAAGAATTCTAATTTTGTTTCCCTAAAACCACATAATAATGCTATAATTTATTTAATTGCATTAATTAATAAGGCCATATTTTAATTTTTATATTCTTTTTATAGTTGTTCTACTAAGTGATGAGCTCGCCTAGTTTACGCAGCTCCATTGACGGACTTTTTCTATCTTTGGATAATCACCACCGGAAATCGTCCCTGAACTGGAAACTACACTGGATTTTTTTTTTTTTTTTTTTTTTTTTTTTGCTTCCCACCCTAACTTTGGCAGGTCCTCCATAGTCATGATAACTATATTTAATGCTTAAGGTATTATTTTATTCTGAAAATGATGCTTTGAAATGCTTGATCTGAA
Organism: Metallyticus violacea; assembly: GCA_030762175.1. Lineage (NCBI taxonomy): Eukaryota > Metazoa > Arthropoda > Insecta > Mantodea > Metallyticidae > Metallyticus > Metallyticus violacea. Next base: position 20,312,903 of record CM060845.1, read on the forward strand.
ACCAACAGAATATCTTATAGTACATTATAAGATATTTAAAATGCGTTTTGCCTGAAAATCATTTTTTTTACAGTTCCAATTACCGCATTTAACTATTTTATTTTACTCCCGGAAATAGAATGACTAAATATTCCGAATGGAGGACAAACAGCGAAATAAAACCAATTTCACTAGTCTTCTGGAACGCAATGAGATGCTAATGAGGAGTTCATTTTCTTTGAAATTTATTCATGTTTCTCAATTTACTTCTGCTGTTGAGATAATAATAATAATAATAATAATAATATAACAATAATCTGCTGAGGTAATAACAATAATAACAACAAATACACTCTTGTCGAAGTATTGGTTCGTTAAGGTGTCGTTATTACGTTTTCGTCCCTCTCCAAATGATCGAGGTTCTGTCTTTGTTTCTGATTTGTAATACTTAAATCCACGTTTTGAAGTTATAGAACAATGCAAAAGTCTCCTGTAAACGCCAAGAATGCGAATTGGACATGTTTACTTCCTATAATTTTCATTAGAAAAATACATTTATTAAGAAGTTAGGTAAAAATGTGCAAGTTTTAACCAATAGACTGCCAGACCGGGATTATTTACAATTACTTTGGAATTGAAATGACTTACTCCATTAATTTTTTTAAAATAAGAATTGAAATTTCAGTGCGACAAATTCCTTTAAAAAGCACAAATGAGCTATAGGTTTAATCGTCAAATATAGTGTAAGTTATTTCGCTTTTGTTTCCCACAAAACTCCATGACATGTAACAAAAAGGTTTAACATAACTTTGGGGAACCATTCCTCACATATATAAAATAAAAAATGTAATATGAACATGGGTCATGGTTTGCTTTATTTCCTTGTTAGATCTCTTTTTTTTACACCTGTATCACATGGCACAATATTCAAAAACAGAACTGTGGGAAACAGAAAATTACATAACATGTTTAAAATATCCTCCGTTAGCAGAATACATGCATTAACCCGCCGTCGCATGGACTCCCTGATGCGCTGATGTATTCCTGGAGTATCTCGTGTTGTCTGGAGGCCTTGTAGAATACAGCACGAAAACTCTCTACATCTTCAGGTTAATCCATAGATCATATGAGCATCTGTTAACTCCGCATTTGAATATCTCATTTTACTGTACCTGGAACGAGATCCGTAAACACATAGATCTGACACTACATGCTGGGTGTTACGTCAAGCATTGATGTGAGTAGCATAACAAGTGAACTACGTGGTACAAAACGATAACAATGGTGAAGCTAGATACACATCTCATGTACAAATTTTCAGTAACCAAAGTTATTCAATGATCCTCTCTCAAAATGACAATAATAGTCTTAATATATATTTTTTTTTTACATTAAAACATAAACGGTCCACCTTCTTTTGAAACTGATTGTCCTCTTCTCTCTTTAAACATTTTAAACCTTCTTCAAGCTGTGCTATACGGAAGAATAAACTCCCCATAGTTTTCTGTAATATTCCAGACCTCTGCTGAAGATTTGGTGAGACGAATGTAGAATATTAGACCAGCTTATTGTTCCACGCTTTTAATATATATTTTGTTGTAAGTGGAGCTAAACATATCTCAACTAGCACAGGCGGAAGCTGTAAGTGACAACAATGAAACTAACACTACGTTTACATTACGCATTAAATTATGCTTGTACAGATTATGATAATTTTTTATTGAACAGTTTTGTTACGACACGAGCTTACTCATGAACCAACATGTGTCGTGGACATACGTCTCTTTTGCTGCATTTTCACTTTATCAATAATTAATACCAAAAGGTCGCACTAGCCATTAACGTAAAATATAACTTCAATTACAAACTAATAACCACAGACTACATATATACAAGAGACCAAGGGAGCTGATTACAACTGAATTGCACTATAACAATCCACAATATACATAAAATCATGGCACTCTAATGAAATAAAACATACATGAAATACGAACAAAATCAACAAGAGAATTGATTACAACATGGCATGTTGGCACGTTCCGATCGGCGGCTGACGGTTTCGCCAGGAGAATAACGTCACCTGGGACGCGGTATCCATCAGTTGTACAGTTTGTGCAAGCTGAAAAGCACGATAAAGGGGTACATCTGGAACAACAACTAAAATAATGTGCTAGGAATTGTAACAATAAACAAAATTTCATCAAGCACTTCGTCAGGAGTACAATGCCGGTATCCTTGACAACTGAGACGTAACAAGGACTTTAGAGCTTAGAACAGCCAAGGCCAGGTGTTTGTGAGATCCGTAAGAAACAAAACAGCAGGGACTGCCAATGCTATAGAACGAAAATGTATCAGAAAACGAGAACAGTCAGAAAGTGTATAGTAAGGCATATACAGAGTGTCCCAAGAGTGTCTTAGTTTGAAAATGAGTCTGTGTATAGAGGCTGAGAGTGGACACTTTCAGAACTTAAGAGTGATAATATCTGACGAGTACAGAAACTGTATTATGTGTAATATGAAAGAACAGAAGAGGAATAAAGAAGTAAAGAAGTAAATTAAATTAGATAGGATAGTTATGCCTACGTTCACTTCTGAGTAACAGAGCAAAGGAGTCCAGTTTTAGCTCAGTTTGCATACTAATCTCTCGGGTCGCGTGTTCGCAATCGAGCCCAGCCATCGCAACCACACCTCCCCATGCCGCCGCTGTTGTGGCTAAGGTCACATTGGCCGCAACTGTTCGGATGCAGCACAACCTGGTCCCCCGCCACAGATTGTGCATCACTTGCAGAGGTAACAACCGTTACATGGACCAGACCTCTTTCCCGCTACTGCCAAAGTTTCATCAAAACACAGGAGCAAATCACTCCATCGATTTCCAAGAAAACAGTTTTTCAGCACATCACCCGCACCTCTTCAGAGATCACAATCGAAATTGCACTACACCCTTCCCTTTTCATTCTCCAGGGCATTCGTGGTGAACTTGCCTCCAGACACGCCCTGGTGGGCGCCATTAGCACCCTCACCTCAGAATTTGTCACCCTGCAGCACACAACCACGGTATTTAGAAGAACTCGACCATGCACCCATGACTCGATTCAACGACGTAGAAGAGTCCATAACTGAACGTGCAGCACTCGGGACATGAAACCAAATCTTCAGTTTATCTCCAAAATCGATGCCAGCCTCAAGAACACCAATAGATACAACAACGGAACTAAAACAAGAGCTACATTCTCTACGTAGCCAGAGATCCTTTGACCGTTAACTAATCCGGCTAGGACACGGCAGAGCGCTAAGGACGAGTTCAGACATCCTGAACGCCTACGGTGATCATTCTTTATGTATACAAGTATTTAAAGAAACACGCTCTTAAAAATGAATTATTAAAATACATATACCTTTCTATTACTCCTCCCACCTATTTCGGTATACTCCATTGGGGAACGGTTCCCAGTACCTCATCTTCTCCCCTCCCAGTTATTAACTGGCAGCATCCCCCCCCCCGCTAGAGGGTGTTCAAGCGAAACTTCACATCCCATGCTAATCCTTCCTAACTCCACTTCCAAAACCACTTAGCATTAATTAAAAAAAAGTATGCAAAACGTGTTTTCCATTTTTACTACCAATGCAGCGATTTCGTGATATTTGACATATTCCATTGGACATTTTCCCCACTCCTCTCTCACACTTTCCAAAAGCCTTTCGATGACGAGTTTTGAAAAACATTCCTCATTTCTTGGCTTTTCAACCTCTTTCTTCCCATAAGTCTTTCAAGATTGTCTGTGGTCATGTTGAATGAGAGGATAATATATCACTTGGCTGCCCTCCAGGATAGAGCTTAGAATCTTCTGTTTCGAGATACGATTTCAAAACATTCTCTATGTAGCAAGCTATTTTTTCAATGCCTAGAGCCTTAGCATTCATTGAGCGGTCTTTTAATATCATATTGTACATATACACAATGAATTCTCCTACTGTTGCATGTTAGCACGTTCTTTAAGCGGCCTATCTTCATGCCTGATAACCAACCCCTTATCTCCATAAAACTTTAAAAAAATTGGTAAGAAATTCCTTTGACGTCAAACGTTTTTTACAAGTAGGAAAATAAAAACAGGGGGAAAAAACTTGAAACGTAATAGTTATATTGTCAATTGCATTACCACCTCTGGTCAAAAATGCTGCACAACAATTGTTTTTCAACATAAAAAGCTCTTGCAACGACCCAGAGATTGCAGAAGCAGTTTTGTTATCAAAACCCGTCATCTTCTATATAAACATTTGTGCAATAATACGTGGATGATCAAGAATCGTAATAGCTACAGCCGTTTGCTGCAGTGCAGGTGTATACGCGGAAAATGACAATGTGCGTTTATTAAGTAATTGGCAAAAAAGGGCGTGATGCAACAGAAATTCATACAGATATGACAAACGCTCTCAAGGACTCTGCACCATCATTTTCAACCGTTTCCATCCGTGGAGTTTTAAGGCGTCGTGAAAGCTTGTAAGATGACCCACATGGTGGACGACCAAAATCCTTCGCATCAGGTGCACGATGTGGTTTTAGAGCATCGCTGATTAAACGTGTCCCAAAATTATTTAAGTTCTGGGCATTTCAGGGGGATCGTATTTTACATATCGAGGAAAGAATTGTGCTAATTATTGTCGCTAAGTTGGGTACCGCTAACGCTGACTGGGATCAAAGGCGAATCGGAGTGAAAATCTCTCAGCAAACTGCGGCCCCTTATTAGACAAATCCGTCCGACTTTTGGGTCGATTTGTGACCAATGATTTTTGCATAGAATCGACGGCATCTCTCTGAAAAGTAATATATATTTGAAATTCGCGCATGGTTATTAACAATTGTATAAAATAATATACTTACTTATGAATACCTACCTATTCAGAAACCGTGAGACTGAAATAGATAAAAGTCGATAATTATAAACGCTACCGTTCGATTTACTAATAGCAACTGAGAAAAATAAAACGGAGAAAAAACATTTTATCAATCTGAAAGTGATTTTTAAGATTTATGGATTTCAAACTGTTTGGCTGAATGCGCAAAATAATTCCATCAGTGAATGCACATTAAGTTAGTAAACTTTACAATTACTCAAAACACGGAAAGTGGTCAGTAATGTGTGCTCAGGATTTATATAGTGGAGGTTAACTGAGTACAAGACAAATGCACGTCCAGGGATAAAACGTATTATATTTATTATTATTTTTTTAGATAGTTTCACTGCGATATCCGGCTGTGATTGGTCAAAAGTCAAATTTTGTTTCGTTTCATTGGTCGATTTTAAATGTCACATAAGTGAAATAGTTTTAATAATTATTGTTTTGTTTTCATTCAATATAACGTTTTTTATATTTCATCATAATTTTTACAAATAGTGTGTGCCTTATGTTACTTTTCAAGGAAACATATTTTTATCAAACCCCATTATTTGTTAAATGGGCATAAGTTCCTAGGAAAACTAAGGCTCTATGTATTATCTAAATTAAAGCAACACTTTAAAAACTGCTGCAATAGCTCGTGTAAAGTCTTATGCCAAATTATTTTGAGAAGAAAAAGAAAACAAAGTGCATGGTATTGGTGAAAAAAAAGTTTGTTTCTACGTAAAATTAACATTTTGTACTTTTAACTAATAGCGATTCATTCATAGGATCTTCAACTGTCTGAATATGAAAATAATTTCCGTTAGTTATTACTTACGAATATTTTCTTCGGTTCATCTCTTCCTTTGCCAAACTATTTAGCTCACTCCTTCACGTAAAAAATTAAAGAGAAGCTACACCAACAACATTAAACGGGTCATGTTGAAACATTTTTAATGGGAAAAAAAATAATCACAACGTAATAGTAATGTTTTTTTAGCATTAAAGTTATTTAACGTACTACGGTAGTCAAAGAGTGCAGCGGAAAGGCTAAGTAGAGCTGAAACTGGTATGCTGTGGTGTGGTGTTTGCCACGTAGTGCGTTTTAAAATTGGTGCGAACTTTATATGTCAGGTTGGAACTTCTTGTACCTATGCTGTAATGCACTGTAATAAAGCACTTCATGCCAAGCGTTTTTAGTGATTATTTTGTACATTTTGTTGTTGACAACAGTTTACAAGGTTAGTTAAAAGTCTCGCTCTAAAGCATGTAATACACAGACATTAAACTCAGCGTCATCACTGAATGATGACCTATTTGACTTGTGGAGTGCGCTATAGATGCAGTATCCTTAAAATGTGTCTTACGTGTTGGTTAAACAGGGTTGAAACGTTTATTACACTCACTAGTTATTATATTATAGCAACTTCTGTAATGCTTTTACAGCAAAAACACTTTCTGCAATTGTAAACAACTTCAAACCGTGAATCAACAATTTCAAATAAACATCGGCTGTTTGAATGAATAGCATTGCACTTTACAGGTTACATAAGAAACTATCAGATACAAACAAAAGACGCGCAATTTAAATCCATGGGAAGGTGGCAACCAAATGTATAAATTTCTGTTCACAATGGATAGCGACCTTTGACCCTTCCTACGTATAAATGACATGAAATTAATATTAACGCAATATAATATACAAGATAAAGATAGCCTATTGTGTCCCTTAAGGGCAAAGGCCTAACAAGTAGGGAAAACTCGCTTTTTCAAACGTGGTGAGCTATTCCACGCTAGTTGTTAGTATGTTGTTTAAGACATTGACTGATTTGTTCTTTGGTTACTGCAGTAGTTGCTTCTCGAGAGATTTCCATTTTTCTCTTCCTCTTTATACTCTTGACCAATCTGGACCTGCATGTTCCTTGAGGAGACCTATCCATCTTATTCTGGATCTGCCTTGTGTCCTTTCTCCTATCCGGGAGTCCCACATGGAGATCTTGTAGGTAATGCATTCTTATTACTGACCGCCCCCATGCCAATTGCTTCTGGTAGATATACATTGCATTAAATTATTCATTAAGTATATAAATTTATATAAGGTGGTCGGCCAGATATGTGAATACCCTTTGCACACTAGTAGAGTACCGATGTTCAGATTCCTGTATTATCTGTCGGTGATAGGAAACTCGATGTTTTCATGGGGACTCTAAGAGCTGAGACACTGGTCTTGACACTGAAGAAATAAACTCTAATATTATCATTTGTCAACAACTATGCATCATTGTGAACTCCATTGTTACATTCAGGGAGCCGACAGGTAGAAACAACTTCACAACATGGAATATGTTTCTATTTTTGAATTCACTAAATAGAATGTTTCATTGTTGCTTTAATTGTGCTTGGTTTTGTCCTATTTTTCCATAGTAACATTTTCAGTTCTCTCGCCTCATCTGGATCTCATTTTTGTGTGATAACTGAGTTAATAAAATTAATACGAGAGTCACTAGATAAGTATTGAGACCACAAATAATGAATACTTATACAAAGGTTTCGTTTATCAAAGTATTCTCCCCTGGCACTGTATGCAGCGTTCCCCACTTCTGGAAGCATCCACGCCAGTCAGTTTCCAGCACTTCTCGCATGCTGCAACAGGAACTAGAAAATCGGTGTCCTCGAAGTCGGTCCTTCAAGTAGGGACATGAAGAAATCGCATGGTGCCAGGTCGGGACTACAGATGAATGAGGCATCAGTTTTTGCCTCAGGTCCTTGCAGAAACTCCATTGTTACATTAGCGGTGTGAGCTGATGCATTGTCATGGTGCAACAAAATGTCCCTTAGTCCTGTCTTTGGACACCGTTCTTGGATTTTCTGAAACATTTTCGGAAGTCAAACTTCTGTGCAACAATTCTCTCATTTTCGAGCACAACGGTTGCCACGTGACCACTTGTGGAGAAGAAAGGGAAACCATTTTCTTTTCCTCGGCCTCTTCACTTTAAAGGGTGGAAATAACCAAATGGGGGAATCACGTTTTGTTTCTGAGTCAAACTGATATATCCATGTTTTGTCACCTGAAACATGGCGAGACTTTTCACAGTTAAATCTTTGTAGCATTTCTTGTCACCATTCCACCTGTGGAGCTTCTCTGCTTCAGACAAATTATGGGGGCACCCATCTCGAAGACATTTTTTTTTTTTTTGCATGAAGGATGATTAAAATACTCAACAAACTAATTGCTAATGCAAGCTCTATGTCCTTGTAGGTTAGTCTTGGATCCACCCTGATAATTTGTTTCCACAGAGGTGATGTTCTTCTTAGTCACTACTGTTGTTGGTCCCTTCATCTTTAGGAGATTGCGGTCCCTTCTTTAATCCTCCAAACCAGCGGAACACAGAAGCACGTAAAGGATAAACATTTCCGAAAGTCCCTCACAAACGCTCAAGTGACTGCGTTTCATTTAAGCCACATTTGAAATAGTACAAGATAATGAAACGAAAATGCTCTCTCTGAATCTCCAATGCACTTACAAGAACGTTGACACTTCCCGCATTTAAAACATAAAATTGTGGTAAATAAATAACAATAAAGCTCTGTGTGCTACCATGGCAACAAAGGATTCAACAGTTTCGACACAGCAACAATTGCTTTCCTAGGGATGACCAATGTTCCGCGTCTCAATACTTATCTAGTAAACCTTGTAAATGACGACAAAGGAAAGCAAAACAAGCAAACAGACCGTAAATTGAGAAAGTTAGGGGAATATGCAGGCCAAGATCATCTGTAGAGATACACAGTAAAGCAACTCCCACCGACATATCTTCAAATTTTGTTTGTTATTCACATCTTCAACAGTCAAAATTAAAAATATTCTGTTACACTTGGTGGTGACTTATGCAAATGCATTTCCCTCTCACTTTAACACTCGTTATTATTTCATATGGATATAATTCTCTTGGGTGTTTACCAGAATGTGATGCACCAGCAAGTGGCTTAAAGATTTCTTTGTACTCTCCCCGCCCCAGCTTTACTCGTAAAGTTGTGGTTATAACCACCGGAATTTAATGCAATACTTATGTCACTTTAACGAAATGTCTTTTCTTACCATATCATTCGGCACATGTTACTTGATTTAACACTTAACGGTTTACTGCGATATTGAAATCGCCTCACTTAAATTTTAGGAACATGAATCGTCATGCTTCATTGTTCACGCATGAGCATTATCCGGTAGTAGGCTATAGACCAGCTCTTTACTAAATAAATCATTCCCTAGAGTGAGCACTCTGGGAAAGCCCGATACATTATTACAAGGATACTGCCATTAATTTATTGTATCATTACGAACTGCTGATGCTGCCACATTGCGCTCAACTACTAGGAAACAAATTCCCCTCACCCAGAGACATGATACACAGCCGAGCACAAACTCGGCGCTTAGATCGAACCGACCTCATACATCAAACATTTATATTTTTAATTTTCCATAAGTAAGGATAGGCCTTTAAATTCGGAAAACAGACGAATTGAATGAGTATATTAAGGAGGGCGTACTAAAACTTCTCGGTCTGATCAAGAACATGTCGCTTGTAAATCAATACATATGTCTCATGCCTTTCCAACAAAAACTGCGAGTATCATGTGTGATGAAAACGGATCAGCCCTGATAGAAGTTCGCTCGCGCATGCGCCTGTACACAAAGGACGAGCTAAGTACGTCAGTTCGCCAGATAAAAAATAACGTTGAATCCTGTAGAGCAATATGCTGTGTTGAATTTTTGCTTTCGTTTGCAGAAGCTTACAGATTGTTGCAGCGGGCATATGGTAATGATATTCTGTCACAATCGATGGTTCAAGGAATTTACGGAGGGCCGTGTTTCAACAACAAAGCAAGACGGTCCAGGTGCTGCAGGAACAGCAGTAAAGGAAACCATGATTAACACAGCTGGCGTCATTGATTGTGAAGACCGATCACAGACTTGCAGACATGTTACACCTTTCCCATGGCAGTATATATTCGAATTAGCATGATCACTTGAACATGAGATACGTTTGTGCGAGGTGGGCTCCAAAATTACTAAACAGAAGATGGTGCGAGTAGAAGTGTGTAGGGAGCTTCGAATGTGTCCCTCGTCCTCCATACTCATCAGACTTAGTCCCATGCGACTTTTATCTCTTTCCCTGTGAGAAAAAGAAGCTAAGGAAAGGCGTTTTTAATTCCGAGGCTGCCGTGAAAAAGCCTGAGGCGATTTTGAAGATGTCAAAAGATGGCTTCCAGCACGTGTTTCAAGGCTGGCAGACGCGTTGGGCAAGTGCATTCAACTCAACAGAGAATATTTTGAAAAAGACCACACTAATCTGGTCTGAACCTAGTGCATTACACGCATAAAAAACTCAATTTTTTTGACTAGCGCTCGTAAGATTTGTCCAACTTTGAAAAATAAGCATTTGTCTCAACTTCATCCTTATCATTTGATGTGAATCTTCGTCTATCCAGTCATTTCTTCGGTTTCGGAACAAAAAGTAATGACTGTGAGCCAAATCCGTTGAATATTGAGGATGTGGAAGCACTATGTCATGCAGTTTTGCAGCAGCAACCCCAAACGTGTGTGAAGGCGCATTATTGTTATGAAAGAGAACTTTTTTTGTCGCAAGGTGTGGATGTGTAGCCTGAAAGTATCCTTCTGTTGGTCCCGTAGTGAAAAATTATACTTCCCGGCACCACACCATGAGAATCCCAAAAAACCGTAGAGTTGAGTTTTCCTGCAGATGAAACCAACCTTTTTTGCTTTATTTGGTGCACTTTCACCTGTTGCCACTCACTGTTCGAAATGCTCCTTCGTATCTGGCGTGTAGTGATGAATCTCGGTTTCATCTACTGTTATGAAACGTAGTTGAGAAACTCGTTGGAATTGCTAAGTCTAAACACTGTTGCGAAATAATCATTGGAATAGTTTCTGGTTCATTGTTAATAAACGCGGATCCCATCCAACTCTCTCATACCCAAAACTTGGAGTAAAATATAGTGAACACGGCCTATTTTTGCAATGTCAGCCAAATCGTGGGTTTTTTGAAAAAAAAATCTCTTTATGTGCAATTCATATAAAATAAGAAAAAGTTTCTGAAAATAACGGATATCGGATCATTAGCATAGTGAACAATAAATGTAAGCGAACAGAATACAACGGTTTCGGAACACACAAAAACAAGCAATCGTACGCCTAAAATTAACTACATAGCTTAAACGTTCATCACATTTAGTTTCATTTGTTATACAGCTAAGTGCAATTGGAAACGTTAAACTAACAATATAAAGCTTAAATAAAATAATAATGGTACGGGAAAAGCCTTTATGTCTGAAAGTTATGTTTTTATTGAATAAGGATAGGTTCATAATTTTCCGGCCTCGCATTACAGAAATAACAGCGAGGTTAGGCATTTCTAAAACAACAGTTTTTCAAATTATTCATGAACATGAATAAGGTTAGTGCAAGATGGGTGCCTAGATTTCTTTCTTCAGTCCAAAAGCAGTAACGAGGCATCTGTTGCCAGGCACTTTTGGAGCTCTGTCGTGACAACCAGAGAGAAATTCTACAAAACATTGTTACAGGAGATTAAAATATAGTCCTCTACTATGATCCCTTGTTCAAAATAGAATCAATGGAGTGGCATAAACCTGGCGAAGCACCGCCTCTAAGGGCCAAGGTCACTCAGTCAACTAACAAGATCATGGCCACAATCTTTAGGTACAGTTTTGTTTATTTATGGACACTCTTTAACATCTCAGGTTATCATAGTTTTGTTACGGTGAAGGAATACTCTTCATTGACTTCAAGGAGAGGAACACCACAGTAAATGGGAAGTACTATGCTGGTCTACTTGACAGACTTACGTGCTTCCATCAAAGAGAAAAGGTGAGGAAAGCTGAATGGCGATGTGCCCCTTCTTCACGACTTTGTAACTCTTGTTACAAAGGAAGCTGTGAAGAAACGTGGCTTCAAGGCGATTGACCATCCAGGCTACATCTCAAATCTAGCTTATTGTAAAAATTTCTCTTCTCAAAACTCAAGAAGGACCTTCGAGGAAAGAAATTTAAGTGTGACGAAGAAGTTATGGATGTTGTTTATGCCCATTTTGCAGATAAGATATCCTACTATTTGGGGAGGGGGGATTGAAATGTTAATTTAAAGATGTGAGAAGTGCATTGCAATAAAGGGTAACTATATTAAAAAGTGAAATATAGTTTTTGTCTTCATTACACATAGAAAATGGTTAGGCTGGAAACTTATGGACCTACTCTCGTATATCTTCTGTTAGGTTGCTTATTTTCACTGAATTCTCTGCTCTAGCGCTATCTAATAACCTATACAAATTCAACTTGTTGAGGAATTCACTTGGTGTACGCGTTTTCTGAGATACGGACATTTTTTTTTTATTGGTGTTTTAAGCTTTTACTGTTGTTGTTTCCATTTCTTCAATAATGTTTTTTTCTTTTTGCTTCTTCTGAAAACGTACAGTTCTTATATTTGAGATATTTTTGAAATGATCTCATCAATTAAGCATTAAAATGCCGGCTTATAAGTTTAATATTTTTATATTTTCCTTCAAGGTTCTAATCTTTCTGTTTCAGCAATTAGTTCATACACCGCGAAAAATGAAAATTAAAAGACAGACAGTCGATGTAAATGACGTAGGTATAAAAAGAAAGCAGAAATATCTCCCTTTACCGCTGTCGTTGACAGCATCCCACGCATTTCACGACAGATTAACTTGCCTCTAGTGGAAGAACATTCCGTTGCTGATGCAAACAAAGGACTTATTACAATAACACCCCTCTGCTATCTGTGTAAACAGTCGCCTATTGTACTCCTGCTATCTGTAGCTCATGGTTCAAACGACTTCCTTTTCCGCCTGATGAGATGCTGCATCTGTTCGCCACAAAACATTCTTCTTAATGGTCCAGGAGCTTGTTCTCCAAGACTTGAAAATATATAGTTCGGTCATTAAATATTGTTGTCTGATGAGATGATTTCATTGTTAGCCTTAATAGATTTTTGGGCTCGACTCACCCTCACGTCCAAGACTATCGGAGATCTCTGACCCAGACATTCAGACAAATGCTGCTTAATTTTACCTCGTTCCTGCCTAAAATGATATACTTTGACAAAACGGCATAGCGGCTGTTTCTTGCAACTGTCTCGGCTGTCGTTCATTGTGAACACATCGTGATATTTGGCAGTTGGCAACACTGATGCTCTGTAAAAGGCTAGTATGTGCATCAAACGTTTTGGACTGCAGCAAAGAAAAATTAAAATAAAGGGTATGGAGCCTTTTGTGTATCTAATTTAGCAGTCCTATCAATTCCTTTCATTACAGAGATACAAAATATTTCTTCCTGACCGATTGTCTCGAATGTCCCAATTTTATTACTGATGACCAAAGTTCAACTTGGAGGATGGATTTATAAGTAACTTGGTTTTATATTAAAGAGAACAAGTTTAGTCTTTCAACATACTTTATTTTTCGACATAGTCTCATCGAAGTTTAACACACGATCCACAGTTTCTCCAGTTTTGTGATATATATGATTTGTGGAAGTGGGTTAAATCGAGCTCCTCAAAACACTCCCTCAATTCCTGTATGGCCTCTTCATTCGACTTAAATTTGTGTCCATTTTGCGTTTCGTTAACATATAATAAGCCGAGGGAGCGGGATCAAGTGAACAGGGTGGATGCGAAAGCATTTCAAATTATCATTTCGTCAATTGTTCTGAAAGACGAGACTTGAATGCATCAGGCATTGATATGGTGAAAACAGATCATCCATTTGGCCACCCGGAAGTTTTTCGCGATCGTGTCTTCAGTCTCTCCAAAACTGATGCATAGTATTCAGCAGTAATGGTTTTCCCCTTCTCCAAGAGTCAATCAAGGGAATTCCTTTTGCCACCCCCCCCCGCCAAAAAAAAAAAAAGACTGCAGCTATCCCCTTTCCAGCGAATGCAACGCATTTTGGCATTGGTTCACCTTGGGCGCCCCATTGTTTAGACTGTTTGCTGTTTCTTTTTTGGTGTATTGTAATGAACCCATGTTTCGTCCTTAGGCATAAAACATCGTAATATATCCGTTTGATTAATGTTAAAAACTTACAAAGAGTCGACTGATGTTCGCATTCGTTTTGCTTTTGCTCCGGAGTGAACAAGCACTGCACCCATCTTGGGCAAGGTTTGTTTCACGGACAATAAATTATGCAAAATAAAATGAACTCGCTTATTTGAGATATCCATGGTCCCTGCTAACTCATCTGTCCACCACAACAATATCAATGATTTCTGGCCTCACAGTTGATTTTGGAGCTCCAGGACGTAGTGCGTCTTCAATGTTTCTTCTACTATGCTTGAACTCGTTTACTCTAAATAGAATAGTTGCATAGGAAGCGCATGCTCATCCAATATAGCAAAACCCTCTCATGAATTACCTTTAATGATCACCCTTCCAGAAGAAAGAATCGATCACACCACGAACTTCAATCTTATCTAAACTTTATTGTCATTCGCAACACTTGGACATAAACAACTAACAAACAATGAATTAAACCAGAACGATATGTGACCAGAGAATGTTGATATACAAAAAGGAAACTTTGTGACTTTGTATGTAAATGTTTCTGTTGCCCTCCATTTGTAAGGGAACCAAGCTATTCACCAATCCAATCTCGTATTATGCTAAAAAGTCCAACATTGTTCAAATTTTCTGTTAAATATCGTATAACTTAAAGGGGGATATTAACGAAGGCTTAAACTTTCTGATTATCAGAGTATAATATTTTTTGACAGAGAAACCCAAGGATATTCTTTAAGTATACTCGTCTGAGTCACTAACGTTCAGAGTCCAGTGATATTTGTAAGATGGAAGACCAATAATAATATTTGGAGATAGAAAGCTGTATTTTTGTACGTTTAAATATAATACCACATCAAAACCAGAAAAAATAAGAATGAATTTATTTTCAAATATTCTTAGCAAGAGTTTATCGTACCTTCTCCGCCAACAAAACACTTATTTGTAGACATCCAATTTTTTCGACTTCAAAAGATGCAATTCTAGACACATTATTATTACATCGAGGTTGCTACACTCTTTTAACGATATCATTGTTAATAACACATCTTTGTTCTTCCTTGTGTAAACTTTCATTGTAAAATAAAATAGCATAAAATTAAATAACGTAAGAATAAAATTAATTACGTAATAATTTATAATATTTTTCCCCTTAAATTTTTGTACCATATTACCCCAAGTTCTGTAGGACAAAAGTTTTCTAACTTTTCATACATTAGATAATAAACCGATGATAATAATAAATTAAATGCTTGCAAGAAAACTTATGAATTATTCATGCATTTTTATACATTCTGTAGGGAAACTAACATTACACAAATTTGTAGGTAGGAAATATTTTTCTTTAATGGTTTATGCTTTGCCTATTTCTGTCTCATGTCTGTTGAGAGCTTTTTTTTTGAGTCCATGAATAGATCTTATTCCTCTTGTTCTATAATTTAGTAATTGTTAGCATTCTTCCTTATGACATTCTCTGTTCTGGGGGGGGGGGGGAGCAAAAATGATCGTATCAATACCGAGAAGAGATGGCCAGGCCACTGATGATATGTGTCGCAGATTCAGGCGAAACCTCTAGAAAGAAAAAAAATTATGGAATTAATGAATCTTAATATTAATCAAGTTTCAACCATAACTGATTGTGAAAGCCTACGTTCTTTAGGTTTGGTTAGGTTAGTAAACAAGGATATGTTTGGTTTCGTTCATGATTTATTACAAATTATTATATTCGAACCTTATTTCATGTGCATATTTCATTTATTTATACTTTTCTCTGTGTAAATTAGGACTTTTTTTTATCCTTTCAAGAAAATGATTAAGCATCCAATGTATGCAACCCATCATTCGCTGTTGTGGTAATTAATTGCTCATTAATTGCTTCAATTAATTATCCATGCCAGCATTTAATAGCCATTAGCAAGTGGCTAATGATGTTTCCATGTAATCAATACAATTTGTTTTTCACGAGATATCAGAGATGGTAACAAATGAAGTCTCCGCTAAGTGAACAGCTACATATAATTTAGTAGGGTTTCTTACTAAAAACAGCAATAGGATGAGAATCTGAAGATAAAAGTATAAATAAGAAAACAATTTCAGTCTTGCAGCCGACTTTATTTTTCGACGTAGTTCCCTAGAAGTTAAACGCATTTGCTTTAGCATTTCTCTAGGATTGTGATTTCCTCATGGAAGTGACCTTCTTCAAGGCGGCCCTCATAATACCCGTTTTCCTCCTGTATGAGCTCTTCATTTGTGTCCAAGCAAGAAAGTTTTGAAAACAAACGGTGGTCCGAGGGAGCGATATCGGGTGAATAGGCTGGATGCGGAAGCATTTCCAGTCATAATTCGGCCAGTTTATCCTCAGTGACTCGCTTGAATGCACTAGCGCATTGTTACGATTAAATAACATTTTTATGACCATTTCGCGATCGCTTTGTTGAGTTTCTCCAAAAGCGATGTGTGGTATTCTCAAGAAATGGTTTTCTCCTTAACTAAGTAGTCAATGAAAAGCATTCCTTTTACTTCCCCCCCCCCCAAAAAAAAAGAACTGAAGCCGTCATAATTCCAGTGGACGGAAGTCATTTTGTCTTTTACAGAGCCGGTTCGCGTAATTAGACTGCTGTTGGTTTCCGATATAATGGATCCACGTTTCGTCCATAGTCAAAAAAACCGCAAATAACCGCCTGCATTCTGCTTAAATATTCCCAAACAATCGGCCCAGCGTATAATTAACTATGTAAAATAAAAGAAATTCACTCATTTATGGTGCTCGAAGCCTCTGCTAATTCCCGCGAGTTCATTTGTCTGTTAATCAAACCATATCATCAATTTTATTGATGATTTCTGGTCCCTTAGCTGATTTTGTTGCTCCAGGACTTGTTGAGTTTTCAATGCTTGTTCTTCACGAAACATCTCGTTTTTGGGCTCAAAGGTCAGGTGTGTAAAGGCTGATAATAGAGGAGGTGTGGGAGACAAATTGAGTGAATGCAATCGCTTGTGTCTCATCCCTACCTGGTGTAACAATAATGTATGATTCACGACACATTCTTCACACTTAGAAGAAAATATGACCTTCTTGTTTGATTGAGTGACCTTGGCCTTTGGAGGCGGTGCTTCGCCAGATTTACGCCACTCCTTTGATTCTCTTTTAGACAAGTCATAATAGCAGGCCGACCTGAACACTCTTCGTCTTCAATGCATTCTCGACCCATTCGAAAAGTTTGGCCCATTCTTCTACGGTAGAATATGAGGGGGATGTTTCCCCATATATACCGTCCAATCGCTGTTTAATTTAATTTGGAGTAAGTCCTTCTTTTGTGAAGAACTTATTAACAGCTTGATACTCCATTTTGAACATGTCACAATCTTATACACATAGCCTTCTTTGAACAACTGAACACAGCAGAGCGGAAGTTAAAGCTGCAATTATTTACTTAACAGATAATGTATAACACTAGATAAGGGGTTAAGTGAAGGCGATAATTCTTATCGGCGAGGCCGGAAACTTATGGACCTGCGTTTTTAGATTTATTATAATTATTTATCTACTGGGTTAGTATTGTTAAGATTTTGATTTGTGTTTTAATAATTTAAGTCAAAAACTCAGTTTTTCGTTTACACTTTCGTCAAAGGTATCAAAAAGTTTTACTGTAATGTGATTGACTGATGGTTAAAATTCTGTGTCGTGGTGACGAACAACCGTATCATACTCAGCTATAGGTACGCGCACATCCCTATACGGATCATCAACCTGAACCCACAGTGTGATTAGCTGAGGTTGTCTAAATGGGGGGGGGATTAAATAATACACCCCAAAGGAACAAAAGGGAAAGACTGAGTCGGAAAATAAATTTAGATGGCTAAGTTTTAGAAAATCAGCCAAGATATGTCATTAGAATTAGACATTGATGAAATCTTCAGGTCTGCTCACTGAAGGTGCATTGCGATCAATGACATAGAGCCATATGTCAATAAATTTAAATAGATCATGAGCAAATTTTCTATTTTTTACCTGTACTTGATATTTTGTGTTTTAAATTGCCTCATAAAAGACATGCCAATGTAAATGATCAGACTTTTGTCTACTTCATGGAGGACAATGCTCGGCTACATACTGCTGATGCTAAAGTGCTGGCAATACTTAAATTTGGTTGAAATATTCTCATTCATCCTCCGTACCGAGCGGTTCTTAATTCATTCTATTTTCATTTCTTAGTATTATTAAAGTTACTTTTAGAGAAAAATGCAGTAGAGTTATGAGCTGCGTTTAGGAAAGAACGAGCTTACGGAAAAGTAGATAAATAAAAGTAAATACGAAATTTGCAAAGTAGGTGTTGTGAAACTGCATTAAAACTAAAATTAGGTAAATCTATCAGTCATTTATTCTCTTTTATTCATTAAATTATTACTTATATTGAAATATTTTGATAAAATATGGAAGAAAACGAAACACCTATTTTTATACTACAATAATATTATTTATCTTATACCACGAATAATAAATCTACCCAGGAGTAAAGAATCTACTAGCCGCCAATGATCGGACTGCAAAAAGCTTGAATAGAACCATACACAACGTTTCTATTCTTCTTTGTTTTACTTTAAATACCATTTCCCCTGCTCTTTCTTCTCACTAGAAATGCTCTGTTTGAAAGGCAAAATTTAAGAGCACTTTCTAAAAACGCATTAGTCGATTTATAACAAGGAGAAGCAGAATCTTTCCTCTTACAGTATCAACTCGAATGAAGAACACAAAAGACAAATCTTTTCTTCTCCATTGCCTCGCCTCGACTTCTTGTTTTCTGCGAATCCGTCTCGTTTTCAAGGCAAAGATATGAACTGTTTATTGTGCAACACAGTTCAGCTCGATATAACTGCATAATAGAAGCAGCAGTGGCGGCTTGTTTTAAAACATTGCGTTTCTGTTATACTACACAAGAGATATGAATGTAATGAGCATTGGTTCATATGATATAATATCTGCTTTATTCCCTACGTTTTGTTAACGATAAAAAAACGCCCGTTTTTTTTAAAAAAGGAAATTTTTCTCTAAATATATATTTTAATTATAAATAAAATCTGTAAAGTGATCATATAATGTCTGCTTTGTAGATTAGAACAGTGTTTTAATTATCCATCATTAGCTTTATGTTGAAAATCGTATCATTATATATAGAAATAAGCCACATATAAATTTAATTATGTAAATAAAGTTAGTGTAAGCTTTTACTCAGACATAGAAAATATTGTAACTAATTAACTAATTACAGTACAATATAAAAACATCACATCTGTTCGTTTTTTTTTTTTTTTTAACTTAGTATGTTATATTATGCTGATTTCAAAAACAGCATTTAATAAAATAACTGCTTCATAGATTAAAATGTTGAGAAATGTTTTAATAAAATTGTAAAATATAATTATGTAAATCTGATTAACAGAGTAACCTCCCGTTGTTCTTTGACAAAAAGAATTAAAATATTTGACGAGGGAATAGTCATACTTTTTTAAATCTATAAGAAAGTTTACGCTTTAAAATTAATAGTTTTTTCACAGAAAACATTTTTTTTAATTATTGTTGGTGTTAGCATGTGCTTTGTCCTAGAGAATATTACTAGGGATACTTTTGCACATTCTGGGAAAGTTTAATTGAAATAAAGGAAAACTGTTATACGTGGGACATTTTAAATATGTGATGAAAAGGTTAAAAGTATGGTGGGAAACAGTGTGATTTAAGAGAACACACAGAGCTCTTTAAATGGCTGTAGAGCCCGAAGGGAAGGAGGGATATGCAAATGTTTACTCTGTGGACGCTCAAAGATTCAAGGAAACATTTGAAGAAGAATAAAACAGATTTTTGAAAAAGTTTTGAACTATTTTGGCCAAAAACTGACACCCAGTGTCCCAGATGTTCTAACTGTCCTCTAGTAATAACTCAATTCCAAAACTTTTAAGGTTGTGTAGAAATTAATGAGAAAATAAAATTACCTCTTACTATTTTTTTAAAAAATATCTTCTCATGTACTGTTTGTTCCGGTTCATACATTGCATTAATTGCATGACATTCATTTTGTTTCCAGTTTTAGTTTTTTTAAGCCTTTAACACAATTTATTACAACAAATCTGAAAGGTAACAAAATAAGGATTTTAACACAGATACATGCTCAGAAATCTTCTTGCTTCAAATGTGATCTGTTCCATGGGCTAGCATTTATTTATTGGCAAACTTTAAAACATTTATAATTCCTGCCAGAAGGCCTTGTTACAAATAATTTAAAGTGGTTTAGACTCAGTTCTATCAAGTAGCAAACAAGTAAAGCTAATCTCTGACAATATTTTTTTTTTTTAATTGAAACAGGCATCATTTCGCCCAACGCAACAGAAGCACTACATTTCTTGACTCTTCGATACAGTTAATGATGTAATATGTTAGAAAAACCAACAAGATAGCTTTCTCATCTATTATTTCCTCTGGGACAGCAGGCTTTTGCATGTGTCACGTACAGAGAGATATACGGCTTCCACGTGCGGAAGAACTAATCGCGTTTTCTTTAGCTCCAGCTCGTAAATTTCAGTGCAGGGACACAATAGGTACTTGGGACTGTACCAAGCTAATTCTTTCCCTGAGAGTGCCTTAATCACGGGGTGGAAAAGAACCTCACCGTGCACTGTTTTTCGTCACTGCTTTGACTGCATGTACTGTATCGTGTACAAAGGAGGTAGGATGCCAATTTGTCAATTCATGAATTAGAATACTTAAGAAAACACACTGCTCAAAAATTAGAGGAACACTTTTTTAAATCAAAGCCCCAAACGAAACATTGATACAATTTGACAGTCTGTAATCATAGATTGAAGAACTGTACAAAATTAGAATAGGTATTTTAACAAAATTTTGTTTCACATGATTAGAAATACAAAAAACATTGATTGCAACAGAAAACAGCATGAAAATACAAGATTACTTTATTTAGTAATCAATGTTTCCATGTTATTTCAATACTCAGTACCTAGTGTGTCCTCCGCGAGCTGCGATGACTTCATAACACCCACGTGGCATGCTTCGCACTAACCTCCTAATAAAGATTTATGGAATGCTCTCCTATTCTTCAGTGAGTGCATTTGCGAATTCTCCCAGGTTCTGTGGCACAGCAGAACACACTCGAATACGTTTTTCCAGCTTATGTTACAGATGCTCAATGGGACTGAGGTCAGGACTTCATGAAGGCCAGTCCATCACCCGAATTTGCCATTCTTGCAGGACATCTTTGGTATTCCGTGAAAATTAGGGTTCACAACATAAGCAAAGTGAACGACATGTTGATGGATAATGTCATTAATGTAAACACCAGCATTCATGCGCTGTGGAACAACAACAACCTCTGTTCGAGACTCAACAGTAATGCCAGCCTAAACCATAACCGAACCGCCTCCAAATCTGTCATGTTCATTAATGGTGGCTGGAGCAAGACTTTCACCGGAAATCTCTATGCATGTATACGACCATCACAACCCGTCTAAACGAAATCTTGACTCATCTGTGAAGAGACCTCCCGCCTTTTCGATTGACGCCAAGTTTTATCGTAGCAAGGGGCGGAAAGGGATGCCTTAAAAATTTCAGCAGACGAGACCGCTCCTTAACGACCTCGACCACCCGTGGCGATCCCTGAGAAGGTGAACGCCAGATATTTTTAAAGAGCCAAGGACTGCCAGCTCATTTGCGCTTTCATTAATTCATTTCATTTCAATCATCCTTACAGACATACTCGTGCATCTGTAGTGTTCAGTTTAAAATCTACAGACGTCGCGGAAAGACCAATGCCACTAAAGCGACAATGAATAAAACACAAAAAAGTAAATTAATTGCAATCATTAACTCGAAAGCAAATTGAACACCAAATATAAGAACGTAATGAATTTGTATACGATTAATTGAAGTGTCCGAAGAGAAATATATAATTAGAAATAAAAGAACTGATCCACAAGCTTACAATTATTGCCAAGATGAAGAAAACTCAAATCTTATCCGGTGCTCCCTGAGATATTAACTGCTGGCAGATATGACGTTAATAGGAACGCTCTCCAAGTTGATTTATTTAAGTTTTCTTCGTTAAAAATTTGCGAGCAGCAACTCTACAAGTGTAAAATACTTCCGCCATTTTTCACATCAAATATCAAAAAGATATCTGTCATTTTCGTCAGATAAGTACATTAGTGTTTGATATCCTCTATCTAACGTTTCAGAAACACTTATCGAACAGAATAATATTATAGAATAGGTATCTTATTACATTTCTTATATATATGAGAGCAGATATCTGCCGTTTCAGAAACTAGAACTTAGTGGGGAAAAAATGGTTATTAAGGATGTGAAAAAAATAAAATGAAATACTACAAGGAAGAAGAGTAGATATAGACATCAAGGAAAGTTATGACGACATTAATGCAGAGAGATGATATAGCTTGAAGTACAGTCGGGGCTAAAATCGCAACGAGAGATGGGGCATTAGGATCAAACAGGGACTAAACTCACTAGAAAGGGACTCGCGTGGCTCTCACTAGGGGCATGGCGGATTATTAACATGAGCGGAGAATTT
This sequence comes from Metallyticus violacea, assembly GCA_030762175.1. Taxonomy (NCBI): domain Eukaryota; kingdom Metazoa; phylum Arthropoda; class Insecta; order Mantodea; family Metallyticidae; genus Metallyticus; species Metallyticus violacea. The sequence goes on from CM060845.1 coordinate 20,335,469, forward strand.
GTCCCATCTGAGAAAAGGGAAACACTTACTGTATGTAAAGGTACGGAAGAATGGAGGGGAAAGGCATCTACCGCACTCCTTCACAGGCTTAAACAGGGAGAGATGGTCATGCTGTGCTTTGCTGGCAGGCAAGGAAGGAGAGGAAAGTTAGGTAAATTTCTGATGAAAGTGAGACAGTTCAGGTCTGAAAAGGCTGATAACCATTGAAGGAAACAATTGACTGAAACCAGTTTTTGTCATACATAATGAGATTTCTTTATATTTTATATGTATTTTAAATAGTTTTAAAAATTACTCTGGTATTTATTTTCTTTTACATTTTTACCTAGTTTCATTTATTTTAATTTATTTGATTATTTTTGTTGCTGAATGTGTATGCTTTATATCTTATTTTGGATATATACTTTGTGCTAAATCAAACATACCTAGTGTATCATAAAAGCACGCACGATCCGTTGGACCCGTGCACCTGTTCAAATTGTGTATATTTTGTACACAATATAAAAATACACCACGACCACCAACATCACCGCTACATTCCTATCGTAAAATTTCCCTCAAATTCTTTGGGAGGCTGGTGTTTCTAGCAGGCAGTGTAAAATACTGCAAATATATTTAACAATTTTTTCCAACGCCTGCCCTCTTCTCTTGAACTTTGGCATTTCTGCCACGGCATCACGGTTTTGTAGCTGTATTTAGAGGCCGGACCAACGGTAAGATTCATCTACTTAGGCCCAACGTGGATGATGCAACCGAATATGATTATGCTCTTCCAGAGAGTTCTTTTAACCTAGCGAGACTTAATCTAAATAGAGAACGGGCGAAGAGATTTTACTAATCAAGAAAAAAGGCCTATTATATCCGGGAATCGAGCTCCAGATCTTAATAGTAGTAGCCAGAAACTGATAAAATAGGCCATGGAGCTAGTCCATATTGAACAAAAACTTGCTTAGATATAAAAATTGGGACTTCATAATAAAGAAAAGATTTTGTGACTGGATTGTAAATATTTTGTTAACAACAGAACCATAACCTCATTCTTTCTTCAGACGCTGTTTGGTTACCTCTTCATATAAATAATAGAATAACAGATAATGGAGATTAGAAAGATATACTTCCATCCCATGGTGTATGCGTAAAGGGCTAGTTGTACAATTTAGGTTAATGCCAATATGTACGTGATACTGATTTTGCACCCCTTTTTTTGTAAAGCTAACCGAGCAGGAATGTAATTTCGCCTTTCCCCCCACAGGATTTAGCCACAACACACACCACTCTTGTTTCATTTGAAACAATTCATGAAGTATATGCCAGGACAGAGTTATTAGTAACAATGCGTGCGCCCCTCGCGATCCGCTGATTTAACCCATGTCATGTCTGTCTTTGGGGAACTTAAAACCAGGGTGTATAGAACAACACAGCAAATTGAAAATGAACACCAGTCACAGGAGAGCATCCGGAACTGTAGCGAGCGAAACCCAATTTTAATAGTGGGTAGCAAAATGCTTAAAAAAAAAAAAAAAAACGGAAGAACAATTTCGGTATTTACTTGCTTAGTTAGCATTAAGTACATGTACAGAATGTAACAAAAAGTATGTCAAAACTTTAGGGAAATATTACTTGCAAATATTTCATATTAACAGGTTCTGGAAATGCTTTATTTCCTTGTGTTAGAGCCCTTTGTCTACAACTACATTTACATGGTGCGATATGCAAGCTAGAATAACAGCATAGCTGTCGTGTGGCAATAACCACACAACAGCACAGTTGCTTAATGCGTACAGTAGGTAAACATTCGCTTTTAACTTTGGTTAAATGGAAGGAAGTGTAAAAAATCTTATTTCCTAGCTGTAATTTTAATGGTGTTTAACGCCCGTTTTAACTACTAAGGCATCGTAGGTGGTGGATAGTAACGATACACGAGATGGCATTATAAACTGGGGAAAAAAAATTAAGGGAAGGAAGGGTTCCAGACCTAAATATTAGGGCACCTCCTCGACACTCGCCAATAATAAGAACTGAAGAAAACCTGAAAAACCTCAGTCAGGGAGGAAGTTCCTAATGGGAATCGAACTCCACACCTTCCGCTCAGGAGTCCAGGCCTTAACGACCTCGGCCACTCGTAGCGGTAGGTTCACTGCTGTTGTGGTCGTTCTGTACTACGTAATCCGCTTGACGCAACACCGAGCATGTAGTGTCACTTGTGTGTGTTTACGGACCTCGTTCCATATACAATAAATGAGGTACTCAAATGAGTAGTTGGCAAATGCTCATATGGCTTATAGATTAGCCGAAGGTGTAGAGGTGATGTGCGCATTCTGCAAGACTGCCAGACAGTGCGAGATACTCCCGAGATACATCAGCTTATCAGGGATTCCATGCTATGGCGGTTTGATGGATATGTCCGTGCTAACAAAGGACATTTTGAACATTCATATGGCTTTCTGTTTTTCACAGTTTTGTTTTTGAATATTCTGCTACGTGATAAAGTTGAAATGAAAAGGCTCTATCAAGGAATTAAAGCAATTCCGGACCCATGTTCATATAAATTTTTATCCAATATATATGTGAGGAATATTTCCCCAAATTTTTGACATTGCATTTTGTTATACCTGTATAATAAACTAATATAACTAAAATCTTGGAGACACGTAATTTAAATAACAAGTAGAGAAGCAGAGGCATAATGTAAAACAATTAAATAGTGGCAGAATTTTCGCTACATGTCGAACAACTCGTGTTGTTCAAAGGTAAAAGACAAGTGAAGGGGCTAAAAATAAATATTGAATACTGCAGGTAACGTAACGCATAGAAACAGATGAAACAAGCTTGTGCGAACCTGACAACGCAACATTGTGATTGGCCGCATGCTAGAGCAGCATTCAGGAAAAGGATGACAAAAGAGTAACAGGATACAGTGGCAGAGGAAATTGTTTGCTTATACATGAACAGGGGAGTGCTTATAACGGTACATTGAGGCGATGAGGAGCGCGCGCTTTATGAAAGACTGTAGTTGCCTCTGTCTTTCTATTAAATACTTTCTGATGCTGTGAGAGACAAAGTATCACTAAGAGGGATGAAATGTGGAGACATGTGACAGCGCGTGCTGTGCTACCGGAAATGGAGATTTAGCTTCTACAGAGCGTTTGTAGTTATTCATTCTGAGTGAAACTACTGTGGATGTCAAACCAATGTGAAACGCTCGACAAACTTTACTTTCGAGCATATAAATTAAGTTTTTTTGTGTACAGTTGGCAAAACAATTTTTTTAAAAAGTTTTATTGAGATTCTGAAACTTAGGCTTGGCATTCCTTCGAAAAGAGTAGCAGTGGCAGAATCTTGTAGTAATTCTTAATTTAACACCCGTTTTACTACTGAGGCACCACAGGCGGTGGGCACTATGAGATGAAATGATATATTGGGAAGGGATATTTTTTAAGGAAGGAAGCGTTCCAGGCATAAGTTTAGGTACCTCCCCGGCATTTGCCAGTTATGAGGGCAGGGGAAAACCTTGGGAAAAAAAAAAAAAACAATCAGGGAGGACGGTCCTGGCAGGATTCGAACCCCAGACCTCCCGCTCACGAGTCCGTGCCTTAACGACCTCGGCAACCCGTGGCGGTTAATGAAGAGATGTGATTGCAAAGATGATGACTACGAATTGATAAAAAAAAATATATCTGGAGTGACAACTTCACAAAGAAGGTATTGCTATAAATTACTTGATTTGATATTGATCGAAGTAAAGAATTGTTCGTTGGCTAAAGTAACGTTCAAGTCTAGAAAAGTAGCTGATGTCCGTTCAGGGTCCTAGAGAATGTTGGAAAAATGTTCTGGAGTTATTTCACCTTACAGAAGTGCAATTTATATAATAAAAATTTCAAAAAATACAAAATATGTATTAGATAAGAAACCAAGTCACGGTATATAAATTATCTAAAAGCATGGTAAAAGAGAAAACGAGAAAAAGGCAAGTAGGGCGTACATAATCTAAGGGAGGTAAATTTGAACATCATGGGGTCTGATAAGGGCCAGTGGAACAGTTGACCCATCCCTTTTCATTCATAAAAAATTAAAGGTATTCTATTCTGGTTGCTCCCTTGTCATACTACGATAAACAGTAACCTACACAATATAAAGAAGGTAATGGAAGCAGAAAGCACTTGTCTCTACCATATAAATATTTGGCGACTGTAAACACAAAGACAATCTTCGACGAACGAAGGGTAGAGTTTTTACTTCGGAAGAAGCACATGCTCTTCAAATTTTGTGCCCCAAAGAAGTTCGTCTTCATTTTGAGGTGCATAACGGGAGCGTGCAAGAGCTCTCGAGACACAAGACATGCCGCAGTTTATCCCCCCGCCGCCACGTCAGAGACACAGAAGTGGTACTCTGGAGATACTTGCCCGTCTCGTTGGGCAAATCAATACCTGCTGCATTGGGGGACGTTGGGAAACAACTGTCAGCGGCTTCTGGTCTATCTCGTCTTAAACACCTTGCACCGTCCGGACTGTACAAACATGCTCTCTTTTCACTAGTGCACTAATAAGTGTGGGTTTTTAGATATAACAAGTTTCGTTAAAGAAAATACGCAGTTGCGCCTTTCAAATGCTTATACAAGATTTTTAGAAAATATCGTTTTATATAGGTATGTGCGAATTCCAAAAGAATGCTATTGCAGTTATACCTATGAAACTATTTTTGAAAATGTTCTTCAAATCTCCATCTATCCTACTTACTAGAAAATTTACCAACAAAAAATGTATAGGAGTGTATGCGCGCATGTGTGTGTGTTAACGATCTAGTGGCCACCTTTTTGTTATTTCTCAATGAAAATTGGCATATACTAGCGTAGGTCAATAAGTTTCCGGCCTAACCATTTTCTAGGTATAATAAAGATAAAAACTATATTTCACTTTTCAATATAATTATCCTTTATTGCAATACACTTCTTAAATTTTTGAATTAATTTCAACCCCCCCCCCCAAATAGTCGGAAGTCTTGCCTGCAAAATGGGCATAAACAGCATCCATTACTTCTTCGTCACACTTAAATTTCCTTCCTCGAAGGTCCTTCTTGTGTTTTGAGAAGAGGAAATTTTTACAGGAAGCTTAGATTTGAGATGTAGGCTGGATGGTCGATCGCCTTGAAGCCACATTTCTTTACAGTTTCCTTTGCAACAAGAGCTGTGTGCACAGGCGCACATCACCACTTAGCTTTCCTCGCCTTTTCTCTTTGATGGAAGTACGTAGTCTGTGCAGTAGGCCTGCATAGTACTCCCCATTTACTGTGGTGTTCCTCTCCTTGAAGTCAATGAAGAGTATTCCTTCACAGTCCCAAAAGAGTGTAGCCATGATCTTCTTGGTTGACTGAGTGACCTTGCCTTTTAGAGGCGGTGCTTCGCCAGGTTTACCCCAATCCATTGATTCTCTTTTGGACAAGGGATCATAGTAGAGGACCATTGTTTTATCTCCTGTAACAATGGTTTGCAGAACTTCTCTCTCGTTGCCACTGCAGGGCTTCAAAAATATCTGACAACAGATGACTCGTTGCTGCTTTTGGACTAGGGAAAGAAGACACTGGTTCGCCCTGTTTGTATTTGTTTACCATTATTAATGTACTATCAAGAGTTGTAGAAAATGCATTCTAACATGGAAATAAAACGCTTCCGGACCCATGTTCATATAACATATTTTCTTCTTCTACGTGTGAGGAATGTGTCCTGAAAGTTTGCCAGTACCTTATTGTAACACCCGGTATAAGACACCTGCGGAGCACCTGAACACCTGAAGACGGTTTAGTGCAACCAAAAAGTCGTCTTCTTATTTGCTTCCACCCTCCTAAAATTACACCGAGTGATTTACTAAAGTATTCTGCGAAGTTTTAAAATGCTATATTTCGAACGTTCGCCGAAATTTGTCTTTTGAGCATATTTCAAATTGTGCCCCATAAAGTATGAATCGTAAGTGGAGCTACAAAAAATAGAAGAAATTCCTATAATTGAGACTAAGGCCAGGATTAGATATATACTGCGTGCATCCCATCTGGGTAAACTCTGTGGGATCATGTGCGGGGATACAGATCTCCGTATTGACCTGTCGCTTTAACGTAATCCAATTTGCCGCGAGGCGGTGTGACGTGTTTGTATTGTGTTGTTGATCCCCCAAATGAAGAGATCCTTCACTCTCTCAAGAGGATGTCGAGTTTCTTCCACTAGGCTCCCCTACGATTACCATCTGTTCATCAACAAAATTCCCATCAGATATGTTCATCGTTTCGTTATAGTGTGCAAAAATGATCCTAAATAATTAGTGCAAAAATATCACGTTATAGAACAAGTAAATAACTGATTACAATTATATAATAGTATACATGTTTAATTTATTATTCAAAATGTAATTAAGTAAATGTTTATCAGCTTTGTTATATGGTAAAAATGGATATTGAGGAAAGAAGTTAAACTAAAAACCGAAACTATTAAAATAAGGTTTTAATATGTGACAGGTCTCCATACCCCGAGTGAAGGTCTTTATATGTATGTATATATATATATATATATATATATATAATTTAATGGTAATAATTATTCAACATTTTATATAGCCTGTAGTAGGGAATAAGGCAATTTTATGTACCAGGAAAATGTGTGTAAGCTATCTGGCTCGTAGCTTTTGGCGCGAGCTGCCTATTGTCACAAAGGTAAAAAGTTCGTTAAGAATATACAGGAGTAGGTGTCGGCGAGAATGGATCCTTTGTCTGTGACATCGGATGATCACGATCTCACCAATAAGAGGACAAAAAGTTGAAAAGTTTAAAGTGAGCACGTATGGGGAGATAAGAGTTCACCAGTAATATTTGAATATTTTGAAGTTTCAGCGAGCCGTGAGCTTCCTTCTGGGGACCCTGTGATCTCTCAGGACCACGTGGGGAAACTTTGAAATTGGTATATAATGGGAAAATCTTTGCTAAGGACGCTTTTTCATAACTTCAGTTCAAATTAAGGTACGCAGTTTTTGGGCAGCGAGGCCTGCAGTTATGAGATACAGAGATGGTCTTCGGTTTGGGTAAAAGACGCTTTTAAGGTTTTCAAGTCATCAGTGTAGGTAGGTTCAGTGCTGCTATTTCGTACAGCTAGATGCAGTTTCGACGTCAGTTTAGGCAGCATCGCAGTTAGGCAAATTAGTTCAGTTTAGCGAAGCCGGTTAATCTCGTCGGCAAAGAGGTAACGAACCAGGTGGTCGTCAACAAAATATCGTACGAATAAACACTTCCAGGAGTTGAACGAGGCACTGTCATGTGATTTACACCTTTCCCTTTCACCTCCCTTCTCCCGTGACTACGAGGGCACAAAAGGCGACTTCGGGTCCCTGAAAGACCCGGGGTTCGAAGTGGGACCCTTAGCTGGTTGCTCTACCAGATATTATTACATCGAGGTGGTCGCGGCCGGCAATAACTAATCATAATTCGATCACTTGGAATTAACACCGCCCCTACGAGGCGCCCATGCCTATAATAACATCGTCGACATATTCTAATAGAAAGTTAAGAAAGAGAATTATGAAATTATATACCAGTATTAAAAATGAACTATCTCATTTGGATAAAGATAAAACTAAGACAGATATTGTTCCATTAGCTCCAGGAACAGGAATTCTTAACTTGATAAAGTAGCTCACTATAAGAACCAGAATTTTTATAAGATTTAAGGAGTACAGGAAAGTTGAAATATTAAATGTGTTTACTAAACACTATCACATAACAATCGTTAAAGAGTAGAGGAGAAAAATATTATACATGTTTAATGAAATTAACAAAATGTACAAACAAGCGTGCTGAAACACTTAACATGGCTTCCAATTATAACGCAATTTGATTAAGAATGTGAAGCTTGTCTCACTAATTGAGTACAAGGTAACAAAACGTAGATAAAAAGATAATTAATTCAGCAAGGAAGCGTAAGATACACAATATAAGATTTAAAAAATGCACCTAATTAATAAAAACAAGCAATTATAGAACCTGATTAACAAAAATAACTGAACATTAAATATTTTCTAATTATAATGCAGAAATTGAGAGATAAAAAATTTAGACAAAAATTCATTAAAGCACCTAAGTACACTTAACACTAGAACTGTGGCCGGGGTCAAAATGACCCCTAACTAAATTTATTGTTGAACAGTTTCCCCAGATATTCATATTTTCCCACAAACATTATAACTTTTATTCCATATTTTCCCTCTTTGTGATATTACATTTGGATATAAAAATATTTTATTTTTTCATTCATTTTTTACCTATTTCTAGAACGGCGAGAGGAGTCACATTTATAGCGCAACTTGCGACTAATGACCAATAATACAGTTACTGTAATCAACAATGTGCAGAGAGAAATATCGGCTCATTGTTGGGACCCGGCATGTGTATATACTATCAGTTTCATCTGTAAAGTTCCCATATAGGTAGTGTTGTGTTCAAGTTTGTCGTTTTCTTCAAACCCAGCCAGGATCGATGGATTTGTTTGGGCGTGAAAATCCTAAGTATGGCTACCTTCGGACGGGAAGTAAAGCCGTGGGTCCCGTGTCGTACATTTACGGCACGAAAAAGAACCTCAAGCCTGAAAGAGAGGCCTCTGAGCAAAATTTGTCGGCCGTTTCACGCCATGAGTTGAATGGGACGCTGATGATCTGAGCTGTTAAAGAGCGTCCATAAATAAAACAAATTAAAAAAAATTTGGTCGTCTATAATCATGTATCGTCAGAGAGGCCTTTCGGATGACGCGTTCTTTCTTTTCTTTCTTTCTTTCTTTTTTTCTTTTTTTTTCCGAGAGTTCCGACGTTGAATCAGAAATTGACCTATCAGACTCGAGTAGTGAATTTATGCCAAAAAACTACTGACAATGATGCAAATGCCAACGAGGATTCCTTATCCGAAGCGGATGCGAGTGCTAATGTTCCTCAACTATTATCTCAGTCATCTCAGTAGAGTCAGGCTCTATCAGATTCCTTCACAGTGAAAAGAGTGGCTAGAGCGGATCCGAATGGGAGGTTATCAACATATCGTCATGTTCGTCAGGAAGAAGGGCTGCTGTACATGTCCTAAAACAGCGAGGAGATCCCACTACACGTGCTTTCCAACAAGTGGATGACTCTCCCATCAGTGCTTTTCGTCTACTATTAAATCCAATCCAATCCTCAGAGGAACTGAAACACCAGTAGACTGTTTCATTCCAAGAGCTGGGGAAGATGATCACCATCATTACATCCGAGGAGTAATCTGTACAGATCTTTGGTTGCATTCGTGGCGATCTACATTCATCAAGGACATGTCACGAGATAGACTTCAGGAGCTGCTCAAATTTATCATAGGTCACTGAGGTAACTGAAAGATAAAAAAGAAGAAATTCATCCTTAAGCTGGTGAATGAACTAAAAGGGGGAGGAAGCTCAAGAAGAGCAACAAGATGAAGAACATAGTCCTTCCAAAAAGCGAAAGAAATATCAAATCAATATTGTAAAAGAAAAAGGGATTTTTGTGAGAAGCGCCGCAAAGCTGTGTGTGGAAAATGTGCATGATAAATACAGGTCTTTTACGCAAAATGCGTAAGGTTGTTCAGAAAAAAAAAGAAAAATTAATAATCCTTCAAATAAATGCACTGAGAAAAACTAGGAGGTGTAATAGAGTCATGAAAAGCAATAGCTAAATTTTCAGATTAAGTATGATGTATAACTTTTTCCACTTAAATATAATTTAATATTCATTAGTTTATTGTTGTAAAACAATATGTAAAATCAAATGATTCTGTTAATAAATAAAATAATAAAATTTTGGAAGTTTATATGTTAAGAGTCATAATGACCCATTCCTTCTAGGCATATTAGATTCTTATCTGTTCTAGTGTTAAAAGTCGTTGTAAGACAATTCAAGAAAACTAAACGGAATAAATTGAAGGGAAGCAGTTTCGGCAAACGTTTGAAATTAACTTTGGCTATCAGGAAAAGGAACCTGCCAAAACAGAGTTAAGCTCGACATGCCAAATACGACTCACTCTCCCTCATTCGCCAGCGAAGCATGCTTGGAAATTCGAGAAACCTTATTCCCATAAGAAGAAACTTATAAATACTCCACCCGAAGCGGGCATGTTCACAGCGACATTTTCTGAAGGTTATTACATAGCGCTCTTACATACAAACATAATTCTTAAACACATATTAGATTAATATTTCACATTTGCTATCTTCACGACGATACTTTTGTTAAATGTGAAACACATACATTGTTATAAATACAGTTTATGTTCTGAATTAATTTGTGTTATTATTTCAAAATAACAGAGAGAAAATTAAACACTATAGCACTTTTTAAATTTTAGGTTTGAAGGCTCAAGAATACCCCTACTACTACTAGCTTAATTTCCTTAATTTTCCGAAATTATTTTCTCTTATTTCATTTAAAGAGCACATGCCGAGTTTAAAAGCCTCTTCATGACAAGATGATTGGGCAGAAACAGAATTTGGCAGGCGTGTGTACACCAGGGACAAGCATATTACGTCAGTTCGCCAGTTGCCTACATACAAAATAGAGTTAATTTGTGAACAACAATATGCTGCGTTGAAGTTTTCCTTTCGTTTTCAGAATCTTACAGATTGTTGCAGCAGACATATGGTGATGATTTCTGTCACAATCCACAGCACTTCGATGGTTCAAGGAATTTACGGAGGGCCGTGTTTCGACAACAAAGCAAGGCGGTCCAGGTGCTCCAGCAACATCAATAAACGAAACCATGATTAATACAGCTGACGTCATTGTTCATGAAGACCGACGAATAAAATTGACAGACTTGCAGACATGTTACACATTTCCCATGGCAATACATTTTCCATTTTGCATGATCATTTGAATATGAGACGCTTTTGTGCAAAATGAGTCCAAGATCACCGACTCCTGAACAGAAGATGGCGCGAGTGGAAGTTTGTAGGGAAATTCGAATGTGTCCTCAATCCTCCATACTCCCCAAACTTAGCCCTCTGTGACTTTTACTTCTTTCCCTGTCTGAAAAAAGGAGCTAAAGGGAGCATTTCGATACTTCCGAGGCAGTCGTGAAAAAGGCTAAGGCGGTTTTGAAGATGATGTCAAGACTGCAGACGCTTTGGGAAAAGTGCATTCAACTGAACGGAGAATACTTAGAAAAAGATTACACCAATGTGGACTGAGCCTAGTGTATTCCATGAGCAAACAAAAAACATGCTCAATCTGTTTTGTACAGCCCTCATGGAAAAGTACCAGGTAGGCTACATAAACGCAACAATGGACAATACAAAATTCTTTGTTAAATTTTGACGTGTGATCAAAGGTCTGCCGTTGATAACAGTTAAAACCCTTTACAGTTTTGTGTACTACTCTAAAGTTTAATTAGCATTCAGTAAGAGAGAGAGAGAGAGAAAACAACATTTCTGAGCCTAAAAGGTTACGATCCCTTTAATATTTGTAATGTGTGTTATTACCAGTGCATTAAAAGGCCTATAAGCGCAGCGCGTTGCAGAAAGCCATATTTTCCATTATGGAAACGTAATAATATGAAACATATGAATGCCGAGTTACCTTCAAAAGCTCATTATCCTGCGCGAGTGTCTCCAACCGAAGGAAAACCATAATTTTGCCATAAGCTGAAATTTCAGAGACATGCCTCAGGACTCCGAGATGCATATGGAGTTATAATGGGAAGAGTCAGGCAGGAAATGAGATGACTAGTAACGTAAGGTGACATTCCGGCACGAGAATGGCTTTCGTTTTAACAAGTTGCAACCAAAAGCGGCTCAAGTTGGAGGAAACATTACCCTCTGCGGCAATCTGTAAAATGGAGCCGCGTTAAATTGAGTTATGGCGCGTTCCTTTGCTGCAACATCTTCGAGCAAATATTGGTGAAGTGTATGACATACATTGAGGTAAGTTTATTACACCTACATATTTCCGTTCTGTATAGTTTTAGAAAAGGTTTGGAATCTGTACAGAAGGTAAGAAGAACCGCCACATTCTCTGAAAATCATTTAAAATGAGTGCTTTACTCTGTGTGCGCTGTATAGCTGAAAGATAAGCGTTTTGTGTGAAAGCATATAATAATATTATATAACTGTAACGAATATGCTTTTTTTCACAAGAAAACTGCATAGTGATTCTAGTACAGCGTTTTATTCCAAATTCAAATATATAGTTAAAAATGTTCCATCAGGTGTATGAATGGTGGTGGTAGTGGTAATGAAGTTTAGTGTGACAGACTTACAAGCACACAAATATCGGCCTTGCGGCCGTATATGCTAACACAGTGTATTTAACAAAAAAAAAAAAAAAAAAAAAAAAAAAAAAAAAAAAAAAAGTTATACTCAAGAACGATCATTTGTTGTGATTAACTTCGTACCTAACCTACACATATAAAACATGTATACATACATCCAATATCATTTTATTACTCATTTACTATGAATATTTTTATATACTTTTGCACAAGCATTTATAGAACCCCTACCTCTGGGGCTTCTACCTGTTCTCATCATTCCTCCCCAACTCCCCCATCTTCTCTTTTGTCATTAGCCTTCTCCGTTGAGTATTCGAGAGAAATATTCCTGATTTGTGTATGTCTCATGCACAAACAGGCGTTCAAACTTTTGTTGAAATTCAGAAATTCAGACGGTAAATGCTCATTTCTTAAAACTTCTGTTTACCTCTGTCATAACATGTCTCCAGGTATCGCTTTCTCCGCTCATCGGTCAAATTCTTTCCCCGGACACACAAATTATTTTATTTCCTTTCCAAGAGCCTAAGCTGAGCCATTCGAGACCACTTTTTCATTCTTTTCCCCAGACATGTAAGTAATTCCCTCACCCTCATACATATCTATTTGAGCTTGCATGTAAGTGGAACCTTTTCAGTGCATTGTGCTTCATTATTTTGATGAACAAGGGGGGGAGAGAGGTGTCCTGGCGTCGTAAGCCGAAAAGGCCTGAGAAAAGAAAGGAAGCTTGTTTGGCGAAGCCATGGATCTTTAGGGAGGATGTGTTCGCTAAAGTGCGGCAAGGTTCTGGAGCTCTCCGAGAGTTGTATCCGGTCCAGAGCTCTCGTTCCATGAACCTGACCCAAAAGCTGCGCGTATACCGTGCCCATAATACGGGCGATGGTTCTGCACAGCTGTGAGATTCGGGGAGCCGCGGCTCCGTCCACGATCCGCAAAAACCGTGCCTAAGGATTACGTACGGCACTGACCGCCTCTTCCCAGCCCACATCCTACACACCCATTCCAATGTTCCATATATCACAGACGGAAGAGAACCCGGACGCTTAATGATATAATCCTGAACCACCCAAATGAACTGGTCAGATCACTAGGGGACTACGACCACAAGGCCCCCTAGAAGATGCAGATCTTACTGGCTTCCCAAGGACGTCATGGGACCCCTTGCATGCGCCCAGCTCGGATATAGCCGCCCGCCATACATTGGTCCATACAAAAATCTAGCTTCTTACCCTTGGTCTTTAAACTCTCTCCAGTTAACCAGCCAACGGCAAACCGTGCTGAAAATATCGGAGTTAAGCAGCATTGGGCGTGGTCAGTACTTGGATGGGTGATCGTCTGCGAATACCACGCGCCGTTGGTACCAATCTGTCAAAAAACCTTTTCCTGTTATATTTTGAATTTCCTACGTCAATGGAGCAGTAAAGCCGCATGTTGACTATTTGACATCCACCTAGGAAAGGTTCCAGGTGACCTGAACTGGCTTCTGACTTCTGGAGAAGGCAGTAAGAGCTGAGAGGCGAGACAGGTAACAGGGTCTGCCCATCATATTCCGTCCCGACCTTTGTATAAAGAAAATATTAACAAGGTTTACTTAATGGTAGTTGATTTCAAGTTAATAAAACATTTGTAATGATTTGTGCTAAACATGTGTGTTTTGTTGTGTAATCCCAGCGAATAGATTCTCCCCCTTTCCTTTTAATTATGTATTGACGTTTTGTCTGAGGAGGTTTGGGCGGGACCGCGTCGCCCAGGCCTCAAACCCCAGGTCTCTTAGCTAGCATGAAGTAGATTTAGGAGTTAGGCGGATCTGGGAGTGACAACATCTACAGCATAACAATAGCATTTAATACAACAATATGATTGGCTTTTATCCAAGTTAAGATTTTAAAAATGTTATAATTTTAAAACGCATAAGAGTTGTCCAATTAAAATGGCTCAATGTTTGTTTATATATTCATTAACTTTAAATTACGGGCTTCTTAGTTTTGAAAGATGAGTATATCGCTTTGAAGACTTTTATACCATCAAAAGTTTAGCTTTAAATTTACTCTCCCCAACCGTGCTCTGCATCTCCCACGTTTAGCGTATAATTTATGATAACTTTTCAGCAATAAAAACCTGAGAATTTTACGCACCGTTTTCTTTCTCGTTGTTGTTCAACAGAATGCGCGTCATTGCTTTGAAGGATCAGGCCTTTGGTAATTTTTAACCGAGCCTCTGGAGTTTAAAGCGGCAGGAGGGCTATTTCAAAAGATGGGCATCCGTTTAAATGAAAGCATCTTCACGGTTTGGAGACTCTTCCACTTAAAAACGCTTTCAATTTTTTTCTCCTTGCTTGTAGCACGTAAATAGGGAAGTTTTATTCAATCAACTGCGATTACAACCCCTGGAGAATCAATAAAGAGAAGGGAAGGATGGAGCAGTAGAGGAAACTGAAAGGGAATGCTCAAACGTTTCCTTAAACGAGCAGTTGGAAAGAGAAGACGTGTAGCTTAGGGAGAACACGACGCAGTCTGCATCACTTTAAACGGTTGGGAATAAACCGTTCTGAGAGAATAGGGAGAAGAACGTGATAGAACACAAGGGAAGAGGAAAAGAATGAGGGATACAGAGAAATGAAACGAGGTAAAGGTAAGAAGAATAAACAGAGAGAAGAAAAGGGAACAGTAGCAATAAAGAGCAGAAGGAATGGAGGAAGTCACAGGAGAGAAAAGGAATGAAGAGAAGAAGAAATAGTAAAGAGAGGAGAATAAAGAAGGATTGAGTAGAAGAGAGAAAGGGGAAAATAAAAGTGAAGAGTAGATGAAGTAACTGAAGAAAATGAAGTGAAAAGAGAAAGACAAGATAAACAATAAAGAAAAAGAAATTGAGGTAGACAAAAATAAGCTAACATAGGAGAAAAGAACAGGCAAACGGAACAATAAAAGTGTAAAAAAGATTAGAGAACAGAAATGCGTGATAGAAATTGATGACGCAAGAATTTTTTTAACAGTAAAAAACGCCCGTTTAACTATTGAGGCTGTGGACATTGATGACATATGAGATGAAATGATAAATTGGGAAAGGAATATTTTTAGAGGAAGGAAGGTCTAACTTTAAGGCACTTCCCCGGCATTTGCCATTTATGAGGACTGAGGAAAATCTGCAAAAAACCTCAGTCAGCGAATGGAATCCGAGACCTCTCGCTGACGAGCCCGCGCCTTATCGGCCTCTGCCACCGTGACGCAAGATGAAATGATAAACTGGAAATGAAAGGCAGACCTAAGTTTAGGATATTTGCCGGGCATTTGCCAATGGTATGGACTGAAGAAAACCTCGAAGAAAAAAAATCCTGTCAGGGATGTCAATCCTGGCAGAAATCGAACTGCAGACCTACCGCTCCTTAACGATTTCTGTCACTTGTGTCAGTAGGGACAGGGAAAATAAACAGGAAGGGAAGTGACAGTAATAGTAAAATAATGGAGATGAAAAGCATTGAAAATTACAGAGAGGCTGGAGCAAAACGGAGAAGCCGAATAGACGCGAGACTGATGGGCTTAAAGCTCCACTCCACGAGTTGAAAGTTATTTGTTTCATACTTCATCTTCAAGAATGAAACATTTCGAACTTAGTATGAAGCCATTTTCAAGGTTTTATACATCATTTGTTACTGTCAGCTTGAAGCATAGTCATCCGCTTACATAAATAACACGAGATAAACTTGGATTAAGGCAAAAAATTGCGGGAACGGTATAAAGATTGACAAATAGCATGCTATCAGATTACAAGCCATCTGTTTTTCTGCCACGTGACATTAGACGAAAATTAAAGCCGTAACTTCCACAACAATGCAAGTCCAGTTGAAATTATTTTGAAAAAAAAAAAATGAATAAAAACTGCATATCTCTTCAAAGTGAAATTTTAAATCCGATTTACTAATACTGAAATGAAATGACCGAAATCATTTTGTATATTTGAAGAATGGAACTGACGAACGTTCTAAGTACCACTTTTATATTTAATCGTTTTATTTCAAAAGTACGTTTGATATGCTCAGAGCCATATTCCTAGTCGTCATGGATAATGAAGTAGTTGAAATTCTCGTTAAAAGATAGCGTCATGCTATGCTTCCATCAGGGGTCTTAGTGCCATGCCATGATGATAAAAGTTTTTATATTACAGTTAGTAAGTGTTCATAGCTTTTAGAGCTGCGATAGAAATTTCGCTCTTATAAAGAAAAGAAGAAGTGTAAGAAAGGCCTTCATTCCCCAAGGTTTACAAAAGATTAAGCTAAAGCTATAAATTCTTTTCATGTAGTTCCAACGGAGTCAAGTGATTTATTTGGTTTTAAGAATGTTACTGATTCACAGTTAACTTTAAATAAGTGCAACATTTCAAAATGTGCAATGCTTAAACTATCTCGAACTCGTATTTTAAAGAGAGGAAAATCAAGTTGATATACAGCAACCTGTGCTATGTCTGAAAGATCATAGAAAAAATGAAACACCTCTCGTCCATGTTGCCATTTCTTCTTCATGAGCACAGAGAGTTTTATGAGACATCAATTTCACCTCTGTGTAAGAATTGAAAAGCTTAACTCTTCCTATTAGTTGTGAGGAATGAATGAATAGTGTTTAACGCCCGTTTTTGCTACAGAGGCACCACAGGCGCTGGACACTGGTGATACATGACATGAAATCATGCATTGGGAAAGGATTTTTTAAGGAAGGAAACGTTCCAGGTCTAAGTTTAGGGTACCTCCCCGGCATTTGCCTTTTATGAGGACTGAGGAAAACCTGGAAAAAACTTCAGTCGGGGAGGACGGTCCTGGCGGGATTCGAATCCCAGACCTCCCGCTCACCAGTCCGCGATTTAACGACCTCGGCCATCCGTGGTGGTTCAGTTGTGAGGAGAAATTATGAAGATTGGAATTCTTGTACTCTTTCATAATACACGTTTGTACTTTTGTGCAAACATTATATGTTCTATTCATCATAATATTGTTTTTGTAATTATTTACCTATAAAATATGAAATTAAATGTAACAAAAGTATGAATTGGAATTTTTAACCGACTCGTACATAATAAGTCGGTCCTGGTGATGTAATGGTAACCATACTTGCCTCCTAAACCCAAGATCGCGGTTCAATCCCGGCCAGGATCGATAGATTTTTTTTGAATCTTCAAGTCTAACTTCCTTCGGAAGAGAAGTAAAGTTTTGGGACTCCTGAACAGCTGGTGCGAGTGGAAGTGTGTAGGGAATTTCGAAAGTGTCCCCTATTCTCCACGCACCTCAAAATTAGCCCCCTGTGACTTTTATCTCTTTCCCTGTCTGAAAAAAGAAGTTAAGGGAGAGGGCGTTTTGGTACTTTCAAGGCTGTCGTGAAAAAGGCTGAGGCCGTTTTGAAAAAAAATTCAAAAGATGCCTTCCAGCACGGGTTCCGGACTGGCAGGCGCGTTGGGCAGAGTGCGTTCAATGGAACGGAGAACACTTTGAAAAAGACCACACCAATCTGGACCGAGCCCAGTGTATTCCATACTTTAAAAAAAAAAAAAAAAAAAAAAAAATCTCAGTCTTTTTGACTACCCTCATACGTTATTAATGGGTATAACATAACATTATTATGTCAGTAATTCTTCAAATTTTTATTAAAAACATTATGCAACTCGGTCATAAATTACATAATTTATTCATTTCTTTTCATAATCTCTTTTCTTTCCTCTTTTGGGGGAGGATAAAATGGATAAAATGTATTTTCTATTTGGCTTGTAAATAATCGTTACGTTTTATATAAAATATTTCCTTTAAAATAAACTTACATTCAAATTTCTGTTTTAAGGAGTTCGGGAATCCTGTATTTATAAAAAAGATAATTTTAACAAAATAAAGTAATTTGGACAATTTTTGTTCATAAAACTATTACACCAGAAATATTAAATTTCAGAAAAAATTATCGCCTTTGTATGTAATAGTAGAAAAACGTATATAAAAATTTAAAAGTATGAGGTCAATTTCACATGCCACCTGCTAAATATATCTCTTTTACCTGCTGGTAAACGTAAAACCCTGTAGGTGTTTAAAAATAATGAGAGGGCGTTATTTGAGATAATTTTGCCGTAGTATCAAAGTAAATTGCTTGTAGTTAATAACAAGCAGCGTAAATTAAACGAAATCCTACATAATTTTATGACATGGAAGCTTGTGTGGTATTTTCAACATACCTCTGACGACGCCAACCACATAAACTGCATTTTCCGCATGCCTTACATTCCATACTTTTTGTCTCTGTGGCGACGTACTACCCACAAGTATTTTGATCACACATCATCATAATCGTCATGGTTTAGAGGTGTGTAATGTGTTTGATGTCTAACATGCCTCGATTATGAAACGAGTTTGTTTATTTAAACTGCTGAATTCTCTTATACACAGTTTTATACTTTGATAATAAACTGATAAAATAAAATAAAATATTTGAGTTACAGGCCGCCTGAACGCGGCTGTTTACTGCGTAGTGAAACCGCCGTAACCGGAAAAAGGGAGATAAAATCACCTGTGGGTAAACTTAAGATTTTAATTTTAGTATACAGAATAAGTTAAAAATACTGCAACACTAAATAAGTTTCAGTGACATGAAAATATCGTGTGGGGGGAATTAAAAATTATTTAAAATGAAGTAACTCTCTTAAATTTGTACATTTTCCAATGTCATTAAGAGTTTTTCAAAACATACCCACACTAGAAACTTCTGTACAAGTTTATTGTTCTAAATGTATAAAACAAAATAGTCAGCGAATAAAAACCGCTTCTTTTGTTTACAGTGTTTTGTCAGTAATAACATAAATAGGGTCCTTTGTTTATATCCAGGGAATCATTTATTCATACAGAAATATCTTATTTAATGGATTAAATCTGACATCTAGTGTGTTAAATAACTCTGTCTCATGATGCGCTAAAGGGAAGACTTCTAATTTTAATTATAGTTGTCTATGAAGACAGCAACAATCTCATCTAGATGTCGGTCCTGGTGGTGTAGTGGTTACCATACTTGCCTCCTAAACCCAAGAACGCGGGTTCGAACCGATGGATTTTTTCGGGGCGAAAAAACCTAAGTATGGCTTCCTTAGGAAGGGAAGTAAAGCCGTGGGTCCCATATCGTACATTTACGGCACGAAAAAGAACCTGAAGCCTGAATGAGAGGCCTCTGAGCAAAATTTGTCGGCCGTTTCACGCCCTGAGTTGAATGGGACGCTGATGACCTGTGATGTTAAAGAGCGTCCTTAAATAAATCAATCAATCATCTAGATGCAATGAATTTAATAAATGATATGCACTCGGATCACAACCCAATCCCACTTGCAACGTGACAAGGATCGTAAACAAATTTACTCAAACTGGAAGCGAAAAGGACTTAAAGATCAGGTCGCCCGAAAAGTGTAACTGGAGAGAATACTTCATTGTATGTCCTCTGTGTGTGCAAGAAAATACAAAAGTTTGTAAAATAAATTTGTTTTTTGAATCAAATATAAGCCAAAGTTCCGTGATTAAAATCCGTATAAAATTAAACTTTTGCAGAAAAATTCCGAGAACGATCCCAATAGAAGAATGCAGTTTTGAGAATTAATACTGTAGCGAAATAAAAACAAATCACGTCTGCCTGAATGGATTTGTCAACTGACGCAACTGCCGATACTGGTCAGACGCATATCAACAATGGGTGAAGAATACCACAACTAATATCCAAAAAAATTAATGCCTGGGCTGGAATTGCTTGCTGGTGATTATATCACTGACACTTTCTCCTATAGCGAAATGTTAGCATATTTGGATTTGCTTTGAAACCAATATAGTACCGATTGGAAAATTTTCTTTCTCGTCCAGTCAACCATGGGCAACTCAGAGATGACATCTATATCCAAAAGATGGAGCTCCACCTCACTATCGACAGAATACTCATCAGCACTTAAACCATAATTTTCACAGCGATGGATTGATAGGTCAAATAGATTGGACAGCAAGATCCGCAGATTTGTCATCTTTGTAATTTGTTTTTGTGGGGTCATTTTAAGTCAATAATATATCAAGTAAGAGCAACAACTTAAATTGTTGATTTGTTTTATTTACGGACGCTGTTTAACATTTCAGGTGATCAGCGTCCTGGTCCTTTTTTGCGAGGTAAATGTACGATATGGGACCCACGGCCTTACTTCCATTCCAAAGGAAGCCATACTTAGCATTTTTACATCCGAAAAAATCCATCAACACTGGCCGGGATTGACCGCAATCTCGGGTGGGTATACGAGGCAAGTATGGTTACCACTACACCACCAGGATTAGGAGATCTGTAGTATCGAATAATGGAAACGATGCCAGACATTTCTAAACCCTGGTTGTCATTCCTTAAATGACTTCTATTGTCAAGCATCAAAGGGCTACCAATTTGAACGCAGAATTTAGACATCAGGCTACCTTTTTTCTTTTTTGTTAAGGAAGAAGCGTTGTGTTATACGCTATATTTCTTGTTTCCTTTTTTAACAACAAATTTGCACAGAAGTATCCAGTGTGGGCAGTTTTGAAAAAAAAAAAAAATAAGTAGAATTATTCGAAAACGTAAAACATATTGGCTATTCCATTTAAAATAAAAAGAGCTGTAGTTCCTTTCGGTTAAACCGGAAGTAGAAAAAAGTCGGCAATATAATTGAGTTCTCAGAATACGATTATGCCACACACCGAGTTTCATGTTACTGAACCACATGCTTCAAAAGTTATTTAGGTGGAACGGGACTTTAAAGTATATGTATAAGGTATTTATTAGATTTTTTTAATAGTGTTTAACGCTCGAGTACTACTGAGGCATCACAGGGGATGGACACTGATGATACATGAAATGAATTGATAAATTTGGAGAGGAGTTTTGTTTAAAGGAAGGAAACTTTCCAGGCCTAAGTTTAGGGTACCTCTCCGGCATTTTCCATCTATGAGGACTGGGCAAAATCGGGAAAAACCTCAGTCAGGAAGGGCGGTCCTGGCGGGAATCGAACTCCAGATGTACCGCTCACGAGTCCGCGCGTTAACGACCTCGGTCACCCGTGGCGGTCACTAAAATTTAAAATTAGTAATAACAAGCACTATATCGTGTTGCAAGATAGGTTTAAAGTGATGTCCCTCAGCGGCAATACATTGCCGGCGCTTCGTAGGAAATTATTTTAGAACATGGCGGTTAGAAACACGTTCTTTGTAATTAAGAGCACATTAGCACAAATTTAAATGCATTAAAGCATCTATATTCGTCGGTCCTGGTGGTGTAGTGGTTACCATACTGGCCTCCTAACCCAAGATCGCGGGTTCGAACCCGGCCAGGACCGATGGATTTTTTCGGGGCGTAAAAATCCTAAGTATGGCTTCCTTCGGAAGGGAAGTAAAGCCGTGGGTCCCGTGTCGTACATTTACGGCACGAAAAAGAACCTCAAGCCTGAAAGAGAGGCCTCTGAGCAAAATTTGTCGGCCGTTTCATGCCCTGAGTTAAATGGGACGCTGATGACCTGAGCTGTTAAAGAGCGTGCATAAATAAATCATTCAAAAAAAAATTAAAGCATCTAGTAACACAAGAACGCACAAAAATTCGCTGACAAAGCCCCTGTTAAACGAACTACAAGTTGTACAAGATTATTGCCGATTACAGATAATTGAAGTTCAAAGGTGAACTTTGTAGTATGCTGGGTAAATACAAGTAACAATTAGCAGATAACCCTTAGGCTAGCTTCAAATCATAGAAACGCAAATGGCGTGTATAATATTTTTCCATCCAGAAAGAAGACTAACACATGATAAGCGCCATATTTAAGGAACAAAATTTCTGTTGACACCTGTACCCAAGGTGAAGTGCGCAACACTTCACACACATGTAGCTGATATTTGAAGTCGTGTGCTTGCTCCTCGTCAAATTGCAGGAGAGTTCGCGTTTTATTTTATGTCCGCGACACCTCTGTGAACACCGTCGTGCTCCCTAGTTACCTTATGGTTTGTCGGTAGCGTGCGGAGGAAAAGTGACGGTTACTATTGCATCTCAATAAATATGGGTGTCTGTGAACAGCTTCAACAAGGAGCCCTGGGTGTGTTGCTCTATGTATATCGTGATACAACCGAAGCAGGCGTCGACTATGAAGTTTTAAAGCAATCTATCATTATCAATTCTTTTGTTACGTAAAAGAAAGATTTAACATAAAAGTAATACTTTTTCCGACACTAGATGAACTTCATGGTACGTGTCTGTAGAAAATTGGAAGGAAGGACAGTGAAAATTGTGAAATATGTAGTCAAGAAGATACCCCAGAGCACGCAACATTTGAATACATGCTCAAGAATTGGAAAGGGTAGACTAGCATTACAAGAAAAACCACTAACGCATCTACAAGACTTCAATAAATATCATAAATAAATGTCCTGAGGGAAAATTTGTTGACTTGGCTTATTTACGGACGCTCTTTAACAGTTCATGTCATTAGCGTTCCATTCAATTCTGGGTGTTAAAAAGGTGATAAATTTTGCTCAGAGACCTCTTCTTTTAGGCTTGAGGTTCTCTTATGGAAGTATGGCTATCATCACCAGGGCCGACAAAGGGAAGATAACACATAAGCAATTTCATATAGGTAGCACTTTTGTTGTTTTAGTTTTAGATTAAAGAACTAACAACTGGACTTTCAGACCGGCACGTTCCCAATCGATGTAGGGGGCTATCCCTTTCGAGTTTCCGGTTAGGAGCGGCCTGGGTGCCGATTGCCATTAGAAAATGAAATGAAGATGTAATAGTCCACAAGAACGAAATGTTAATAAACTGTATATGTATGTAATAAAAAAGTAGGTGAAGTATATAGACAAATTTTACAGATATCCAGTGCCTATTTTTGTATGGCTAATTAAATAAAAATGTATTTTTGGTTAGGTGAAAGAATATAAATTTACAAAATAAATAATCAATAGATAGCTATTACGACCACAAAGTAGCATATTTATATTAAGTTAAATGCAGTGATCTAGTTAGTTAAATTGTGTCATATAAGTCAACAAAGACTGTCAAGTTAGAAAAGACTGAAGGTTATTCCTTTTTATCGCGCATAGCAAAGAAACATTGTTGAAACAATGCTGCGGGTCACGATTAGTGGAAAAAAACAGAAGTCGCTCGCGCATGCGTCTGTACACAAGGTAGGAGCAAGCTACTCAGTTCGCTAGTTGCCTACATACAAAATGGAGTTGATTCTTGAAGAGAATGTGCTGTGTTGAAGGTTTGCTTTCGTTTGGAGAAGCTTACAGATGGTTGCAGCAGGCATATAGTGATGTTGTTCTGCTACACTCCACACAACCGATGTTTCAACAAGTTTAAGGAGAACCGCGCTTCAATATCAAAGCTAGGCGGTCCAGGTGTTCCAGCAACAGCAGTAAACAAAACCATAAATAACACAGCTATCGTCATTGCTCGTGAAGACAGATGACAGACCTGCAGACATGTTACACTTTACCCTTGGCAGTGCATTCTCTACTCTACATGATCACTTGAACATGAGACGCGTTTGTGCGAGGTGGGTCCCAGGATTACTGACTCCTGAACAAAAGATGGTGCAAGTGGAAATGTGTAGAAAACTGGGAATGTATCCTCCATACTTCCCAGATTTAGCCCCTTGTAACTTTTATCTTTTCCCTGTCTGAAAAAGGAGCTAAGGGAAAGCGTTTTGGTACTTCCGAGGCCGTCGTGAAAATAAAGGCTGACACAGTTTTGAAGATGATGTCAAAAGATGTTTTTCCATCAACAAGTTCCGGGACTGGCAGAGGCATTGAGCCAAGTGCTACTCAACGGATAATACATTGTAAAAGATAACACCAATCTGGACCGAGCCTAGTGTATTCCATGTGTAAAACAATTTCGTCTTTTTTGATTAGCTCTCATTAATTGAAATGAGAGAATTATATAAGAACATTACGCCATCATACAGACATTATCAGAATTATAGGCTTAAATTCACGTTTATCAATATTTCAAAATCTGTAACATCAAATTATGAGCTTAGCGCCCCGACAATTAATAGCGAAGTAGTGTATCACTAGGCTTGATAAGAAAATTGATAATTTGGTTAGCACCATGGTGTAATAGCCATACGTCCCTATTTCGGGGTCGCGGGTTGGATTTCCAAACGTCATTGAGAATGTTCTACATTGGGGACGGTTCCCCGTGAGGACAATTGTGTGGGTAGCTTGTAGGTTTACGTATATGTTGGGTTTAATTAGGTTAAGACCCCTGGCACCTCATTCTCTCATCTCCGCTATAAACGCACTTTATGGGTCCCAGCTACAGGAGTAGATTAGATCCCTGCTAACCCAAGTAAGAGACGGGAGTGCTCTTAAACGGAATTTGGACGACATTCGAGAAAAAAGTACTACGTTGATTAAAAATATTTTGAAAATAGCAAGATAAATCTGTATTAAATCTAGGAACACGTTTATGACATTCACGACCAGACACAGTGAAGTTGATGTTGCAGTGCAGGAAATACGAGGTTGAATCAAAAAGCAACCTTCATTTAGCAATCAAAATTCAGAATAATGTATTTGAGTGTTGACTTATAAATAACTGATATTCACAGCGACCATAACAAAATGGCAGCCCTCTGGAAACATGCACGAGCGAGGTGCAGCGAACAAATATAATATATATACATTTGTGAGGGGATAGTGAGGGCGAAAAACCAACTGATATTTTTGTCACTTCAGCAGGTCTATTAGTTGCAGAGAAAGTGTCAGCATACTGCAGTTACACCAGACACTGTCGCTGCTTTAGAACAAGTGACACAATCGGCAGGTAACAATCGACGATATGGCTGTACAGTTGAAGGTCAGTCACGACATTATCCCCCACATTCTACAGTTCCGCAAAGTCTCCGCTAGGTGAGTACCAAAACATTTCATTCCTGAACTAGAAGAACGTCATGTGGATGTTTGTAAAACACTGCTATGACGCTCACTACTTCCAGCTAGAGACCAAGCAAGCCATCATAAAGTGGTGAGAATTCATAATCGCCAAAACCAAAAAAGTTTCTTACCGCTGTGTCGTCCAGAAATTGAAGCTCACGATTTTCTTGAACTCTAAAATTTCAATTATGAAATATTTATTATCCAGAGGACGCAAATGTTAACATGGAGTCATACTGCGCTCTGCTTGAGAACCATTTGAAACTTGAAACGTCGAGGTTTGCCCACAGTTGTTGTACTCTTCAACATGTCCCTACACAGCTCATGCAACGGTTCAACAATTTATTTGCAGATCTTCATTTTGAGTGTATCCCTCATGCTGCTTATTTACTGTAACTGGCAACCTTCCGATTGTGTCTTTGCACCAATCAAAGAAACACTGTGCTGCAAGAAATAACGAACTGAATGGTTGCACAGTGAGTCACAAAAATATTTTTATCGTGAAACTCAAGGTTAGTGAATGGCACACTAATGAACAATCCAAGTGTATAAGTGTTAAAAATAAAATTAATTCGGTTAATTTTTGACTCATCCTTGTAGCTATACATTTCTTCAACAGATGATCATATTTCGATCCCGAAACAAAAATACAGTAACTGCCAACACCACAGTTTAGCTACCCAGAGTCTTTACAACACTATCAGAAAGAAGACCAATTTGGGGCTATTGTTTCATCTGGCGAATTCGTTCGTATACGGCTACTTGTGACTTATTTCTGTTTCCAGTAAACAAGGAAAAAATTGTCGTAAGTCATAGTTTGGGAATCTAAAAGATGCTGTTGCGTGCTACGAAAATAAGATTGGTGGCATCTGTAAAGAAGCATTGTGTGATTGCTTCTCTGATTTGTTCCAGTGGTTGCAGTTTGTATCAAAGAGTTGGAAACGAAAATTGTAGGTGATAAGATGAGTTGAATGAATGAATTTCAACGACCAACATAGTAACATTACAATTAAATGTACATAAACAAACAAAATATCTAAGAATTTAGCAATTCCAAAACTAAAGGTCTCCCATACCTTAACCACCAGGTTAAGTGTACGGTAAAGGAACCCCTAAAATAAATTACCATTTTTACAGCTGTGTGTGCCCGCAAGCTCCTTGATTATACTTTCCCAATTTTCCTTTAATTTTCTCAATAATTCCCCAATCTTGTGTGTTTTTTCTATTTGCATATCTGACAACATTTTAATTGCCACTATATCTTGTAGTTTATCCCATTTTTTCATCACAGATACTATTCCTCCACCTTTTTACCATTTCACACTCTATTAGACAATGGAATACACTAACCATCTTTCCACACATACTACATATTATTTGAACTTTTTTCTTAACCTTTTTAGAAATAACATCCCTCTATGAATCCATTAAAGATCTATTCCTCCCAATTGATCGCAATTGCCTATATATTTCTCCCGTCCCCAATTTCTTTTAACTACTTTATATAAACCAAAAGAAATTTTATCCTCTAAGCAAGCCCAAATCTCTTGCTTTTATATGTCTCCTACCCTCTGTCTCGCTTCTTTCCAAAATTCATTGATGTTACTTCACCCAGTCGTCACACATTACCAATTTCATTTTGCAATCGTTTCCGCACCCCCCCCCCCAAACAACTCTCACTTCCCAGTACATCTCTTTGGTACATAAGACATTCTATTGGTACATTATATTGTTTAATTTTAGACATCTGCGCCAATATTTCAAGATTCTCTCCACTATTATACCTTTCCTTCCTTTTTTGGTAACCCAGAACTTCTCTGCAAAACATTCTATGTACATCAACCTTTGTCCACCCCTTTGACACTCCCCAAAATTCTACTATATACATAATCTTTGACTCAACCGCAGTCTCATATAATCTTTCTAGCTATTTCTCGGTCCCGGTGGTGTAGTGGTAACCACACTTGCCTCGTATACCCAAGATCGCGGGTTCCATCCCGGCCAGAGCCGATGCATTTTTTCAGACGTAAAAATAATAAATATGATTTCCTTCGGAAAATAAATAAAGCTGTGGGTCCAATGTCGTAGATTTAATGCATGTAAAAGAACCTCAAGTATGAAAGAAGAGGCCTCTCAGTAAAATTTGTCGGCCGTTTCACGCTCTGAATTGAATAGGACGCTGACGACCTCAGATGTCAAAGATCGTCCGTAAATAAAACAAATCAACAACAACAAACATCACATGCTTAACGTAGTCCCTGATAACAATCTTGAGCTCCACGACCTCGTGCAACTTCAATATAATCCATGAACATTTCTCTAGTTTCGAAAACATATTGCTAGAGAGCTTGCAGTATCCACTTCTACTTCAAGACACGTCACTGAATAACTGAACAGCCGTCGCCACTTGCTACTGAAGGTCATGGAACATTCCAGTATTGACCAGTGTTGCCACTCTTTTTATCCATCCCTATATCATAATGTAGTCTCCAATGGACGGCGGTTTTTAATTTCAAATATATATATTGATGCTTTACCGACTCATAGCTCTGAAAAGTTACTCAGAGATTGAGAAATGGCAGCTAATATTATTAATACTTTTTACACTCACTCTCTCTCTCTCACTCTAGTTGCTTGTTTTGTTTGTTTCCGTGCATTACTTTACCTTTGATATACAATATTTATTTTTACTACGTTCACTTGTCTACCAACCGTAGAAGGACACGAGCGGAACGATATATTGCGATACTAAATCTGTGATTTTCCTAGCGTTTTATACTTTTCCTGCTCATATTAGTTACGTTGTTCATTGTGTTATTCTATTTTTCACACACACACACACACACACACACACACACACACACATACCTGAACTGGGCAGTACATAATGTCTTGGAAAAGTTAATGCAATTATTTTCGAATAATAATTTATTACAATGCATATAGGGTCACAGTAGCTCTCGAATGACGTTCTCTGTTTTGGTTTCGAGTTCTGCGAATAATAAATAAGGCGAGAAGACAGGAAATCAGAAGGCAAGACGAGAAGATAATAGAAGAAAAAGGAATCAGTGAAAACTAACACAACAGAATGGCTCACAAAACACAAGAGCAATAGAAGAAAAGCGTGGATGGAAAAAAGCAGTAGAAAAACAATACCTCTGACGTCAGTAGTAGACTTCCCTAAAGACAGGGGCTCATTACCGGCAGAAATTGTTCTTACAGAAAGCAATCTCTGCTACAAATGGTTTCCTAGTTCTTGTCTCGACACAGATCGCTTATACATAGCTGAACCTGGTTTAAGCAATCCTATGTCAAAGCAGGTCTTTCTCTCTAAATAAGATAATTAGGTATGTTGCATATTTAAAAATTGCTACCTTTGTAATCTATCTCGACTTAGTTATTGGGATTTTTATTGATTTATTTACGGGCGCTCTTTAACATCTCAGGTCATCAGCGTCCCATTCAATTCAGGGCTTGAAAGTCCCGACAAATTTTGCTCAGAGGCATCTTTTTTTCAGGCTTGAGGTTCTTTTACGTGCCGTAAATCTACGACACGGGACGACCCACAGCTTTACTTCCCTTCTGAAGAAAGCGATGCTTACGAGTAGGATTTTTACATCGATCTGGCCGGGATCTTGGGTTTAGGAGGCAAGCATGGTTACTACTACACCACCAGTAGTTCGTTTAATGCATTAAGAGCTTTTAATATCAATTTATTCAGGTTCTAATACCAGCTAAGTAGGCATCAGATGTGTGTAATATTAAATAATATATAACGCTTTTAGCTGATATGCATAATTTAACCTTGTGCCATCGTTATGTGTATTTTAGATTGATCCAAATTAAGGAGAATCGTGTTATTATTTCTAGAACAACTTTATATGTTGGACTGAGGCAGAATTTCTTAGGTTAATGTATGGGCCTTACGAGGCGGCTGTTTACTGGGCAATTGCGGACCTTGACATCCACAAAAAAGTTATATATAAAGTCCGTACTTAAAGCTAACATTTATATTGAAGTATAAATGATATTTTATATAAAACTGATAATTGGAACTAAGCTATTATATAAAATATGTTGATAACGATATGCCTTAGCGGCAATACATGCTGACATACGAAATACCTGCATTTCATTTAACTTTTCTTCGTCATATGTCGGTGAGCATTTTTCTACCTGCTAAAGAATCACCTTGTCGCTACTCTGTAAATATTCGTTTTCATACATGTATCGCACATAAAAGCCCGTCCTTCAAGACTGTTTACCGTCACGGATGGCCGAGGTCGCTAAGACGCGGGCTATTCTGAGGTTCTATTCCCGCTAGGGCCGTCCTTCATGGCTGAGGTTTTCTCAGTCCTCATAAATGGCAAATGCCGGGGAGGTACCCTAAACTTAAGCCTAGAACGCTTCTTTCCTTAAAAAAAAAAACTTTCCCAATATATTTCATCTGAAGTTATCATCAGTGTCCACCGTCTGTGATGCCTCAAGAGTAAACCCTTTACCGGCAACGTTCTCATTTTGGGAACATGTGCATTATATATTTTTTTCTTCCGTATTCTTGTGACATATTTTATCAACTTTGAAGTAGGGTACTCTTATAGTATTAAATGTTAATAATAATATTTTTAAATCTCTTTCAGCAAAAATTTTTGTAGTCTTAATGACCTTCAAAGTCATTAAATATTAAATAATCACCTTTTGCGTGTAAGCTAATTTTTAAATAATCTGAAATAGTTTTTACTTATTTTCCTAGCCAAATTAGAAGTAAATAATGCAAGAAAATGTAATTCTAACATAATGTTGGTAAAAAGGATGTATAAATACACTATATTGACTTAAACACTCATATTCCCATTTTGGGAACGCTGACATGTTACATTGCAAATAGCTAACATTCAATGTTAACACCATTGAACTATATTTTGCACCATATGAAAGCCACCACCTATTTTACTAACACCCTTTTGGAACCTTCTGATGTATAATGTATTGTTTATGGCAGATAATCCAGAGTCATCATTCTCTAAATATGACCTTAAAATGGTTTTACATTGAAGGTATGATGGGACATTTTTTAGAAATTCTATCATTCTTACCGTCACGGGTGGCCGAGGTCGTTAAGGTGCGGACTGGTGAGCGGGAAGTCTGGGGTTTGAATCCCGCCAGGACCGTCCTCCCTGACTGAGGTTTCTTCCAGGTTTTTTTCAGTCTTCCTACATGGCAAATGCCTGGGAGGTACTCTAAATTTAGGCCTGGAAAATTTCCTTCCCTAATGAAAAAAAGTCCTTTACCAATATATCATTTCATGTCATATATCATTAGTGCCAACCCCCTGTGGTGCCTCAGTAGTAAAAATGGGATTAAACACTATTCAGAAAAAAAAAATTCTATCGTTCGTACAATATGTAAATATTCAGCAGTCGTGGTATTTTATTTATTTATTTATTTATGGACGCTCTTTAACACCACAGGTCATCAGTGCCCCAATCTATTCAGGGCGTGAAACTGCCGACAAATTTTGCTCAGAGGCTTCTTCTTTCAGGCTTGAGGTTCTTCGTTGTGCCGTAAATGTACGACACGGGACCCACGGTTTTACTTCCCTTCCGAAGAAAGCCGTACTTATGATTTTTACACCCGAAAAAATCCATCGATCCTGTCCGGGTTAGTTGTGGTGTGAAGACATAGAAGTTAAGTGGGGTATACAGCTATTCACTGGGGGTTTATTTCAAACAGTAATTATAGCAATAAAATCAGTGCAGAGCAAACTGGATCCTAAGATATATTGTAGATAAGTGTGTGTACGTTATTATGCCTTTCTGATTACTGTGCATAATTGTAGTTTATTATTATTATTATTATTATTATTATTATTATTATTATTATTATTATTATTATTATTGCAGATCTAGTGTGAAGCGTCGATGCCGTAGATTCAGTTTAAGCCTCCTCTAGTCATAAACAATTCCATGTGGTTATTATTACATCACAATAAGTTGATAAAAGATTTGGAAAGTTTTGAAGAGGGTGTTTAGGACGATCTCTGAGACACAAATGCACTTCCTAATGAAATCGCGGAGAAGTAGAGATTCTACTGACTTGACATGTCAGATACAGAAAGTGTGAAGGAAGTTTATGAATATTTTCATAACAAATGAGTAATGAGGATGAAAAAATATTTTAAATAATAAAAAACTTGTTTCTAATCATAGGGTTATCATATGCACCAAATGTAATAAAATATTTTTAATTTCATTACAGTTTAGTTTTTTCTCAGTGAATATGCTAACAGTTCTATTTTGGGAACAGGATCAATCTCCAAAATAAGAAAAATTTTAACAACTCGGAAGATAAATTGTATAAAACACTGGAAACTATAAAATTGTTTGTGTTTTTTAAAATCTCATAATTTAAATAGGTCATCCATTAAATAGTTAAAACAGGCTTTAAACACTATTAAAAACAATTTACACACAATGAAAGCACCAAGTAACACACAAACGCACAATCTTAAAAATCCGCCATCAAAGGACAAACTGCTACATGCACATGCATTATATGGCCTTGACGACTGTCTTCTTCTGCTACGCAGCCGCGCTCTGGCGACCTGTAACCGATATAACGCCTTATCTTTAAAATTTTAAAATTGACAATTAAAACAATGTTATGCCAACATTAAAAAAAATCGAAGTATTGGAACAGACATTTTTAATTATTTTCTTTACATTCAGCTTTAAAAACAAACCCCTGAATAAATTAAGATAGGCTGATTGAAAATTAGAAAATGCACAGTTCACTAGAAATAGTAATTAAAAATGTTTCAAAATACTACAACACAGACAGTATTTTAATTAAAGCCCAGAAAAGGAATCTGTGACACAGTTTAAAAGGAACTTTAACGCCGTGACTTCCATTCAGGTCTAGCAATTCCGGGCTGAGGCGGTGTAATGCATCACTCCAACACTACTCTCAACTGGGTCACAGCGTAATTGTTTTCCAGGACGATGAAATGGAGCACTCGATCTCCAAGATATTTCAAAAGAACTAACGACACGCGTCGTGGCTTACATCAGAGCCACTTTCAGTGTGAATATTGAGTTACAGTATCTGCTGGAAGATTAAAGGGAAAACTATGCACTCAATGTCTTGCAACTTTAGAAGTGGGGGAAAAAAAATTGTAAAGTGTTCCTCACAGGTGACCGCCTCATTTCACTTTATAAAAACGTTAATCTAAAACACTGCAGAAATGTTCAGCAAGAGGAAAGAGGGAAATAGGTTTAAAGTGGTGATGAAGAACATCATAACAAAAAGATAAAGAGAGGAACGCGGTAACAAATAAAGTAACAACATGCAACATGTAAAAGCATGGCTTTGTAGGAATAGAACGAATAATGTGTTTTCAAAAAAAAAAAAAAAAAAAAATGTAGTGTTAATAGAATACCTGAGAGATACCAGTTAACTTGAAGTGGTGGACAACAAGGAGAATCAAAGCCAAGCTGGATAAAATTTATGAGGACACTGCATCAGCGTTGAAGACTTGTAAATGCATCGAAGATGAAACACGCTCCTGACGTAGTACGTATGAATGAATTCACTGAAAAAAAAACCAATTATCTTAATGGAAGACGACCAGGGAAAGTATACGAGATAACTGAGATTGATAATGCACATGAAAATGACGTGTGCCCGTATGGATGCTGCAATTGTTGATTGTGAAGCAAAACAAAGGCGAAAGAAAATTTCACCGCGTTTTTTGGTTTGGTGGAATAACCGCAATCCCCATGACGTTTCTTTTAAGTTTTTGTTTAGCAGTAATGTGTATTTATTGTTCATTCTATACAAACATCTTTTGCATAGGTCTTTTAAATGTACCTGCTGTTCATTACAGAGAAACTTAAACTTACAGAAAAAAAGATCTTTCACGTCAATTAAAACTACAAGTATTATAGCCTAAGCACAAATTCATAAATACACATAAATTCAGACTCAAACAGCAGATTTACTCCAACAAAATGCTTTAATTCCACGCATTTCGCATAAAAAGAGTGAAGCTTTGGCCAGTTATCTTCCTGTGCAAACAAATCTCAACATGCTAACCTATCCCTACTCGACTCAGAAAACTTAGATCGAAGCGCAGGCAAACTCTGCGTTCGGTATCTGCGCATTTCATTAGAATGCGATGTCAACTTTCTTTATTTCACACAAAAAGCACATGCCCCAAATCCAATCCACCTTAGATTCTATCTATTTTGAGAACTCGTGGAATATATGTATATGTACATTTTTCTGTCTCTGCTGGTTTTAAGCTCGTTAACTAAGATATATTTTCTCTCTGCATTGTGCCTATTTATTATGTGAATCATTTTGCTAAGTCTTATTTGCATTTTCCTGCAAACATAGATACGATTCTTTTCTCCCTTCTCCAACACCCATCTCATCCCAATGCTCTCTAAACTTTTTATTTTCACCTGCCAGTATTTTTATACCAACTACTAATCAAATGTTGTAGCATAAAGCCCCTAACAATTTACGATCCCCTTTTATTATGCGTAACCATTATTTATTGTAATTTTACAATGAATAGTGTCTTCATAGACCCAAAATCTCGTAGAATTCTAAAGTTTTGACTGAACTGAAGCGACATTCGAAGAAGTGAACAACGGCTGCTGAAAACGTACTAACTAAACGAAAATCGTTTTCAAGACTGGAAAACTTTCTTCTTCTTTTTTCATTCTTTTTTATTTTTACATTTATATGGGTGAGGGATTTCCGTATGATACAATTTTTAATTTCCGGACTTGAAGAAACTATGACATATACGTTTCCTGTTGACAGCACTGGACCATAGCGGAAGTTTGTAGCTGAAGCAAAATATTAATTGGGATTGTGCGCTCACTATTTGAAATTCCAAGAAAACTTTTCACTGTAATTTTTAGAATTATATGTTTAGCCTGAGCCGGGAAAATGCCTCTATTATTTCATTTTCTAAAAACTTCTATTATTGCTTCTTCCGATGTTTTTAACAGAAACGTTGCTAGACTTCTATATCAGGACTGGCAATATAGGTCAAGTAGGAACCAATTTTTTTATTCAATATACATAATTATTCAATCCTTAACCTTTTTTTTTTCTTTCTTTTAACTCAAATTTAAATTATTTCCGGGTTCTGACGTACGAATTTATTGGTAACACAATGCTTTGACATGATTCTTACACTTATATCCTCTGGTACAGCCCAACTCCGTCAGAACAAATTTGGCTGCGCTAGCGGTTGCCATGGCAACGACTGGGGCTTGCTTTATGCTTCGAGATAGCAAGTACACCCCAGATTAAAAATCGGATTATGAACAGCATTTAGGGTAGAGAGAAGTGTACATTTACTAATACAATGGTTTAAATGTTTATTGTATAATTTGTAGGTACTAAAGAAACTTTTTAGATTGTTAAGTATCAGTTTAATTGTTATTCCATTTAATTCCGGCCATATTGAAGCGATGGATGTGACACTATTGTTTGCAGCTTCAGCTTTCTATTGCCCACTATGGTGCATTCTTGCATTTACATAAAAACTACGTACAAACAGCGAATCTTATGGCGATCGGGCTGAATCAACTTTTCATGTCACGAGCCGACATTCTTCTATATGAAAAGATCAACATATTCATTAATTTACAATATGAACATTTAAATAAACAAATAATAATAATAATCTATTGATATCGTAACTAGTATATGGACAAATGAGCAAAACACCCATCTTTACTCATTGTTAATCGTTTGTTTAGATATACCAGGAATTTTAAAACGTTTGTTGTTCCTTACACAATAAGTTTTATATGTGCATTTCTACATGAAGTTGCAATTTGACTGTGGTTTTTGGGGTGTTGACTTCTTCCAGGTAAATAAATAAAAAAACAGTACGAGGTCTCGTCAGCGAGAATTGGGGTTCGATTCCCACCAGAGCCGTCCTTCCTGACTGAGGTTTCTTACAGGTTTTTCTCAGTCCTTATAAATGGCAAATATTGGGGAGGTACCCTAAACTTAGGTCTTCCTTAAAAAATAAATAAAAAAATAAAAAAACCTTACCCGGTTTATCATTTCATCTCATGTATCATCAGTGTCCACCGCCCGTAGTGTCTCGTAGTTAAAATGGGCGTTAAACATAATAAAAAAAAAATTATTGAAAGTGATCATTACTGGGATGTTTTACCATAGTCGTTGGTTTAAATTAATTTTTGAAAAACCAGAGCTTTCGCCGACGGTACGATCGGTAATAACAGTGAACTGAAAGTGTCCGCGGGGGCACAAACAGTTAGAAACGAGAGTTAGGAAGAGTTGTGGCGCAGACGTTGTTTGTTTCAAGTCTTGTTTATTTGAAAAGTTCTGTCTTTGTTTATGTTACCCGGATGCTGCATTTTAAGGCTTCTTTGTTAAAATTCTGTTGTTTTTGCAATTACTTCTTTTGTTTCAAATTTTACTCCACGGCAATTTTGAATGCCATGTTACCTAATCGCAGATTTTTCTGGCTGATTAAGGCGTAAATATCCTTAGGCTCTCAGAGTCGAGTATTAATGGATCTTTCGGTCATACCAATTTATACTTTTCCACATTTA
Source organism: Metallyticus violacea (assembly GCA_030762175.1). Taxonomy (NCBI): domain Eukaryota; kingdom Metazoa; phylum Arthropoda; class Insecta; order Mantodea; family Metallyticidae; genus Metallyticus; species Metallyticus violacea. The sequence goes on from CM060845.1 coordinate 20,371,304, forward strand.
CATGGGACTTAATACACATTCTTGTGGAGCTGACATTTCGGATTTCCATAGAACGCATTTTTTTTATCTATTTTTGTTATGGTCGTGAAAACTGTTTTTATTTTTTTTCTCAAACGCCGAGCAATACGTAATGTCTTCTACACGGGGTTTTTCAGAACCTTCTTGTTGGACACACGTATAGAATTAAGTAAAAATACTTTTTCAAGAAACAAGTAGCACAATTCATTCATATTAATCTGAACTTATTCTTTAAAAATTACAAGTGATCCATTCGAATACGACGATTTTCTGAACGCTAATGTTTCTAGGGATTTTGCGTTACATTTATGGCATTAGTTTCAATGTAACTATGCAATTTATTATGTCCATTTAGTAAAAACATTATTGATAATTGGACGGTTGAAAAACGCGTATTTGTTGTTGTTACAAGATTTATTGAATCTAAGTCAATCTTCTACGTTCAGGGTAGAATTTAATGTGCCAGAAATGCTGGCAACACTGGGCTTTCAGTTGGATGATAATGAAGAAAATGAGTTTTGGTTCCAGCAGGACGGTGCCACAGCTCACATCGCTCGTGAAACAATGAACACTCTGCTGATTCTGTTTCCTGGATACATAATTTCTCCATTTGCTGATGTTGCCTGGCCAGGCCGATTTGATGACTGAAGACTATTTTTATTGGGATACTTGAAAAGTAAAGTGCACTGCAACAGGCCACGGACCATAATGAAGCTAAAAGAAAAAAGAAAGCTTGAAATTAGGGACAATGATCACGTTTTATTGCAGCGAGTTATGATGAACTTCCCGAGCCGATTACACGAATCGGTTCTTTGTCATGGAGCCCATTTAAAAATGTTTTTTTAAAAAAATAAGTTCAGATTAATAAACTGCATTGTGTTAATTGTTTCTTGAAAAAAAATTATTTAATTGTATACAAGTATCCCACAAGAAGGTTCTGAAAACCGTCATATTCCATTGCGTCACCCTGAACTGGCAAGAAGTCTTTATGGTCTGATACAGAAGTGATGATTTTTTGAGGTTTCAAGGCTTGTACATTTCTTTTTTGCAGTAGTCAATTGCTTGTAAGTCTGTCTGAAGATAAAATTATCAACATATCCCCACTAGGTGTTGCACTGTTTTCTGAGTCGTTCTTCATGTGTTGTAGTACCAACTTGCTATTGTCTCCTTCGATGTGCCTAAGTGGTTTGCAATGCTTCTCCCTTTCTTGACCTGTGTCACCATTGCTGCTTCAGGCATGTTTGGGCTTTAGAGCCTTGGGATTCAGGTTAGTGTCCTTTCTCTGTAGATTGCATTATACCTAACACATACAACTTGCTTGCTAAAAGACCGTTCTGCTTACAAATCTTCAACATATTATAGTTAACATATAACGTTGAAACATGTGCGTGGTTTCTGCGCATAATCTTTTATAAGTTGTTCCAATATGTTCAAAAGTGTGCTCAAAATGGGTTGCGCGATATTTCACAGCAGACCACAACATTCAGAGGAAATTCATTTCTTGTTGTAGCGCTTTGGTGCTGAGGGGGAGGTCTTTTTGTCTCTGAACGTTACAGAGAATTTATTTTGAGGATGATCACAGAATAGTTGAGGCAGTGAAGAAATGGCTACGCACACTGGACAAGAGATGGTACCGGCAAGGAACACTTGCACCCGTTCCATGCTGGGGCGTAAAGCCATACAAGTTGATGGGGACTATGTGGGAATATTGATTTATGTCACCAAATTTAAACTCTTTTGAATAAATACATTGTGAGAAAAAATAAAAATGTGGGGTATTATTTTTTTAGTAACCCTCGTGTAATAGTTTTAGGATTTTATTATTCAAGTCTTATAACGTCATCGATACCAGCCTCTACATTGTATAAAATGCCGAAGAATCCTAATAATATTTCGATATTGGCCCCTATGTAGGGTCAGTATTGTCGTTTTCAAAACTCTAGCCCTTTAACGGCTGGTAGATTTTGGCATCGACGAAAGACGAGCCATCATTAACTCATTTCATACACTATAAGGATGACATTTGGCATGAGACGTTAAAAGAATTTTAAAAAAAGAATGGCAACAGAGAAGGCGAGAAAAAGAAATCTCCTCCGCATAATTTGAAGCGACAATTCCGAACCCAAGGGAAAGTTCTACAGAAGTGCTACATACTTCCACCAACCTGGAGCAGATCCAAATGGCGAAATCTGCCTTACAAGAAAATAATTCAACTGTATGCTGGTCGTGTTGATACATGAAACTGTTTTGTCCTACAGTGGTGCAGTGTTTTGTTTCCGTGTCTGTAGCAGCCGTCCGCATGACAACAAACTTGTTAGAAATACGAGATATACAGTAAGGTTTCCAGTAGTGGTTGAAATAACATTTTCCACTCTACACAAATACAACGCCTAACTTTGGAGAATGCTCAAAACCAACATAATTATTTTTCATGCCTACTGAGTTGCTAATGTATATACTTCATATATGTAGACAAGGATGTTCATGATTGAAAAATGTCAAAGCCTACTTTTCTAATAATGACTATAAAACGTTTTCGGAAATTTCTTGCTATGTGACTGATAGTACTTTTGGATAAATAACATTGGATTTTGTTTTCCAAGCCAAAACTGAACGTTTTATCATAAAGAAATAATTTACTTATTTTTTTTTTTGTTCCCCCAAAATCATAGGCACGATGGAGGGTAAGAATTTTAATTTCACATATAATCACACTCTCAAGTTGATTACACCACTATTGCAACAAGGTTTATCTTGATCATCTATTTTGTAACCGCGGTGGTAAAAGTAAATCATTTTTGTAATTTTATAGATTTTTTCCTGTAGGACTAAGTGCGAACTTTCCACAAACATAACAAAATATATCTGGATGATTGCGACACTGACTGTCTCAATTTAATTCATGCTGAACACAGAAATAAAGTCACTACAAACTATAACACACCATTGCTTTGTTTAAATAACTGCAGCACTAGACTAAATCATGAACAAAACTCCAAAATGTTTCACTCAGAACAATTTTAATAGCATCAATTAACACGTTTATTTTTCTCTTATTTTAATGCAAATTCCGTTCTCTTGCTCCCATCCCAGCAAGTAATAAAGTTGTGCGTGATACAAAAGTTTACGGATTAGTGAACCCTCCAAGTATATACATTATCAATCACAATTACGTTTTAAACTGCATATAACGATAATAGTATACACTTTACAAAATCAAAGTAACAACGCCTAGGGCAAGGGTTCTCAACCTATGGTACACGTACCGTTGATGGTACATGAGCTTGCAGGGTTGTACGTAAAAAATTTAGCAAATAAGATAAATGAACATTTGTTTTACAAACAACAAATATATAACTAAACGGAAACAAAAGCTTTTACATTGTCTTAAACACTTGTGTGAAACTGAAATATAATACGGAAGTTGAATTTTAATCTTAGGACAATGACAGCGCAACTAGAAAATATTTCATCAGACAACAATGCGTTTGTTTAGCTGTGAAACGAGTTTACATTTAAGGTAGCAGTGGGGTTACATTATTGTATGTGAGATTTTATTTGTTAATTGTCAGACTCAAAAGTAATAAAGTAGTAAAGTAAGTAAAAGTAATAAAACAAAATAGTGCATTAAAGGAGTCTACTCGAAAAGTTCAAAGTGGGAAATGAGTGTAAGCGGGGTAAATAATATCACTCTGTCAGAAGTCACTACTATTAATGCCTTGCATCCAACAGAGGACATCATTGTTCAAGAAAACAACAAAAAGCTCCACACACAAGCAATACTAAGTACATATGAGTTATTTATTATATGGTTTCACATATATTGGAGGTTGAGTTGAGTAGTTTCGACGCCCGTTTTTACTGCTGAGGCACCACAGGCGGTGGACACTGGTGATACATGAGATGATATGATAAATTTGGAAAGGATATTTTTTAAGGAAGGAAACGCTCCAAGCCTAAGTTTAGGGTACCTCCCCGGCATTTGTCATTTATGACGACTGAGAAAAACCTGAAAAAAAAAACCAGTAAGGGAGGGTGGTCCTGGTGGGATTCGCAACCCAGACCTCCCGCTCACGAGTCCGCGCCTTAACGACCTCGGCCACCCGTGGCGGTATATTGGTGGTGGAGAGGAAACCAGTACCATAGTGTGTGATTTGTCATGAAACACTTTCAAATAATTCGATAAAACCTTCCCTTTTGAAACATCATTTTGACACCAAGCATGATTTGAAATAAAAACCGTTGGAATATTTTCAGAGAAATCTATCAAATTTGTCATCAAGGAAAAAACAATGTATTACCCGTTATACTCAACTGCGTGGATTGATGTAGTAACTTGAATATATTTATTGATAATTCTTACTTTAATATACCACAATGCAGAAAGTGGAGTTGCCAAGATAAAACGTAAAACATCCCTAAATGTTTTAAGAGATAATTTTTTTTATGGACGCTCTTTAACATCTCAGGTCATCAGCGTCCCATTCAATTCAGGGCGTGAAACGGCCGACAAATTTTGCTCAGAGGCCTCTCTTTCAGGCTTGAGGTTCTTTTTCGTACCGTAAATGTACGACACGGGACCCACGGCGTTTTAAGAGATGTCCGTTTAAGACCCGTTACGCTAACTTAAAGGACTAATTCGGTTTCTGCGCATCAACGTTGGCAATAGATAGCCATTATTGTCCCGGAAATACAAGTCACTTACCTTAGTGCAATTCTCTATATTTAGTGTGAGGATAATGCCTATACCTAATCTCTAGACCTCTTCAGAGCACACTGCATTTTGATATCTTCGTCATTTTCAATTTTTCGACCGTCACCTAATTATTTCCTCACTGGCTAAGTATCGCATTTATCTACCGGCCGCAGCTGTCCTGGCTAAGGCGTTCATTTCTAATTAAACACTGGGATATTGTTGAAAAATCATTTTTAAGTTATAGAGGTCATTAAACTCAAAAGCTATCTTTCTATTAGTGGAGCATTATCAGTTTATCACACTCACTAAGCGCTCCCTCTACATGACAAGCCGCAAGACCGCTGCTGGGCTGGGATGTCTATGTGATCACCGATCTGCATACAGGCCGCCATCAGAGACGTTTTATATTATAGAACTCTACCTCTTCAAACCTAACCCCCTTTCACTTAAAACGGTTGGATTTTTATCCAGTTTTACATTAACTGTGCATAGTTTATAAAAATTATCATTAAATTAGTAACTCCTCTGTTAAAAGAAGTTGGTAAATTTTTATGCTTTCACGGTTTTTGATAGAATGGTATGAAAAAGTGTGTTGCAATTGCAATTACATATAAGGAAAAATAAAACTGATATTTTCAGAAGAAATATAATCTAAAAACCCTCCAGGTTGACAGTTCACAATCTCTTCCTATTAGCCCTGATGTATTGTTCTTTTTATGTATTTATTTGTTTATTCCCGAAAAAAAAATATCTGTTCTCTATAGCATATATTTACATAGTTATTGATATTTAATTGAGTGAATGATCTACACCAGCGTAAAATTTTATTTTTATAAATAAATACACAATTTCCAAAAATAACTAAAATATATGAATTGAGTCTTCCGGCCTATAAGATCGTGGTCCAATGGAATTCATCATCTTCCGAGATATTTCGTCCACGATTGCGTGGATATCTTCAGTGATGTGCTTGTCGTGATCTTCTTGAATACGAGGCAGTGACTGACTGGCTGTCTATATAATTGAAAATAACGTCACCCATTACAGCAACGAGTCAGTCATTGCCTCGTCTTCAAGATGATCACGACGAACACACCCCTGAAAATGTCCACCGCAGTCGTGGACGAAACGTCTGGGAAGATGAAGGGGAATAAAACCATTGGACCAGGCCTTACACCCCGGAAAAATCAGTTCATATAATTGACTTAAAGCGTACGTTCTAAAAATAACTAAAATAGTATAGAACAGCTTTAAAATATGAATAAAAACATGAAACCCCTATTTTGACTCCCTTCAGTCTCTGCCATCACACGCACTTTTGTTTGGGGCCCTTCCATTAAATACGGTGAATTTTTTTCAAATAGTACTGGTCATAATTTGGCTTTCTGGAACACGCTTCATCTTTGGTGCATATACGGCCACGATTAAACTTATTTATCCCTAAATAAAAATATTCAACGTTTAAACAGGGTCTTCACGAATTCCTTTCATTTTTATGGCAAATGCAATTGTGGTCTATTCAATGCACGTCAAACTGTAACAGTCTCATTTGGTAAAATTTTATCTTAGACCATTACATGAATGCTTGGCAACAATAATGTTACTTTATGGGGAATTTTACAACTGCATAATATTCATATTAATTGTAATAAAGTAAAAAAGGTTTCTAAGATAATTGTTAATAAAAGACATTGTGTGGCTTGATTAAAATTATTTTCGAGCAATCTGTGATGTAACTTTTTCAATTTCCAAGCGAACCTCATACTGATTATGCAAGGTGTTGTAACATATAAAAGAAATGGCGGTAGAGCAACATTTTCCATGTTAGACTAAACTTTTACGAATACTTGCTCATATATTAAATACTTAAGCATTCAACGGAATGAATAGTTCTTTCTGAGGAAGCAGAAATATGTTTTGCCCGTTTTCAGAATAAGGCCCACATTTTCTGTTGAATAAACGAAAGTAAGAAAAAACGTTTTGCAGAGCTTTTGTGTGCTCTACCCAACGTTTAACTTAACCATGTACCCCAGCTCGCAATTGCTTCCTTACGAAAATGCAATTCCATCTGAAGAAAGCTCGCTGCCACCACTCACAACTTCTCATTATAAAGATGGAACAAAAACATCCTGACAGGTATACGAAAAGCGGAACTTGGGATCCGAAGGGAAATTCCATTAAGGAAAGAGGGCTTCCATCTCCCCTTGGCTATTTTTTCTCCTGTTTTATCTTTCTTTTTTTTCTAGAGGAGGAAGATGTTGGCATCACAAGGACCGGCTGTGTACAATGGCTTCGCTACGTGGAATTCATAAGCGCAAGGGACCCTAATTCCTTTGGGATGAGGGCACAACCCGCCGCCATTTGCATTTTATAAGCCCAGCAATACAAAGATGACGAAAAACAGCTTTCGGGCCACTAAAGATACCCCATTTGTACACTTGATGAAAACCCACTGCAGTAATCTGAAAAGTAAACCAACACAAAGACATAGGCCAGAATACCTCAGACAGAGCTCTGGCATTTCGATCACAAAAGCTCTAGGATTAACATGCAATGCTATAAAGATGATATGCCTCTTGTTTAGGGCTTATTAAGAGGAGTAAATGGACACATAATGAGCCATAGGGCTTTAAACATTGTAAGGCAAATGTGCCTTATGAACCAACATATTACAATGGGCACGCACTCATATATTTCTGAACACTTTAAAGAGTTTGTTAATTATTACATTTAGCTTTCGATTATAATTGACATTTATGATTTTATTGAAGTAAATTTTCTAGAAAACTAGACTAACATGTCTTAATAAAAGTGAGAAAATTAAATTAGAATTACTACCAAAACAACAACCGCTAATGATACTTTTGGACATATTTATATCAATTATTGTAGCTACTCTGTTTTAATATTTTGTGGTACATTCTTTTGATTTGATTAATGCGCTCAGTAATTCGTGGCATTGAGTCCACCAAACATTTGAGATGTTCTGGTGTTATCACTCTAAACCACGATTGGATGTTGGCCTCTAGCAACTCCTCTTGTTACTGGAATTCCCACATGACCTCAAAACTTTCAGCCTTGACCACAAGTTTTCAATTGGGTTGAGGTCAGGAACTGTTCCCTGATCAAGGGAGGACAGTAACCATTTCTGATTGATTCGAGCGATATCACACAAAGCGCCATCGTGCTGGAAGAGACTATCACTCCAACAAATCACTAATAGTAGGCAGCAGTTTTAAGTGTAAGACCTCTTTTTATTATTTCATGGCATTAACGTTGCCCTCTAACACTGCTAAGCCCCGACACCATATCTTGTCATACTTCCCCATACATGACGCTGACAGGATGCTGCATAGTGGCGGTGGTGCACTCAGATTCGGTGACGCACAAACAATTGACATCATTTCCATAGATGTTGATCTTCGTTTCACCGCTCCAAATGACTCTGCTCCAGTACTTTTGCGTCTAATTTCTGTGTGCTAAAGCCCAATTCACAAGCTTTTTTCTCTGATTTTGGTTGAGATAAGGCTTCTTTCTTGGGATTCTTGCTCCTGGACGATTTTCTCAAAGTTCTTGTCTGATTGTTCGGTCAGAGATTTGCAGTCCAGAAAGTTCCAAGGTGATATTTATATCTTTTGCCGTATTAGGCCATTTTATAGAGAAAGGCGGAAATTCTGTGGAAAATCTTAAGCAGTCTTGGTTTTCTGCCACTACTTGCAGGTGTTCTTGTGTTCCCAGTTACTTTGTATGACTTGCAAACTTTCCTAATACCTGACTTTGTAGCGTCACCACCCAACCTATTTTCTACTGTCACTACTGTGTGTGTATATATGTATATATATATATATACATATGCAAAATGCAATGCAATTATTTGTAGTCTACGTTAATAATACAGAAAGCGGCTCTTAATGGAACGAGTGAAAATGACCGAGTCGAATGCAAGGACAAGATTTCGAAAGGACTACGGTAAAGTTGCTTTCGTAATACAGAGATTCCAGAATATGTCCTTACCGCTCGCACGAGACTTTGCGTCTCGGCACCTAGACATACTATAACCGACCGACCTTATACTCCAATACGACCACGCCTCGTTTGAAAAAAACACAAGCTGCGGATGAATTAACCCTTCAGTTACTGATGAAAGAAACCACTCACAACAACGTACGCGTGCTACGGGATTGCCTTGTTGTAGGCAATGGATACGTGCACACTTATAAGGTTTGGGTTTCAACAGTTTTGTTGCTGTATGTGTAGAAGACACTGAAATCTCATGTTGCTAATTTCGGTAGTGATTTTGTTTGAGAACGTTCAAGAGTTGTGCCAATTTCGTCTAATTTGCCTCATGTTAAACCTGTACGTATTCGTGCGCGTTTCTTGTTTTGCACTGACTCATTAGTATCTAATTATTTCACAAGATCACGAATTACATAAGGTCATACACAAAAACAAAATTCTATAAAACATAATTTACATAAAACCAACTTTTATAAACTTAACACACGTACCTTTATTTATTTGATCTGCAAGTATTACATACAACCTTACTTCATATTATGGCCCTGCAGAGTTTTCAGGACATACCTAGTACTGTCCATGTGTGCAACACGACATGCTGGTAAACTATTTCTTGAATATGGAGAAATGAGATGACCATAATATGCCTAGCAAAAGCAAATACTTTTATGTGTGTTTGTGATGGTGGAGATTTCCGCCCAAATCTTTGTTGTTTGTTATCAGGATCGAAAGGTTCATCAGCAATTTGAAACAAGCTCCATATCTTCCTGTAACAGAATCCTCAACTGCATGCAAATCTGCACGCAGTAATCTTGGAATGTATTGTTTACAAACTCGTCTCATGTGCAACTTTTGAGTTACCAAGTTATCAGAATTTCTGAAAATATTCCCAATGCTATTATTCCACACTCAAATGACAGCAGCAGTGTTAATGTTTTCTTCCGTTAGAGCATAAACTGCAGCTCCGGGTTCACCTCTCTTTAAAATGGACCGACTGTTCTTCTTCCACATTTTAAACCATCTTCCAGTTGTGCTTTCCATAGACCTCATGGAACATTGCATAGGCCACAGCTGAATATTTGTTGAGAAAACAGAACTTCAGAGCAGTTCGCCGCGTGTCACTTCCATTTTGCTGTAGGCGAAACCGAACATGTCTCAATATGCACACCTCGCATAGGCGGGAACCTTCAGTGGCAACGATGAAACAATGCCACGTATACATTAGCCAATGAGTTAACAAAATATTCTTAAAGTAAAGTATACCCTTTATTATTGAACAGCGTGCTTATGTATCATACAGTATTCATTTAAATTGTTCTATACTTCTTAATTCTATTAACATATTCCCACACGTTAAACAGCGAATCACCATGGCCTACAAATAAAAACAAGTCTTCCAAATAAAAAAATACAAAGAGAAGATGGTTTATACTTAGAATTGGTGGAATTACTTTCAGAAATGGCCACTAATGTAATCAGATACTTTTTTAATAGTGTTTAACGCCCGTTTTTACTACTGAGGCATCACAGGTGGTGGACACTGAGAGTACATGAAATGAAATGATATATTGGGAAAGAATATTTTTTTAAGGAAGGAAGCGTTCCAGGACTAAGTTTAAGGTACCGTCCCAGCATTTGACACTTATGAGAACTGAGGAAAACCTGGAAAAAACCTCAGTCAGGGAGGATGGTACTGGCGGGATTCGAAAAACCTTCCGCTTAGATCCCACGCCTTAATGACCTCGGCCACCCGAAGTGGTCTGGGCTACTGTGATTGTTCATTCAGATTTAAGATCAGTTACTTAGCAAAAAATTAGAAGCAATTTTCGTACACACATCAGAAATCTTGGAGTCTTTCTAAATATCAACTCCTAATTTCCGGAAGAGGGAGAAACAACAGGTTTCGAGTTGAACTAGCATGTTACAGCCACCGCCTATGCATAGCATGAAACTGAGTCCTCTCGCTATGTAACCAACGTTGTGGGTAAAGGGGTAGGGAAGTCGGAAATTGCGAACTGTGAGGGAATGGCTTAACATCCTGTTTTGAGCCCTACCAGTTGATAATGAAAACAGCCACAGCTAAAACGCATCGCTAAATGAACCGGATATATCCCAAAACTCATATGTTCATGTGAAGGAATTGCCAGTAACACACAAAGCAAACCTATTTAACCACCAAATATCCCAGAGAAGTTTCCTTTACCCAAATAAAACAAAAATTTACTCTTTCAATTCGAATACCTAGGTCCGCTTATGCTTTATAATTTCTATTAAGTTATTAAACTCAAGAAAGTGAAATGTTTCTGATGAACTTAAAAGTGGACAAAATTGTTCTAAAATTTTAATAATATTGATTAAAAGGTTAGTTTCAAATGTTTTATATAAATCTTTTGTTTCGTATTTGAAATTTGCTATTGGATTATTTCACATTTGTTTACCGCAGTGGTACCAATGAGCATAGATCTTTATTTATACACATACTTAGAGGTTAGCCACCTACCCGGATATGACCATCGAGAGCGAGTGTCCGTCCTGATAGTCTTGGCTACCATACTTGCCTTCTAAACCCAAGATCTCGGGTTCAAACCCTGTCAGGATCGATGGATTTTTTCGGGCGTAAACATCCCAAGTATGGCTTCCTTCGGAAGGGAAGTAAAGCCGTGGGTCCCGTGTCGTACATTTACGGTACGATAAAGGACCTCAAGCCTGAAAAAAGAGGCCGGTGAGCAAAATTTATTGGTCGTTTCACACCCGCCCTGAATGGAATAGGACACTGATGACCTGAGATGTTAAAGAGCGTTCGTAAATCAACGAGAGCAAGGCCACTGATGCGCTAGAGATCTTCCATCTGTTGGAGTACCAAGAATCCCTCTTGAAGACTTGTAGATGTGGTGGTCTGCAGGATTTTCCAATGAACCGCCTCAAATCACTGATTTTGATTTGGTTGAAGCCTATTATTATTATTATTATTATTATTATTATTATTATTATTATTATTATTATTATTAATTATTATTATTATTATTATTATTATTATTATATTGCTTATAAAATATGCTAACCTTACTTATATTTGGTTCAACTGTAATATCTAACAAACAAATTGTAGTGGAAGTGTAACTTTAAACATTGTAATGTCATAGTTATTAGCAATATTAACATTTTATAATTAACTATAGTTAGGCACGCAATTACAACATGCATTTTCTTGTAGTTATTGTTGTAGTAGTTAATAATAAAAATATTATTGTAAAAGAAATGTTTTTAAAAATAAATTTTAAAAGGTCTAGATTAAAAAATTAGGTGCTGGGCTAAAAATAAATAAGCAGCCTTGGCTTTGTCGAAGGAGGAAGTTTTTTTCTCAGTAGCTAAATCAATGTAGTGTTGTGGTACATTGCATATTTTTATTTGAGCTCGAAGATTTAAATTAAATATCTTATTAAAAATATTTTTGAAAATTGAGTTATAACAATGTAAGATTAAAAATGCTAGTTGCAATGTAACATAAAAACTAACAAGGAAGGAGAATAAGATAAAAATAAATGTAACAGCCTTCTGTTGTTAGTATAGCCAAAACATAACGTGGGCTTTTTTTCATTGTGTACAAAGATTTTTACATACGCTCTCTTTGATTTAATAACTTCAAGCATAAGGTCAACAAGATTATGACTTAAATTGTGAAGATATAGAAGTTATTGCGTTTAACCAGAAAATAAATTGGTTCTAGCCTCGCGCACTTTGACTAGGAAAATGCTCTGGTTCGCAAACAGATCTCAGCAGGCCAATCGTCCTCAAATTGCCTTCAAAAAGTGAAAGAGCATGGACGGAGTAGTCTGCGCATGGACGGATGTTCGGACTTGCCCTTAACAAACAGCGGCTCTCCTGCGGCTTCAGTACAGAACGGCAGCGGAAAAAACCAAATTCCAGGGAATACTGGAGCGATACGGAGGAATGTACAAATCTTAAGCGTAGTGTCTCTACCCTATCAACGTTCGTAGTGCAAAGTGTACAATAAATGCAGACGGGAAGAACACAACAGTTCCGGAATACAGAATAACAAGCAATCATGCGCCTAAAATTAACTATGTTAATCACATTGCATTTTAGTTGTATACACCTCAGCGCAATTGGAATATACTTTTAAGCCTAAAAGTCATGTTTCTTATAAAATACATTTGTATATCTATAGTTAGCGTTAGTTGTTTTTTTATTACATTCTCCGTTCTAGCACTCTGTATCAGTTCTAACCCCCACAAACTTGCTGAGGAATTCGCTTAGTTTACATATCACCTGCATGACGGACTTTTTTTTTTTCAATCCTTTATAACTACAAGTGAACCAGAAGTAAATATAAGGGCAGATTCAGAAAGAATGATCATTTTATGTTCAACGAATTCAGGTGTCTTTTTAGAGCTGAAAAAAATGGGTGAAATTTCACGCAAGAAAGATAGAGAATTGAATTTCATGGTGCAGAAAGAAAAATGTGCTGTAATATTCAGGCAGTTCCGCTATTAAACAATAACACCGTGTGGCACTTTATCTCTCGGAATGTTTCGAAGTTGGAGAGGAAATTTCTATCCCTCTCCACCCATAGCAGAGAGCTTATTTCTTCGCACAATTTCTACCTCACTTCCTGGCTTCGAAGGAGAGGCTTATGAGATCAGTTTAAGCACCAATAACTATCGAATTTTTACACAGTTGTTGCAAAAACAGCAAGGTTTTATCTCACATTCCCAACGCCAACTTACCACATCCCAAAATGAAGAGGTGGTAAAATCATGCATTATAATCTCAAAACTTCCAAACTAGTGAAGTAATTAACTCCAAAGTGATTTGCAGTAAAGTTTTAGAGTAATCCCATCGCCATATTTGCCTTTGCAAACCCTTCAAAGTGGTAACTATGGCAACCAGTTTGGAACTTGGGCGATAGGACGGAGGATGCAACTTCAGTCTTTTGTACGTTTTAATTGTTTTATATTACAACAAATCAAGTGAAGTGGTTAGGAACCTTACATATGTGATAACCATTCTGGAAGTTCTGGTATCGATGTTTGAATCACGTATTTGAATGAAAAGTTTACTGATTTTCGTTAAGTGTTATTTGCATTTTTACGCTGACACAACACATTCAACTCTATATTGACGTCATTACTTGAGAGCCAATCATTTGTATTCTACAAGTGCTCGTTGTCGTTTTACCAGCGTTTTATAAGAAATGGAGATGAGCAGAGTCTGGAAGTTAGGCAAAATGTTTTTTTTTTTATCTGATGGATACTTTTAAGAGTAGATGAACATGTTTCCGTATATTAGGACTAGGTAGTGCCACTTTTTATTTTGCATATTTTGTTCTGTTGCCTATTTTAAGCCATACTTGCCTCCTACGCCCAAAACGCGGGTTCGTACCCGGCCAGGATCGATGGATTTTTTCGGGCGTAAAAATCCTAAGTATGGCTTCCTTCGGAAGGGAAGTAAAGCCGTAGGTCCCGTGTCGTACATTTACGGCACGAAAAAGAACCTCAAGCCTGAAAGAAGAGACCTCTGAGCAAAATTTGTCGGCCGTTTCACGCCCTGAGTTGAATGGGACGCTGATGACCTGAGCTGTTAAAGAGCGTCCATAAATAAATCAATCAATCAAAGCCTATTTTAAGGTTTAAAATATTTGTCTGTTTTGGATCGTTATAAGCATTTTGTGCTATTAATTACTCATTTTAAAAAGCAGATAAAGAATTTCAATATCGATGTGAAAAAAGTTGTAAAAAGTAAATGGCAATATCTATTGAGAATCTTGTTATACATTTATTGCTTCTCAAAAAGTAAAAAAACTTTCTCCTTAATCCATTCACTTAATCTTAAAGAGCAAATATTCTATTCCTATGGGGATCGAGTTCCAAATCGTAATGCGATTCATAAATTAGTAACATGTACACATTTTAAAGGGAATAAAGAATAACATCCGTCAAAGGAATAGTTTTACTTCTCAAATGAATAATGAAGGGTAATAGATAATTTAATAAGTACAGGCTGAAGTCACACTCTATTTTTGAATTGTTATAATTTCTCTATTTAATGCTCGATTTTGTTGAAACTGACGCAGTTATACTGTTCGCTTTTTGAAGTTTTCTTTTTCTTTTATTTCAAGTTGAAATGCCACGTGTTGAAGAGTGGGCCGGAATAACAGCTCGGTAGGAGTCTGGGAGTCTGTGGTAGGAGTACAAAATGTGGAGGGCTTAACGGGGAATCCACGCAACACAGATCCAAAAACAATTAAAATTGGCATAAGGAAGCAACAGACAATGTCTCCATGTAAGGAAATCAGGAAGCCTATCAACTTTAACACCCGGGATTGTTGACAGAGCTCGTGACAAGTTCACTAAAAGCCCTAATAAATCACTGCATTAAGGAGCACATGCAAGTGGTCCTTCACGTTATGCAGTCTCAACTATTCGTAAGAAAGATCTCTCTCTTAGGCCTTGGCAGCCTCAATGTGCGCATCAATTGTTTCCTGGCGACTGTAAGGACGAATGGAATTTTCAGAAAGTTTCTTGGTTTGAATGATGATTGACCTGAACTTTTTGAGAACGTTCTGTGTCTGATGAGGCAATGATTCCCATTGGTGGCTTTATAAATAGGCACAACTGTCATTATCAGGCCACCGTAAACTTACATGAATGTGTTGAAAAAGTACAGCGGCGTCCAAAGGTGACAGTAAGGGTTGGTGTCACGTCATACATGATTGTTGGTCCTTTCTTTCTGCGAAACGCAATGAAAACCGAAACATACCTGTAAATACTGTAACATCGTGTATGGCTAGTAATTTCAGAGTGGAACAACCCACTGCTTCACTTTATGCAAGATGGGCACCTGCACATTTTGCAACTGTTGTCCCCAAATGGCTGTAGGTCTTGGATTGGTAAACGTGGTGGACATAAATGGCTTTCCTGCAGCCATAATTTAACACACTGTGATTTTTTTTCTCTGAGGAAGAGCTAATGAGAAGGTGTACAAGAGAAAACCACAGAATTTGGATGAACTGGAAGCAACAATATCCGAGGTAATAAACACAGTTCCACGAAACTTTTTGCAAGCAGCAGTATTGAAGTACCAGTTCGCTTAAGGAAACGTTGAGAATGCTGGGGATTATGTGGAAATTTAAAAGAACGTCAAATTAAACTTTAAGGAATGATGTTTCTAATATACTAGTTCTAAGTAATTTGGTTAATAAATAACGGAATTATAGCAGTTTAAAAATAGGGAATGACTTATCAGACACCTCGTAGATGTCAGGCATGTCTTTACATGACAAAGATGAGAACAATTTCTTAAATGCATTAGAATTTATTAGATTCCCTTCAATGTTTCTATCACCGACTCGTGTGTTCATGCGCCCGCCATCACCGATTGTAGTATAGCCCGGCTGGACGTGAGCGATTCATCATACGACCACGTCGTCGAAGAGGCTGACATTGTACGATGTGATGTATATATCGTCTATATGCCCAGGCTTGGGTGTTAATTACCTGCTGTATCAATTTTTTTCACACAATATTTTCTTTGCATTGTCTATCGTTGTACAAAGTTTGAAAGGGGGTTTCAATATGTGGGTTAAAAAAGATTCCCCTGTGAGGATACTGAAGCAAAACAAAATTTATATAAATCATTTATGTATGCAATGAAGGGTGTGAAAGTTCTCTGAAAAGAAATTCATGCTATTTGTGGGACGTCATTGTATAAGCATTTCCATAAAAATGAAGTGAAACAAGAGAAGGTAAAACTTTCTAATTTGACAGCGCTTAACGGGGATGGGCAGCGTCACTAAGAAGATAAAGCGAATAAAGAACATCCGGAGATATAAGCTTATTTTGTTTTTCTGAGCGTTACGTTTTTACAGCAGATGAGATTTACTAAGCCACCTACATTCTCCATGGATGTTGCTTGTGTCTAACTGCTCGTATATTTTCATAGACGAATTTAGACACGTATCCTCTTTCCAGTTTCACAGCAACTTTCAGATGTTTATTTTATTAGGTATATACGAGGATCGATTGATTTGTGTAAAATACCAAAAAAGGGCTCAAAAATTTAGTTGATAATGTAATGTTGCCAGAAGTCGTCCTTGTAACGATCTATGACAAAAATTCGGACAGATGTGAAGCGTGGTTAATGTGTGAATATGAAAATTAAGCGAATCGGAAACTTAAACGTAAAAGCTAGATGCTATGTATTGCAATGGAACCATTCACAATGAACCACATAAACATAAAAATAAACGTACAATTAGACGTACACTTAGAAGCTTGCAAGGTTCAAGATTTTGCGTCTACATCTAACTTAAAATTAAGAAATCTGCCAATCAGATCACATCTGCTCTGTGGTAAAATTTGTGTAGTGGTAACCATACTTGCCTTCTAAACCCAAGATCGCGGGTTGAAACCCGGCCAGGATCGATGAATTTTTTCGGGCGTAAAAATCCTAAATATGGCTTCCTTCGGAAGGGAAGTAAAGCCGTGGGTCCCGTGTCGTACATTTAAGGCACGATAAAGAACCTCAAGCCTGAAGGAAGAGGCATTTGAGCAAAATTTGTCGGCCGTTTCACGCCTAATTTGTATGGGACGCTAATGACTTCAGACGTTAAAGAGTGTCCGTAAATAAAACAAATAAAAAATAATCATCTCATGTATCATCAGTGTTTACCGCCTATGGTCCCTCAGTAGTAAACAATGGCGTTAAGTACTAATAAAAAATAAATAATCAAACGGAGCGAGTGGGTGCGGCACACAATGAATCTCGGCGATATCGCTCTTGCGTTGCTAGCATGAGTTCATGCATTATCTTGTTCCTGTCGACCACTCCCCCTTGCCTTTGCTAATCCTGCGTCTAAACCGTGTAAGGTCTAGCAGTACGTCTCACTGTTGACGATCGTTGCTTGAAGTGTTCCAAAAGAAGAGATTATCTGCTTTCCCGAAGATGGAGCAGCACGAAAGCTCTTGGGCTAGGGAACCCTTGGATGTTTCCATGGCATGGACTTTCTTCCCTGGTGATGACCACAGCTCTCACCAGCTTCTTCGAAAAATCCGAATCTTCATTATGCACTTCCACTTGCCGACGACAGACTACAACAATTTCGGTGTATTTGTCAAGTTCCTTGAAAAATGTGCAGGCCTGTCAGACATTCCAGCTCATCGAAGTTATGCTCCTATCAGTCATAACCAACTCAGACACAACCTCAATGCTTCTGGGAGACCGCGATGTTGACGGAGTGACCAGTACTCACATTCACTGCCGTTGGCGAACCCATTGACCCAGTTGTAACCGGTCTTCTGTGCAGGAGCTTCTTGACCACATACCGCAGTTAAATAAAGTTCTACATTTTTGACTCCTTCTTTAAAAAAATAAGAAAAAAGGAAACCATGCAGTCCATTTTGTATACCATAGTCACTTTCCATTGCCCACATCTTTCTCTACACGACACCAAACAAACACTGTCCTTTCGATACACACACTATTTACAAGCGGCAATTATTGTCTGCGTGATTTATTAATATCAATATACCGCCCTATGATTGGACATGCTCAGAGAAAGAGCAATATTCCTAAAACACAGCCAATATAAATCATTTCCGAACGCCCCTCTTATAAATCATGAGCTCTCAATAAATTCTAGCGCATACGAGATGTTAATGAACTGCATCTCAATTCATTTCAGGTATTTTAGATAGTAAATTTGAATTAGGGAATCTCTAGTCTGCCTGTTCAATTTATAAATTTATGACAGTAAGTTTCTAAAGGACCAGTACGCCACTGACTAATGAAGCCTTCACCCGGAATGATAGCACACAATAACGGCAGAAGTTGTGGAGCTTTAGGACGATACTGGCGTCAAATAAAGAGAATTATTATTATTATTATTGAATTCCAGCCACTCTCTTATTTTTTTACTCTTATATCATAAAAGAAAATAAATAAAGCTATAAATTTTCGAAACCATAGTTTGTCGCCTCATTTATTAGACCATACATTCAGCTAGATAGCTGCCTCTAAGCTAAGCCATATAATATAACAACTGTTGCTCAGTGTCGTATGTTTAGTTCGAGATTTCAGAGATTTTACATCACTAAATCTTGCAAACAGGGTTTATGCAATGTTAGCATTAAAACACGCTTCTTACGATCGTTCACAATTAGCTTAATTCTGGTACCTGGTTACCTAGCAACTATTCCATGAAGTCATCACCGCCTTCACAACACAATTTCAAACAATGTACCTGCGAGAAAAAGCTAAAATTGTCACATTAACAAGCATACCAATATTCAAACATGAAAAGTATTTTATTAAACAAATGTTTTAAAACTACAACATCAATGTAAGTTATTAATCATCATAAATTAACTTCCATTACCTTGGAAACATTGAACATGAAATTATTATAATTTCTTTCATTTCAAAACTTTAATTTTGAATAATTATCAATCTCTATTATACTAACAGAAAACTTCCTTAACCTACATTGATTTTACTTTCGAATAAATACCCAAAAGCATCGAAGGCATACAAAATTTTCGATTGAAAAAAATTAACCAATCTTGGAATATAAATGTTGTTTTATTTACGTTATTAATAATCAAGAAAGGTAATAAAATGATGTTTATTATTAATAGTATATATAATAAAGGTGAGTTGGGAATGATTATAATTTTAATTATATATTTTCCAGCTCTGAAAAGTATGCCAACAAGATTTTTTCATTAGTTGATCCATGTACGGAATTGAGCATATTCCTTTTCGTATACACTTTTCGATTTTTGAGGAATTAACAAACCCTCAGCTTTCTTTATAATTTCTTTTGAAATGATAATCCATATTTTCAATATCAAACATCGCGTAATTAGCATCCATTTCCATTTGAGTTCTTCAAAACAAAGTAGCGTCGTCATAGAACTTAGAAGCTATACAATTAATACGTCGTATCTATTATGTCGTAATTTCACATTTTGAAAAAATTTAATACCTTTATCCCTGACTGAAGTTTTTTCCAGGTTTTACTCGGTCTTCATAAATGGCAAATGCCGGGAGGTAAACTTAGGCCTGAAACGTTTCCTTCCTTAAAAAGAAATCCTTTCCCAATATATCATCTCATGTATCATTGGAGTTCATCGCCTGCGGTGCCTCTGCAGTAAAAACGGGCGTTAAACACCTTTCACAAAACATATGTTTTTATGATTTATTTATTGTCGTTTTGATCCTCGCAACGTCTATAGGTATAAGCCTGTAGTCGTTATAAATGGAACGAATTAATGATGGCGAAAATGAGCTCAAATGTCCTTGACGTCTTATTTATCTGGCATTCATCTTCTAATGGTTAGAAAAATTTACGCGGACAGTAATCTGACGGGTAATCCAACCCAGGACCTCCGGATAGAGGTCGCAAGCGCTAGCACTAGACCAGAGGAAGCGGTCATATGAAACATTGTATTGTTTATGTTCCATATGCATGCTTATTTGCAAAGTTCTTTCTCAATCTATTAAACATATAAAAAAGTCTGTGCTCCTGAGGAAAAATATAAAATTAAATGAAAATTTCAAACCAATGCTTATTAGGGTGTGTAAATTAGCAACATATGTAGTAAGTATACAAGTATCCTTTCCATTTTTGTATCTATGTATTAAGATATTAGACGTTTATATTAATATCATGGTTTGCTTGCCTCGCTGTCTACCTAAATACACCTGTTCATCTTCAGCAGTAAAGTCGGGAAACAGGACAGGGGTTTAGAGAAAAATTAAGAAACGCCTGAGGGACATTACTAGGCAGCTGACTCTTTCGGAGCGTGCAGAAAAGTTTCGTTAGAGATACAATCAGAGCTGAAAACAGAACGGGAGATGGAGCGTTACATCCAAACAGGAGCCAAACTCTGCAATCAGGATTTAGTTTAGGAGCTTGGCGGATGACTACAGTTAACAGGGAGGGAATGAGAATCTACCCTATAGGAGCGGAGAAAGAATCATGGGAGAATATTCTGCCATACTGCAAGGAAATGGAAAAATGGAGAGATAGCTACCGGCCCCCGTTTTTTAATTGGGAGAGAGGGCAGTGGCAATGCTGAACTTTGCTGGCAGATAGGAAGGAGCAGGAGGGAGTAGGTAAATGTTTAAACAAAGTGAGACAGCTCGGAAGATGCAGACAACCTGTAAGGGGGTAGGGCAACATGAATGGTAATCTTTTTCGAATTTTTGAGCATATATATTAAAGCTATTTAGTTTTATGTTTATTTTATTTCTTTCTAAAACTTATATATATATATATATATATATATATATATATATATTTCCATTATATGATTATTAAATATACTGTTTGTCTCTTAGATTAGTAACAAACATACATTGGAAATACTCAAAGGAACTAGAAATTTGGTCTTATGTTAACAGTAAAAATATGCGTTTCAACAAATACAGATATATAGATAATTTTTTGTAATTACTGTGTCAAACTTTGCTGTTTCAATTAAATAAGGAGATAAAATGGCGAATGGTAGATTTTCGAGCTGTTCTATCGTATCCTGAAGAAATAACTGCTTAATGCATATATTCTTTGTTAATCCCAGTCTGCTATTTCTTATTATCAATACTTATTTTTGTATTGTTAAGAATTTAATTCTGATAGCATTACACTAATTACATTTTGCTCTTAATATGTATTTAGCACTGGATGATAAAATGGGGCACGCGTCATAAATTATTCCAATTTTAACTAGCGCCAAAATGTAAAATCCGTTGATTTACTTAATATATGTTAAACATAAATTTTTAATGAATATTATTCTATATTTAGAAGGCTTTAATTGTATAATCTGTTGATATAAAACTAAAATTTAAGCGGATTCAGAGCGAGGTACTTTTGTTAGTAAAACTTTTGTGTGCGAGCACAAAGGTTTTCCGTGCTACAGTAGAAACTACGGATTCTGCAGGGACGCCATTTGGCTGCAGCTAATATTCCCAAAGGTAGCTCTTAAATAGCGAGTAAATTGTCTCCCTAGCTCAGTGGGTATTTTTGCTGCAGCAATGCAAACTTTCCAGATTTTTACCCTCGTTTTTCCACGTTACTGGAATTTAAATAAGCTGAAGGAACGTTGTTAAAAGGCGTTTTTAAATCTCTAAAAAAATATTAAACACTGCATTTATAATGACTGATTTATTGAGAACTAACTCAATTCATTCTTTATTTATTTCAAAACGAACGATGCCAGCGCAACTTATTATATCTCAAATGTGGAGTACCCTTGGGAGATTATTAACATTTATAGAAAATATTGAAAATGACCTCCCTCCTGCATAAGGTATAACTCAACACGTCGTTCCATATTGCTGGCCACTCTTTCGAGGACTATATTGTCAATGTCATTAATCTCCTGTGTAATGTTGTGCTTCAGATCGTCCAATGTCAGGGGACGTGTGACGTAAACTCTGTGTTTTAAGTAACCCCATAGGAAGAAGTCCGAGGTTGTTAAATAGGATCTCGGTGGCCACAGGTTCTTGAGGATTATCCGGTCATCAAAGAAACTTCCAATTAAGGTCAGCTCCGATTAGTTTGAGTTATGGCATGTAGTGCCATCTTGTTGTAAATATTCATGACCCAGCCGTACTTCGTCCAGTTGCTCAACGAACTCTATGAAAATGTGGCAGTACTTTGCAATGCCCATGTCTGGTCGAAAAAGAAATGGTTCTATTATTCTGTGCGGATATTGTACACCAAACCCCAGACTTTTAACTACTGAGTACATAGGTGCTCCATGTGGATTTTGGACGAGCCAATAGCGTGAGTTCTGTGGGTTAGCATAGCCGCATAAATGGAACCATGTTACATCTGTGAACATGTGCTGGACAAAATGCCACGATTTTGCATAATAAACACCCGAAACCAACAGCAATACTTCATTCTTTTATACTTACCTGGTTCCTGCAATTGATGCACAACTGTAACCCTATATAGTTTTAAGTGAGCACTTTTCTCAGATCTCTTGTCACATTGAGTAGTATACCCCATCTCCGGCGAACCGCCTATGGCGCCTCAGTAGTAAAAACGGGCGGTAAACACCATTCAAAAAAAAAAAAAAAAAAATCCTGCGACAAACGTCTTAATGACTTACTGGATGACCGCTCCAGTCATGCCCAAACGTCCACAACAACCGTGGGCAGTCCAGATGAACGATATTTATCTTTTTCACTCACCAGAGATCCAGTTATTTCCACTTTGTTTACCAGTGCCAGTATTGCGTTTCTTTTGGAGGGATTGCAAACACGCTTTCCATCGTTTTTGGAATACTGATAGCTTCAGGGGTTTATCCTGTATGTTTCAGACACATTTATGACATAAAATAAAAGTTCTAGAACAAGGAGCGTAGGGATAAACTGTGGTAATACTACAGTGAAACAACCTGCTCAGTGGGAGTAAACAATCTGAATGCTCCATTAGGTACAAGAAAGTATTTGAAGACTGCGTTTGCGGCGGAGGGAGGGGGGGGGGCAATATTTCCCATCTTCGCTCAAGCTGCAACTTTACAGCATCGTACACACTGTTTATTCCCGAAAGCTCTTCGGGGTTGTGTTGTGGGATGATTAATGTTCTTCCGTAATTAATGGGGTGAGGTAGTGGTGAGGGAGGGTTATACCCCTGCTGCATATTGCATGAGGTGTGTTGACACTGCGGCGTGCCGGACAGGTAGAGCCACCTGCTGGTGGGAGAACAAGAATATGTGCTGTTTGTCATGAAAATCTAACCACAATGCTGCGAGTAATCAATAATCAGTACAGGCTTGCAAATTCTGTAAGCGAGCTTAAAAGCAAACATGCCTTAGTTCTTGGTTCTTTAGGGACAGTTTTGGCCTGTGTGGCTGCTTTTATGAACGTTTTGCCTTATTTCGTTATAAACGATTAACACTTTTATAATTTAATACTTCGCATTCAATAACCGAACCTGAAACGATAAACAATCTGCTGTATTATTTAAATAAGTTGAAGATACAGGAAATCAATACAGAACCTAACAAGTAAACAAGATTCAGACTTTGTAATATATTTCTCTAAGTTTTTAGTTATTTATTTGTGTGTGATATGATAAATAGGCGCAGATATATTTTACTTTTATAAATTGATGCTGTGTAGTGATTTATAGTCAAAGTCATCTGTCATTCGCCAAATAGCTTACATAGAGTGCATAGTAGAACTTTCATAATAATCATGTATGGGCTGACGAAAATCTCCCTGCAGTTTGGCAAACAAAACACCATCAAAGGTTTAGCATTTATATATAGGCTTGGATAATAGACCATACATTTTATTATACATGCCGCATTCACAGAAACGTCATAATGCGACATGTCATCTGCTTTGTTTAAAGGTTTAATTTTTCAAAGTTCCATATGCTTATCGCCATATGTAGTTCATGCATTATGGGGTACCGCCTCATTTTTCTGATACTGCCAGAGGTGAGAAACTGACATCTTGGTCTGTTCATTCTTCTAGTCTCAATCCACTGAGTTTCTTCGATTAATGGTAATTGTATATTCCACACCTGTTGATTGTTTACAAAATAATGTATTAAGATGTGAACAGTGAAGCGGTTCGGTATTGTTTTATAGTAGCCCCACGTTGGGCGCCAATTTTGAAGCGGATTCCTGATTGTGGAGCGGTTTATAGCCTCGTTTTATTGCCTATGCCTCTCGACAACAAAATCGCATGGTTGTCTTTAGCTGTGTTTCGTTGAGCCTCGCTGGGAGAGGATGTTCTTTTCGTTAAAAAATTGCACGGTGCAACATTTACAGTACACACTTTATTGATGGTAACTAAATGTTTACATTAGAAGGTTTTCTGAAAATAACCCCGAATTCGGTGGAGTGATCTTGATGAACACACAATCCTAATAAAATTACCTTGCAAAGGAGATAGTAATTAGTATCCGACTTTGATCTTAGGATAGTCTGCACCTGCCCTCACGTTCAGGTCACCGGCCCTCTAATTACGATACGCTAGAGAATATTATTTTTTCCACATGAGTGAACCATCAGCAACTTATCTTTTAACATACACCACGTGGTTTGTGAGTCAGCAGACCGAAACCAATCAAATTAGATCGAAGAAGTGTCTACAAAAAATGGTGTCGAAAAAGAGGTGAGCTTATACACTCTGCAGAAAAATCACCTCCACGGGAGTTACTGATGCCGACGTGGTTCACGCTATTTGCGACAATTAAGTTAAAAAATGCAGAAAGAATTGGCTCGCTCAAAACTAAATTATGTCATAAACAGCGTTCTGGCGCGATCAAAGTTCAAATCATAACTGCCCACCGAACGCAACATGGTCATTAAAAGTACATAAAGCTTGCTTTTCGTGTTTGTTTACTTTTTGTTACATTTTATTATTTGGTCATCTGGAAACTCTTTCCTGCTAGCATTGAGTTATACAAGAGAATTATCATAGTATAAGTTATTATCCTGAGTAGACATTATAAGGTATACTTAATACTAACATTATTAATTAAAGAATATAACGTATAGTCTGCATAATTATGAATAAGCAATATAAAATAAAAAATCACTAAAAATTAGGTGAAATCTATCTAAGACATTTAGAATATTTTTATCATAGAGATATCCTATACATTTTTTAAATAAAGGGCTTGCCTACACCTCCTTTGTCGAGGAGTAACATGCGTCTGAATACAAAAGAAATAGCTCCAAAGTCAGGACTATGCTTTGCATCCTTCATAAGTATCTGTATATGCATTAAGCGCTCAGAATTCTTTCAACAACTCAAATGCAAGTGCACCTAGAATGTTGTCAGAAGTTTTTGAACCTTTCGCGGCAACTAGAGGGCAGTATTGGAATCCATCGTTATAGGAGACTGAACTCTCTTTCAAAAGAGGAAGGTGACACTTTGCAGTTTCAGTGTGAAATTACATGGGGCAGTAAAAGGAATCAACAAAAGAAAATATTTCTGGGCTATTTTAACGAAACATAGTGTCAGTTGGGTTGGATTAATAGGGACGGAGGATGATGTTTCAACTTCAAGCTTGCTCGAGGGCTAGCCGTTTGTGCCTACCTCCGCGATGGGGGAACCTCTGTGTGGAAAGGATGAGATGAGAAAAATATTTAGGTCAGAATCCATGAGCAGTGAGTCCCGGGAAAAAGGCGGGGTTCCTAACAATGTTTCTATATAGAATACCCTAAACGCCGGAGAAAAATTCTCACAAGTACAAGCTATTGTCACACCGCGCTAGCTCACCTAGCCTGAAATTTTCGACCTGTTTGTTACATAATAAAACTAATAAACAAAGATGAAATGGAGAGTGCATTCACCTAAGTGACTGTGGCAGACCGCGAAAAAACCAAGGATTTGAACCCATACCCATTTAATGCAAATCCTACGCATTACTGTTTGTGCTGGTCCGCTTCAATTAGTAGCGTTAAGTGAACTCTATAAGTGAAAAACTCCAAGCATGAACTGCAAAAAATAAAAATATAATACAGGATTGTTCAAATTGTGTGACCAACAATCATTTAATTCCGTATAACTATAGCACATTTGCACTACAATTTTTTACAATAACACATTACTATATGTGCACCTCCAGTGACCCTGCACATATCGAGCCGATACTCGATCTCATGTCACATGTTTTGTGGCATGCTCACATCAATTTGGAAGATTGCATTAATTGTGCATTTCCTCACTTCTCGTAGTGGCTCTGGCATCGGGATCACAATCTGTGTCTTTCACATCACCCCTTAAGAAGAAACCCAGTGGGATAAGATCTGGAGATCTTCGGGCCATTTCATCACAGGCGCGCCCACAAGACTAATCCATTGTCGCCCGAGGGTTTCGTTTAGACACCTCCGTACCTCCTAGTGGAAATGTAATGGGGCACAATCCTGCTGCTAAATGAACTCGTTGTGTAAGCTGTGGCAGCAAACATTCTCCCATCAAGGTGTGTAGCGTCAGTCACTGTGGCCTCGGCAAAAGAATGGTCCATGCTCATTTTGAGCAGTCGTTGTGCAGAAAAGATTTACCTTCGGGCTGTCTCTTGTGTGCTCAATTATCACACATGGTTTCTCAGACCCCTCAAATCCACAGATTGTGTCGATTAACCTTCTCGAAGAGATGAACTTTGGCTTCATCTGAGAAGACTATATTTTCCAGCAGGTTGTTGTCCTTATCGACCATAGCTAGGATGTCAGTACTAAACTGTAACCTCTTTTCATGATCACTAGAATTCGGTTCCTGTAACAAGTGAAGTTTATGTGAATGCAAACGCAGCCGTTTAAGTAGCACTCTCCACAGAGCTGTCTGGGGTAAAGCAAGCTCTCTGCCTACCCTGTTTGTTGACTTACTCAGACTTGCACGAGTTCCACGTCTCCTCAAGTGTACTAGGACACCCAGTGCCTTTTCTTTTGTAAATGCACCCACTATCTACATTATCTATCACTTAGAAAAGGGTAAGAGAGTTAATTATGCGTTTGGAATGAGACCTTTGCACTGGTGTTTCATGATAACGGAGACAAAAATAATTTCTCTACAGGTTGCAACGGCATTTTACACTGACACGTGAAATGCGCATCACAACTACAAATAACGTTCGAACTGCCATCTGGCTGTACAGAAGAAAACTGCAACTTAAACGTAATCACTGCTAATTTTATAAACGTATATCTTGTACTTCCAAATTAATAAGAGGTGTAAATCATGATCATCATGATCAACATGATTATCACATCATTTTGAACAACTCTGTATATTGTACAATACAGAATAGTATACGTAGTTAGTACAGTGGGCCAGCTAAACTCTCATACAATCCGGGTCTCCATTAAACAGAACTTGACAAACCATATTACAGTGGATTCCCTTGCCGTGTGAGAAGATACAAACTCATCACACCTCTTGAAATCATTACCCCTTTTAGCTAGGAGAGACTAGTGCACTCACCATATCCATTGAACCACAATATTGTCTAATTCTCCTTGAATAATCCACTTCAAGATCAATACCCAGTCTTTGGCATTATGCAAATTAAACTAGATGACTTTTTTTGCTTCCAGCTCTAAGAATTTCTATCATATTAAAATTGACGTTGACATAAGGTTCCTGATAGCGAGGGTGACTATATTTTATTTTAAAGTTTTATTTTATTTAAAATATTTTTGCAATGTTTGATCTGAAACTGACAGAACTTTTTGATCAGCTTGATTGGGTTATGAACTTTTAAAATGACTCTCATATACATATATAAAATATTTTAGGCAGTTTACAGATATAAGGGTAGGTTCATAAGTAGCTTTCTCGCCGATGACGATTAACACCTTCATAAAATCATTATTTAGTGTCATATTTTATCTGTTAAGTAAACAATTGCAGCTGAAAATTCCGATCCACTCTATTCAAATGTTCAGATACAGCAGCATAAATTACGCTATGTTAGAAGATGGTGACATGTCCAAAATGGAGTTGCGAGCTGTTATTAAGTTCTTCATAAAAGGACTTACACCAAATGAAATTAAACAGCGATTGCACGGTGTATACGGGGAAGAATCCCCCTCATAAGCTACAGACAAAATTGGCCTGACTTTTTCGAATGGCTCGAGAAAGCAATGAAGATGAAGAGTGGGCAGGTCGGCCCTTGGAGGAGCTAACTGCTGAAAACATCGCTCTTGTGGAACATAGAATTGTAGAAGATCGGCGGCTCTAAGTTAAAGAAACAGCAGTAAGGTTGGGCCTTTCTAAAACAACAGCCTTTCGAATTATTCACGAGCATTTAAACATGAATAAGGTTATTGCAAGATGGGTACCTAGACTTCTTTCCTCAGTCAAGAAGCAGCAAGGAGTCGTCTGTTTTCAGTCATTTTTTGGAGCTCTGCCGTGACAACGAGAGGGAGAGAGAGAGAGAGATAGAAGTTCTGCAAACCATTGTTACAGGAGATTAGACTATGATCCTCTTCAAAAGAGACTCAATGGTGTGGCGTAAATCTGGCGAAGTACCGCCTCTAAAGGCCAAGGTCACTCAGTCAACAATATTTGGCACTGTGAAGGAACACTCTTTATTGACTTTAAGGAGAGGAACACCACGGTACTGCACAGACTACGTGCTGCCATCAAAGAGAAAAGGCAAGAAAAGCTGAGTTGTGGTATGCGCCTTCTTCACGACAACGCGCCTGTGCACACAGCTCTTGTTCCAAAGTTAGCTGTGAAGAAATGTGGTTTGAGGAAAATCGACCATCCATCCTATAGCTCAGATCTAGCTCCCAGTGACTATTTCCTCTTCTCAAAACTCAAGAATGATCTTCGAGGAAGGTAATTTAAACAGGACGAAGAAGTGGTGGATGCTGTTTATGCCCATTTTGCAGACAATACTTTTGATTATTTGGGGGGGGGAGGGTGGAGGAATTGAAATGGTGATTCATAGATGTGACAAGGGTATTGAAATAAAGGGTAACTATATTGAAAAGTGAAATATAGTTTTTGTCTTTATCGTGCCCAGAAAATGGTTAGGCCGGAAAATTATGAAGCTACATTCGTACTTTAATGATGTAACTTATTTGTGTATGTAATATGCCGTTAATGTCTGTAGCAAACCAGCACATAGAATGAGCTCTTATGTTCATTCGTTTAGAATGTGGATGGGTTTATTCGTCCTGATGAGCCTGTAGATCGCGTGACATAGTTTCTACATTCTCCAATCCCAAGCACAATAAAATAAAAAACATAAAGCGCTTACGGAAGTTAATACCCTGGTTTAATCCGAGTGTACGCAGATCCGGACTATGCATGGCCTCCTACAACTAACTAATCGGATTTCTTCAGATTCTGCCAACATGCTATAGATACTGAATAATCTGTGGAAAACCGGTCCAGATTCGAAGAACCTTTTCAAAACTATGTTATGATTATTACTCCAGCGTTATAATTTAAGACTTTCTTTAATGTTTCCAGTGCTATTATAGGGAATTTTAAATGGCTCGTTATCTATGGCCAGCACCGAATCGTGTGATCAAGCCTACACAAAACCTTCGTAGTTTTCATAACGGAACGCTATTGTTTTACCTTTACCGGTTATTATGGGTGATAAAAGCTGTAGAACTAGAACTAAAAGTGAAACTTTTGTCATTTTAAGCGCATATAATTTTTTTAACAACTAGATACACTAAGTCAAATTATTATCATTAACTGCATTTCAGTTCTTAAATATACTTAGCACTTATACTTCCTTTATGAACAGAAATTATTCCGTAATTGATGAAAAATTATATTACAGCTTTTATGTTGCATTTATGAAAGTAAATGAAGCGCTAGATAAGTTCTGTAGGAATTATAGAGTAAGAATTAATATAAGTGAATAAAAAAGTATGGCATTTAAACCGCCATTGGTGGCTGACGTCGTTAAGGCGCGTACTCGTGAGCGGGAGGTGTGAGGTTCGAATCCCGCCAGGACTGTACTCCCTGATTGAGGCTTTTTCCGGGTTTTCCTCAGTTCTCATGAATGGCAAATGCCGGGGAGGTACCCTAAACTTAGGCCTGGAACGTGTCCTTCCTTAGAAAATATCCTTTCCCAATATATCATTTCATGTATCATCAGTGTCTACCGCCTGTGGTGCCTCTGTAGTTAAAAGGGGCGTTAAACACTATTTAAAATAGTACTACTGTGCCGCTAGTAAGTGTATCATTACTGTATGGTAAAATGGTGATTTGTGTTCGTTTTAGAAAATTGAATATTACGCCTTGATACTAAGAAACAAAACTGTATTTTTCTCTAAAATATTGATTAAACAAATGCGAGTAACATAAGCGCTACAACACTTTCATTTATTCATTTATATCTGGATCGCTTTTTGTTGAAAATGTCTACTGTAGGACAATATTACGCCGTGTTTGTATACATACTGCAATAACAGGTTGTTCTACAAGTATGATTTGCCGATATGGAGCAAATTATACTTTAAAAATTGCTAAGCGATTTCTGTCATATAGCTGCTTGTACTCTTACTCTTGTCAGGACACATTTTTCACGCACTGTAGGTGAAACTTCACCAAAGCTGTCAAAACCAATAGACGAGTGAAAATGTGGGCCATTGAGGACTCAAATTTTATGGCCGGGTACCAGTGTATTCTGCTACTGAAGTCCCACGCACAAATCGAATCAAAACTGCCACACCTGCAGTCAATCAACTCTAAGCCTTGTCAATGCTCGGCGGTGATTGGGCGAGTTTCGCTAATAGGGATGCAGCTGTCGACTTAGAGGCAATTAAATCTCCTGTAATTGGATGACAGCTGGAAGACGGGCCATTACAGGCCATTTCCACGGGCACTCAACTCTTCTCCTTGCTCTACAAATTGGTGCAATCGAAAATTGATCCTTTGCCGTTCAAAATACGTGGTCAATTTACATTTGGCGCTAAGGGGTAAAAGAGTGCGAGTAGGCTCAAAATATATACATCAGAAATAAACTATGTAACATTTCACCGCCATTTGATTACAGGCATTAAGCTTTGACGTAAATATAACAAAAACACGGTAGTTCATCTGCTTGGCTTAGCAATACAACATATAGATAAAGCAAATGCTATTATATAACTTTTGTATTTACTATTCTCATTATATAATATTATGCATATTTTATTTCCACTCCTAATTAAATCGTTCACCATCAATCGGTTGTGTGAAAGAAATTTAAATTGTAGATTGTGTGTTACAAAGGTGATTTGGACAGTTTCCGGATTTATTTGCCAATGCTAGTTAAGTTAGTTATAACGCGCCCTATAGATAAGTATGGACACATTTCGCGACAATCGAGCTCCGTGATTGACTCGGCAGCATCAGCCCACATTCTCAGCCTGATGTCGCTGTGGAGAACATTAAAGAAACATTTTAATTGATTATAGCATATTAAGTATACAAATATATCTTATGAAGTCACCCACACCTGGAATAAATAATGCTGATATCACCCCGTGGTCATGTTGAAAAGTGTTGAGAAGTGATGTACTGATAGTGTGGTTGATCCGAATAAATACTTGCTTATTTTGAATAGTTTAATGTTGACCCACTGCACATCCTGTTGTTACCGAGACCTTAGTGTAAAAAGAAAAATGCAATTCAACACTGTAATAAAACATACAGGGTTCCTCTGCAGGCGTTCTCAGCTGTACAGGACATCAATGATTGCATCTTCATTAGCTTTCTTTTTTTAAACAAATTAGGGCGCTAATTTTAGAGTATTTAATTTTGAGAAGCGGGCTTGACACATTTAAAGGATGTTTCACGTTACATTTACCATCAATATTGTAAATTGTTTATTGTTCCTAGTGTTTCATTTTTTAATAGTGTTTAACGCCCGTTTTTACTACAGAGGCGCCACAGACGGTGCACACATGAGATGAAATGATATATTGAGATTTTTTTTTAAGGAAGGAAACGTTCCAGGCCTAAGTTTAGGGTACCTCCCGGGCATTTGCTATTTGAGGACTGAGGAAAACCTGGAAAAAACTTCAGTCAGGGAGGACGGTCCTGGCAGGATTTGAACTCCCAGACCTCCCGTCTTAATGACCTCGGCCACCCGAGGCGGTCCTAGTTTTTCAGAAGCTGATTTAGAACCCAATAGAACAATGAGGATCTGTCCTTTTCTTCTAAAAGCAACGATTAAACTAAGTTTAATTTGACATGTAAACTGCGTTCAAAATAACTTAAGTAACGTAATAAAATATTTGTCAATATAACTATGCCGTATTTAGCAGTGACTATTAATACTAAGTATATTATACTTATAAAATTACTACTGTATTGCAGTATACTCTGCGCTTATCTTTAACACATTTTGCATAGCTTGCTAAAATGAGATAATAAGTACATAAAATGTGTATACGCCACCCTGTTCCTAAACCACGTGTGTATATAACTTTTTATTTATTATTGTTTATACAACACAATAATCTCTTACTTCATTATGTTACAGATTTTCCTAATAACTAGAGTAAAACATAGATATAATAAATAAATTAAACCAAAATATACATTTACTAAAGTACTTCGCAATTTAATATTCCAAACTGTATAAAATTAACAAATTACTGGGAGCCAGTAAGAAATATAGCTGGTAGTCACCTATTCTATCCTAATTTATTACATTGCTTTACTGCTAATCACTGGTTACTAGCTGTATGTACTGGTATCCAGTACTTTTGCAGGCATTTCTCTTAAATTTACACTCAACATTTAAACATTACACGTATTAATCTTTCAAATCTCTTTAACTCATCTCAATCATACTAATCACATTCTCTTTAATACCTTACTTCACTTAAAGCGAATTTTTCACCATTAATCTTTCCTACTCATTTCAATTAGTTTTCCTAACACTTTAACTTATTAAGCATTAACACCTCGCTTCCACCGATTTCACTTTGTTAGTTTCATATACATAGATTATAACATATTTCCATATATACATACACAAAATACTACACATACAAACACTTAATAATACTTTATTTTAGACCTGATTATAGTAATAAAATATGCCATTAAAAAACTTAATATTACACTGGGCAACAATGAAAATGTTTCGGGCTTAAAAATTGTGAATTTACATGTATTTCCATCTGCTGAATTCAAAAATCACCATAAAAATGATAGATTAGCTCTTGTTTTGAAGATAAAGTGACATTTTATTTTTTAGGGTGAAGATTTTATATTTGGGGGAATTTTTGGGGGGAGTTGGCACACCTGTCAAATAACAAAATACAAATGCTCTTCAGCTGTTTGTAAGTCATAAACATAGATACTGTTGCTGTGACTGTGAATTACATGTAGTTTCTACTCAAATTAATGCAAATTTCTGGTTCGCGAGTGCTTTTTAGTGTAAAATTTGTAAAAATGCCACGAAAATGTGTAAATATGGTAAATAACTTTTGTTATATTTGTGGTGAAATAACATTTTCCTCACAGAAACGCAATCTGACGCCTCTTGTAAAGACTGCCAAGCCTCTTGTGGACCCAAAAGACGTTCTTCTTCCACCCCTGCATATCAAACTGGGTTTGATGAAAAACTTTGTCAAAGCTATGAACCGAGAAGGACGGGCCTTTAAGAACATCAGAGAGAAATTTTCGAAATTAAGTGATGCAAAAGTTAAGGAAGGCATTTTTGTCGGACCACAAATAAGAGAACTTGTAAAGGATCCTGCATTTGACCAAGTTTTGGAGGGGAAAGAAAAGGAAGCTTGGGAAGCCTTCAAGGGTGTTGTTCATGGATTTTTAGGCAACAAAAGAGATGACAACTACAAGCATTTGGTGACAGTGTTCCTGCAAAAATACCGTAACCTTGGATGCAAACATGTCCCTTAAGATCCATTTTCTCCACTCCCACCTAGACTTTTTCCCTCCTAGTTGTGGAGCTGTTAGTGATGAACATGGGGAGAGATTCCATCAGGACATTTCTGTTATGGAACCAAGATATCAGGTCCGTTGGAATGAAGTAATGCTTGCGGATTACTGTTGGTCTTTGTATAGGGATTCTGCGGAACTCCATCACAAGAGGCAAGCTAAAAGACGACGAAGTCAATAGGCCACCACATGATTCTCTTCAGACACGACTATCTGCGAAGTATTTTTCCAGCAATTTAGAACTCTTAGCATGTAATTACCAGTTAAAAAAATCAAATGCACTTTCATTGTTGTTAACATGTATGTAATTAAAATGTATCCTTTTCTCTCAATCCGTTAATATGTAATACTTCCACCTTGAGTATATCATAGAAACTAGAGCTAATAAAATTTTTTCATTGTCATATTTGTTTTTCTCAACCCAAAATTAGTAGGAATTGCCTCATGAAGTGCTCGAAACATTCAAAAATTATTTTTTTGTTGCCCAGTGTTATTTGTGTAAGTGGAAATTTTGTCACCTACATGCCCTGGAACCCTTCAAACATGAATGAAATATGCCACAGATAACGGGAGAATTCCATCATGCTGTTCTATTCCTTCTTCTGTTAGCACAGCTTCCTACAAAAGCACGACCGCTGTCCTTTGCTTTCCTTTAATTTCCTGTTGCCCATTCTTCCCCTTTTTTCCTTTACTTCTACTTTAATCTTTCGCGCCTCTTCCTTCCAAACATGTTTTACATTTCCTTCCGAGTATTCTCTTTCTCCTTTTTCTCGTGGAATCTCAAAGAAACGTGATGCAATATGAAAAGGAGACTTGGGTGAAACGGGCCCATTCCCGAATTTCATATCACGTCGATATGTGTGTCCGGATCTTGAGGGAATATTGAACGAAACTTCCAAAGACGGAGAGGTACACTTTGGGGAAGTGAAAGAAGGACAGGAAATGTCCTATTCCTACAGTAGTGGGCAAGATATCTGATTTTGATACGTTACACCGTGAGCAGTTTCACAAAACAGTCCCGGGTCTAACAGTTTACCCTACTTCTGACATATTTCATTTTTAGAACGTCAAAGGTTGACGGTGACTCACGATAGGCCAATGTTATCCCAAAGGGATCAGCATAGTAACGTACTAGGCAGTCAATAACTCTCTCCGAGCATCCTTACACCCGAGAAACATTCACACACAATCTTTTAGACTTGCAAAGGCTTCCTTTTACAAGACGCATAGCATTCTGTTTACTTGGATAGAGTTTTGCCTTCCATTACAAGTCTTTTAAATGTTTTTTGAAGCTTGAATGACATGAAGGGGAAAAATGTGTAAATATCTTGGTCTCTAAGAATTAGGCAAATATTAGTTTAGTAATTTTGCTTGAAAATACACTACCCCTTATTAATTTTAATTAAACATATATTCTCCTAAGAGAAACTCAACTAAACCAATAGCAAAGTGTTGTTTTAATGAGATCGAGGACAAAATGTATCCATTGCAAGAAACAAAATAAAAGGTTCTTTTAATTCAAGGATCAAAATTGGCATTAATACATTCCTAGCCAACACTAGGTATTTGGTCTAGAGGGCCAAAAAGGTGTTATAATCCCTACTGTGTGGCTTCCAAGAGAATGTTTAAGCTATTTAAATACACTTCCTAGATACTTCTATTCTATATCTCATAACAATTCTATGTGATTGCAAACTCTTTGGGCAAAATCAAAAGGAATATAGTAGCTATTCGGTTGTATCCATAAAAATATTATTTAAAAATGTCTTCAAATCTTCATCGATCCTACCTACTAGATGCCAAAAACGATTAATATTTATATGGACGTTAAACGTATTCGCAATTTTCTCCAAGTCTCTTCTTTATTCTGTATTATTAATGTAACTGGTTCTTGATGTGTGTTGAATGCTGCATTTTCACCTCGTTTCAAACGGATGGATTTACGACCTCAGCTATATACACAACTGGAATTGTTGCTCAAAGATGTTCGGCACAGATGAACAGAAAGAAGGTTTTATTATAGCAGGAAAATGAAGAATTCCACACCACTCAAATAACAGAGAAAGAATCTCAGAAATGGAAGCAATCAAACTTCTACCACGCTCGCCATAGAGCCCAGGCCGTCCGCAAATTCCTTGCATCAAAACTTAAAAGCGCTTGCAGACCATGGTATTCAGTGGTCTTTGTCTTGACATAAATGATATCATAGCTGATAAAAGGTTGATTTAAAAATAACACAAGGACAGAGTCTCTATTAACCCCTACAGATATAGTTCTAATATTTGATGCCAATACATTTTAAATAATCTGTAAGAACATTTGGGTTGGCTAAAAAGATTAAACTTTAAAGTTAGTATTCATTGCATGCATCGCCTTAAGGAAAGTTTATCAAGGCCTGCTGGAATACTAAAACTGCCGCTTTGATTTGACTTACGAAAATTAAACTCGTGATCTAGCATACATAAACATTGGAAGATAAAAGCACTCTTTGTATCACCTGCAAGAAAATAACTACTCCTTTGATGCCTCTATCACAAAATATCAGGACACTCTATAGATATTTGTCTGAATAAGCTGGCACTCGAAAACAAATCTACATGTTTCCAGTACTTTATATATCAAGTATTAAAATAACATCTGATGATGAACTTACTTGTTTACTAAATCTCAAAATAAAAGGGGCCTTAATAAGTTGGCTGAATATGGAAATGAAATCTACCTTTGAATCTTACCTATTTATTTTTCAATTTAATGTCACGACTTCCGCACACTTCCG
The DNA here is from genome assembly GCA_030762175.1 of Metallyticus violacea. Taxonomy (NCBI): domain Eukaryota; kingdom Metazoa; phylum Arthropoda; class Insecta; order Mantodea; family Metallyticidae; genus Metallyticus; species Metallyticus violacea. The sequence goes on from CM060845.1 coordinate 20,408,233, forward strand.
CACACAAGCCCAACTTGTCTTTAGTTATGTAAACCCTTAGGTATATAAGGATTCTCCAACCAACCCATTACTCTATCCTTCACGAAGGAATTCTTTCAAATTTTGAAGGAAAAATGGTCACAGTGGAGCAGGTCTGGTCGCTAAAAATGAAAGGTGGTTCAAGGTTGCATTACAAAGAATTTGATTGGATTGTTGGGGTTAGAGAAAACACTTTCAGTACTTCAGCCACGCTCAAGGACTAGCTGTTTATGCCTAAGCACCCAATAGGGGCACTTCCAGGAGGAGGAGGAGGAGGAGAAGAAGAAGAAGAAGAAGAAGAAGAAGAAGAAGAAGAAGAAGAAGAAGAAGAAGAAGAAGAAGAAGAAGAAGAAGAAGAACTCGCAGAGTGACCAGGATCCAGGAATTGTGAAGCGCAAATGTCCCTAACAAAGTTTCCAGATAAAACATGCTGGCTGCAAAGAAATTTCAGCTCTTAAGAACCACCTCTAGGAGGGAAACATTTTAAAGTGCAGTTATCTTCACAACGCAAACAGTACCAACCCCGCTCGCCTGGCACTTTCGACCCTGTAACAAAAGCACGGAATGAAATGAGGCGAAATGAAAATGCTCAAGGGGAAACATAATAATAATAATATAATAATAATAATAATAATAATAATAATAATAATAATAATAATAATAATAATAATAATAATAATAAAAGAGGCTGATCCCAAAAGATTTGAGTTCGGAACCTACCGAATGCAAGTCCCAAACATCGCCAAGTTGATATGGCATATTAATTCAAAGTTCCATCGTTTGTGAGCGAAAAGAAAATTCTCCCACAGTGCAGTACCAGGGCCCAACCTGGTGAGTAAAGGGGATGTGATAGCATTTCAAACTTTATAACTAAGTCTGTTATATGAATTCCATATGCAATCATACTCCTAAATCAATTGTTTCAATTAAAGTTCCACATCCTTTGTCATTAACATTTTTACAGCGGTTAACTTTGATTGTGTGTAGGCATTGCGAATATGAGAGTGTTGTTCTGAAAATTTTGAGAATGAACAACAATAAGTTGTGACAAGTCAGTTTTAAATTGTAGTTTAAATAGCGACATGTGCAATCTGAGCGCTACAACAATGTGTGGTGTCAGCACTTCTGTGTATGTGTACGCGGGTGTTGCTACGCCAGACGCTAGGATACATCTCAAGCGAGAGCATTTTCGCTCTATGAATTAATACGACTTTAAAGTCTATTTAGAGGATAGAGAATGCTTTGAAAGATTACATCGCGCATTTGCGAATCTTTGCATTTCACAATCCACCTTTTATCGATATGTTGCAGATTTTAGGAGAGAAAGGGACTCCCTCGAACATGAAGATCGCGCAGGACTCCCTTGCATCAGCATCAAATTAAAATGTGATGAAAGCAGTGCATGTTAAGCGAAGTTCATCGCTGGACATATTGTCAAATTCAAGAAGCTCTAAATATTGACTCGACAGCAGTAAAAACATTCTTGAAGAAAAACTTCATCAAATAGTATGTCTGGATTGGTACCAGAAAATGTTGAAAGAAGTTGGAGTAAGATCAAAAAACATTTTAAACATCATAACATGTAATGAAAGCTGATATATCTGTGTCATCCAAAAACCAATTGACGTCTTCCCAGGAAAGGATCCCTGAATAAAAACGAGACGAAGGAGAAGTGTTGGCAAGATGATGTTCCTTCTTCTCAGATAGTGACTAATGTGGTAGTTTCACTTGAACACAAAAAAAAAAAAACTGTCATTGTCAAATGGGAAGCTACTAAATCCCTGTCCCAATTCTTGAATAAACTGAGAAGAAGCGCCATAAGACCGGTCTGTGTGGTTTCTTGTTGCTCCAGGACACGTTTCTCCCACACTGCACTGGAAACAGCTGCTTATCTGCAAGATCCAGGAATCAAATGTTTGCTCCATCTTCCCTATAGGCCAGATCCGAACTCATGTGATTTTTTCAATTTCTTAAATAAAAGAAAAAATTCCTGGTCATAAACTTGATTCAGCTGAAGCAGAGTGACTGAATACAGCGAATGTATTTTCACCAAAGAAACATGGCGTTCAGCGTTTACAAAATGGTTTGAGTAGATGAAACATTGTAAAGAATACTATGAAAAGATGCAATGATTAGATCGAATCTATAAAATTTATTATTTTCATTCTCAAAACCTTCGTACTAGAAGTCAAATGTCCCAGCAGGTTTTATTTTGTCGTTTGGATAATTGTAATTAATACAGCATGAGAAGTAACCTCATCCTGCTGAAACGACCACTAAGAGTTTACGTAACTATGGAAACACTTTCAAAACAAAGTTGTTGTATTCCAATATGAAGTATGGAAGCTATGTTTGCACACTGACGTTACCTCTCACTCCACTGTTGCTCCGGGATAGATGGAAACGCCCGGTAAGATTAAACCTGCCAAGAAACTGATCCAAGTACTCATTCCACGGTGGAACAATTCAAGATTAAACCAGGAACAGCATCTCCTGCTCCCTCTTATTTCTTAGAAGGACGCAATTACATTAACAGCCTCTGTGAGCTATTCTGTGGTCTTCCTCTGCAATTGGAATTATCTGCTGGAAATTATCCAGCACTAGTTCAGTTCTCTTTGATGTGCGAACGTTGAACTAAAAACGTATACCTTCAGATCAGTGATGCTTTTACATACAGTGAAATTAGAGACCTCAGTAGCTGCAGTTAAAGAATGTTAACAGCAGGATCATCTTCAGGCACTTCCCACAGTAGGCTTTAGTTTTTAATAACTTTCCTTTATCTCCCGTTACCTTGTGCTGCATCTCGTCTCTGCTAACACTCTGTAATTACGTGCTGTCCTTGGAGGGAACTATTTAACTATGCTCGTGCTATCGAATTGGTAACTTTACATTATTACACAACAAGTTTAAATGAATGGAAACCTGCTAACAACTTAAATAAAATGCAAGCTGCTATAAAATGCTTAAAAGTGATTATTGAAAGAGCAGAATGCCATAGCAATTAGCTTTAAATTATTCAAATAATGTACGTTGAGCAATATCTCACAGATTGAGTTACTGGTTGACTAAATAACATTAACAAAATTCTTATATTTAATTAAAACTTTACAAGCACAGAATTGAAATTTACTATAGAAAATACTGGGCATTCACTTAAAAACTATCCCGCACGCGCGGTGTTTTGACTCTCGGAGGCTCAGTGTGTCATGGCCGCCCGAGAACGTACTTTAACTTCGCTTCTATAAGTGTATAAATCTTGTCTCATAGATGATGCTGGAAATGTCGTTCGTTCCCTTTTGCCAAACAGACATTGTATCAGGAAACACATTCTAATTGCCACATTTAAGTTCGATCACTGCTTCTAATTTCATTTGTGATATTTTCCTTTAGATCCTTTGAGGTGTGAGGCCCCATTCACAATGAAAATTAATCGTAAAGTAAACTTAAAAAGTAAACACTAGATACTATGTATTGTAATGGAACCATTCACAATGAAACAGGTAAACGTAAAAATAAACGCACAATTAGACGTAAACTTAGATGCTTGCAAGGTTCAAGGCTTTGCGTTTACGTCTAATTTAAACTTAAGAAAGCAGTCAATCAGTTGCTCTGTTTGTAGAGAGAGCTGAAGATCAGTGGCTCTGTAGACAGAATGGCGTCAATGAACAAAAGAGTAATTGTATTAAACGAAAGTTATCCTTGCTTACCTACTCCCAGCAAGTTAGTATGCACTTTGCATAAACGCCAAAGTATTGCAACTTTTCCATCCATCATTGATGGAATATTGCACTTCGGTGTTATTCGTAATCATATTATATAAGTTCTCAATTGGATTATACAGGAACGTTCTTATACAGGCGAGACAATTAGCATCATACGAGAGCAATTTAGGAAATGGTTTAATAAGCCTCCACCGGTTAAGGACAGTTTCTTCTTGGAAAAGACAGATGTTTATGACAGGAAGTGTGAAAGACCGATCGAGCAGTGGAAGAAGGAAGACACTTGGAGACAAGTGCTAAGGTTTAGGTATCAGTTGAACGGTTCCCCGTAAAATCCATTCCCAAACGGCTGCTGAGCTTGATATTCGTCGACCAACTCTTTTCGATTACAGAAGGAGTTAAAGTTGAGGCCGCATCGTTCGAACAAACTGTCTGACATAGTTGTCGGTCTCTTTTAGTAACATTCCAAACCAACATGTCAAGATCCAAGATTATGTTAATACATGAATGTGCAATGTACCTCAGCACGTGAAAGGGAAACTCACCACATGTTATAATGTGGGCAGGAATGACATCGCAGCATCTCTTTTTTTTTATGGGTCTCTGAAAACTGTATCATATTCACGAATGCTGAAAACTTGGCTCATCCCCCGACTAGAAGACAGAGAACTGGTGGAAGAAATGTGGATACTGCAAGACGGAGCTCCAGCACACTTCGCTCTTGCCATTCGTAATTTGCTAAACTATAAATTTCCTGGACGCTGAATTGGACGCGAGTCCACAACAACTCCATCGTTACTCCCATGGCCTCCATGCTCTGAACTGACGACACCTGATAACTCGTTGTGAGGTATTATCAAGATGAAGGTTGCCGCACGCCCCTACGGAACCAACGCTGAGCTTGAACGGGAGGACTTCGGTACGATCGCATCTCAGTTTTGGAAAAATGTCACAAAGAACTTGGAGATGTATAGGATTATAGGCTAAACATGATGTACCACATACAGATCCCATAAACAACATCTTAAGTCCATTCATTGTTATTTAATTAACGTGTAGCGTTTACGACTTCCCGGACACACTGTAGACATGACCGCTTATGTAGAACTTACACGCAATTTAGTCGGGGAACCTTGGTGACCATTACATCATCTGTTTCCTGCTCCAGTACGTCTGATCTAGTAATGATGCATCTCCGTATTCATGAATGCGCCAACGCAATTATGCAAATTTATTTATTTAGACATTCAGTTGAAGTCGACAATGCTGTGTCCGTAAGTGCAAGGTGCCAAGTTGTAACGATCAACCACTTCGTGCCAAACTCTGGTTTAAAACCTAAACTGAGTCTCTAAGCACACGCATCTTATATCAAACAGGTTCGGAGTATGTACAAGGTCAGGGTCTTATGACTCCCGCAACCCCTACATAGAATTACGATTAAAATTACAATTTATAGAAACATCATGAAAAGTGTGGCGAATGGCAGCTCACAAGAAAAAAGGGAAGAAAATAAAACGCTGAACCACCTGCGTTTTACTACAGATTTTATTATGCCATGTCCTATAATTCTGGATTTGAATTGTAAGGCCGTTAAAACCATGCAAAAGTATTATTCCTATGTTTATTTGAAATGCGTTTCGAAGGTCTAAAAGGGTATATTTTTGTTTGTCTATATACAAATCTAGAATCATCTTGGGGATCGAAACTATGTCCAAACATAGCTCCAAACGCTATGTGCCCCGTTCTTGCAAAGCAGGTAAAAATTAACAAAACAAGTTACACTTTTTAACTAACAATTTTTATATTGCTATATATTGGAGATATGAGGTTAGGTGTAAATGTGCAGCCCGATGGCATAAAAACAAAAAGTCGACGAAATTGGAATTGCGAGCACTGCTAACTAGATTGACGATATGAAACATTTTGTACCCAGCAACACAGCAGAAGAGGGGGCATTAACAATGATAAAACTGAATAGGAAATATGACGCCATGATGTGTCGTAACGGGAAACGTATCAAATGGGTCATATTTTTATTATCCCTAAACAATAGAAGCTTGCAATTATTAGTGAGTGCACTTTATTACCTTCACTTTTTATTTTCTCTTTTTATTATACGTAAAATAAAGTAACAATAAAATTAAACGAGGTCAAAAATGGATTGTTTTATTATCACGGAATTTAAAAACTGGTGTATTAGATCACCTCATTCCCCAGTTTTTTTCAGCATTATCCTATGCCTTTTTCTTACTTTGCTTTATCAGTTCAGTTTATAGCTTACGAATTTGATATTTAAGCTGCGTTTCAATTGTCTACTAAGTTGCTTTGGGTATGCTGGACAGAATGACTGCTTCACATACTGCGAAATTTTCTTTAGAAATTTCCCACATAACATTGTGAATAAATTAGAATATGTTGACCACCACAAAAGCAATAGTACGAGGGTTGAATTGAAAGTTTTTAAACAAACGAAAATAAACACTGATGGATATCTGGTATACTATCATCTGAAGTGACGATTTAACTAAGCTATTTAACAAACAGAGAAAAAGTAATATTTGAAAATTAAAACAGCTAATAATAAAATTACATACGAATACAATTAGCACCTGAAACCAAGTCAAAAGGGGGAACATTAAAGGAGCGTAGGAAACGTTAGCTGGGAACATTGAGTAGCACCTCGAAGGAAGAAGTTAAAAAAACTTTAATACAAAAGCTTTAATACAAATGAGAACATTGTTCGTTCAGGAATATATGTACAATCTTAAAATATCCGTTCCAAAAACTGAAAGAAGACTGCAGTTGATTCAAATCTATGAGGTTAAGTCACTTGAGAGTTTTAAACCATTTTGGAGCTGGGCTATTGGGAAGAACAAATTCTCCATAGGCTCCACGTGAAGATTTGTTGAGAGGAATGTAAAAGTTCAACTCCATTTTGCTGCAAGCTAATGCAATTAATTATACCTTACAACAACACCCTACCAATGCTATTCACTGATGATTATGCAATAAAGGTAGTCGTATTTAAAGTATTATGACCCTATTAGTGTCTAATCCGTGGAAAATGAGTTCCTTATAAATTACCTTCCGAGATAGAAACAACTGCGTTTGCTTGCTTTCTCTCTCTCTCACTTTGGGGGGGGGGAAGTTGCTGATGAATATTTCCACACAGAGTTGAGTTCTCAGGATTAAAGTTATTCAACCAAGGTAATCAGCAGTGATTACCAATGAAAGAATCTTGGCATCTTCCTGTAACGTCATCTTCAGCTGCATGCAAACCAGCACGCCAACGTTCTCTTGTCCGGAAATTAGCGATCTTGAAAAACACCGTGGACAAACACTTCTCGTATGCAACTTTTCTTTACGAAAGTTTGGATGGTAGCTACTGAAATTTTCCCCGTTTCTGAAAGTATTGCTAATGTTATAGGACGATCTTCTCTCCCAATGACAGAAGCGGTGTTAATGTTTTCTTACGTTAGAGCACAGACTGCAGTTAAGGGTTTACCTTCCTTTGAAATTGATTGCGTTCCCTTTTTAAACATTTTAAACCATCTTGGTGCTTGCTACAGGAGTGAACAAGCTCTCCATAGGTCTCTCGTGTGTTAATTCTTGCTCAGAGGCCTCTTCTTCCAGGCTTGAGGTTCTTATTCAAGCCGTAAATCTACGACATGGGACCCAAAGCTTTACTTCCATAAGGAAGTCATACTAAGAATTCTACGACCGAAAAATCCATCGATCCTGGTCCGGATTGAACCCGCGATGTGGGGTATGCGAGGTTCGTCGTGTGTTACCTCCATTTTGCTGTAGGTGAAACTGAACATGTCTCAACTTGTACATCTCTCACAGGTTGCAACCCTAAGGACAGCAATGAAACTAGTACCGCATGTACATTACACTTTAAACTAACAAAATAATATAAAGATAAATTTTAGTGCGAGAAATTATGCCTTCATAGATCATGACGGTCTCGTCATCACTTCTGATTATATTACAATGGAGGAGGTGAAAGAGGTTTTAAAAGATATAATAACAATGACGGCATTAATAATTAATTGATGCTTCGCATAAGAGTGCGTCTCTGATTTTATGCTTTTATAGATTTAGGATGAGACAGAAACAATGACCCATTTTAAATGGTCGGTGACGACTTGCTAGAAAGTTGAATTTGTTGATTTGGTTTATTTAAGGACTCTCTTTAACATCTCAGGTCATCAGCGTCCCATTCAATTCATAACATGAAATGGCCGATAATTTTGCTCAGAGGTCTGTCTCTTCTTTCAAGCTTGAGGTTCTTTTAGTGCTGTAAATCTACAACACGAAATGTACAGCGTTACTTCCCTTCCGAAGTTTTTACTTAGGGTTTTCACGCCCTAAAAAATTCTCCACTGTGACAGAGATTGAACCCGCGATCTTGGGTTTACGAGGCAAGTATGGTTAAGCATTTTTTGTACGCCATATTACATGACCTTGGCCTCTCGTTTCTCTGCACAGTACTTTTGACAGATGATGTGATGGTCGAATGAACATGGTGCGTTTGTAGTTGAAACGTTTTTTAAAATGTGATGATTGTGTCGTAAGATCACAGCGATTGTTTCATAATTTCAACATTCGGCCGGAATGGACAAGTTGCGCCAGGGAAGGCGATTACGAGAAGGTTAAGGCAGCTCAGGACAAGAGCATCTGCTTCAAACAAGACGTCATCTGGTAGGCCAATATACATTTTCACTCCGGACAATATCTTGCAACATTAAGGGTACAAACAAGACGAAGCATGGCTGCTTACCTAGCAAGAAGGAATGCGTAATGCTTCTCTAATAGAGACTTCCGGTCGCTTCCGCATGATGCAAAATGATAGCCAGCATCTTTTATTATCGTTACCCGGAGAAAATTTTCTCGAAGTGCTAGCTAGAGCTGCAGTCCCGAGCGACAGCGGAGAGAGGCGCACTTCTCAGTTCTGAACGCGAGGTATTTATCTCCGTTATCGCTCGGAAATGGCTCGGGACTGGAGCTGTAGCAGCTCTTAGCACCTTCGAGGATTTTTTAATTAATATGTTCAATGTTAACTTGAAATATAAAACTCAAATCGTTTCCGTGGCCATTTATAAAAGTATAAATGTTGCATGTATTAATTTTTTGTTAAAGATAATGTAACCTATGCGTTGTCTTCTGTAACTTTCTGGCTGCAATATGTTATTCGTTATTAAAAAACTGAGTTTTTCACTTTTTTTACCACGGGTTGACTTATTGGAATTTGCAATTAATTCATATATTCACAACCTAACCTAACATAAACTCGCGTAAAACCTAGAAACCGGTGAACACAGTGCTTTGCGGCGGCTCGCTACGGCACGACGGCCTACGCTCGTTTCCTTTTCGTAAATATAATTGATATGGGCGAGTAAATCACTGTAATGGTGGCTTGTCTCCTTTGATTCCAACAGAAAAAAATCGTAAATATCAATTTATATCGCATTGTGTGTGCGTGTGTAAATGTGGTACTATGTTAGCGAATAAATCATTGTAATGGTGGCCAACCTCCTTTAACTCGTGCAGAAAAATTAAAAAAGCATCAGAATACAAGAATTCCAAACCAGTACCTTCACAACTACAGCGTGACGCTCTAACCATCTGAACTATCATGCCGTGGTACTTGAGACCCTAATTATCTTGTTATATCTCTGAAAGTTATTACCTGCGGCTTTCTCCGCTCGGGAGTGGCTCGGACTGGAGCTCTAGCACCTCCGAGAATTTTTCTACGGATAAGGACCAGCAACAAGCGATCAGCAAGTCTCACTGCGTATGTATCACTGAAAGACAATGCAGTCCGTAGTGTGGTCAAGCCACCAAAGTCTACTATTGTGAACTACAACAGATGAATATCCCATACGACATTCTAAACCAGTGTGCTTAAATGAAACTCCAATACCTTGAAAACCTTGCAAACATAGGGGAAAAAAGTAAGGCATAGAACTAAATAATGTACTACTTTATAAATATATTGTGAGCAAAAATGTTACCTTAATGTTACATTGTTACATTGCCATGATAGTTTTTCCTCGCTTTTTGCATTTGAGGTTTCATCAGATTTAGGAGACAGTCAAAGGTTTTTATTTCCATTTTAAGATATTCAAAAAAAAAAAAAAAAATCCTGAGAGTTCCTTAAAGTCATGTATAAATGGGGATATTCAGCAAAAATATTTCTCTCCAAATTAACTGGTTGGGTCGAATATTCTCTGGAGGAAATTGAGTGCACAATTACCTAATAAAAGGGTCATTGTCAAAAATGGTATCTGAAATCAAATCGCCTCTGCTTACAAGCTACTGAAAACATTCTTTATTTAAAGCGGATAGTGTAAGGAAGAGGCGGGAGAAGGGCAATGGGGTTCCGCATGAGCTCTCACGGTAGTTGCCGGCCAATAGCCAGGAGCGCAAAGTGAGTATCGGCAGCCAACATGGCTGAGGCCCTGATAACTTTCCGATGGAGTGAAGGGATAGATTGGATGAAAGAAGTGACTGAAGGGAATTCAGGTATAACCATCTATTTCATTACGTTGGAATAGGTATGAGAATGCCTGTTGGGGCCTGGCAGAGGTCCGAGTGGACGTTCCCTCAGCTTATCGGAGAGTGAAGGTTGGGTGTATGCTGCGGAAACGAAGATCTTGGATGTTGGCAAGAGTGAAGAAGGTAGAGTTCAAGTTGGTATCAATCAGGGTGGCTGTGGTAGTGATGAGTTCTATTGTCCCGGATGCGGCGCGACTTCGCCTGATGAGAGTTTCCTGCGCCACCAAGTAATCCTCTAGTTCGAGATGCATGGAGGTGAGCTGGTGCTACGAAGTGCGGCTAGCCTTCGGCGAGGTTAGGGATGACACCCTTCAGGGCGTTCACCCGGGATATAAGTTCCCCGAGAGCGTCGTTGTTGTGGTCGGACATGAGGAGAGAACTGAGCTGGTGTTGTGACTGCTCTTTGTTCAGAGGTGTGGGAGGCCGGCTTTGTCTTGAGACGAGGGTGTGATGGAGTTTCTCGAGTTGTGGTTGGCCAAAATGAAAAACGTCGGCGGTGAGTGCGGTGAGTTCTCGATCTGAGCGGGCAGGCGACCTAACCCGTACAGTGGCTGTTGAAGCACATTATCTGAACCGGCGGGACAGGTCGTGTTGCGTGCATTGGGAGGTGAAAGCTCCGGCACCACAGTTTCGGTACCTTAAGTTCCACTCTGAACACCTAAAGCTATGCCATCGACCAGCCAGGCAATAAGCAAGGATCTAGGCATGCTTCGTCTTGTTTGTACCCTAAGAACAGTAAAACATTACTCCGTATTTTCCTCTTTGCCCTTCCCGTTTGCTGCTATTGTCACAAGAATTTACGTTTACTTGAAACGTCTGTAAACTCGGTGTTATTTTACGATTTCATCGTATGTTATATTATTATCCTTTCATAGAAGCATAGTTTTCCGTCATCTCCCTTTCTGTCTACTTGCATTCTGCAAGTATTTATTTTTTTCGTGTTTATGTTTATTTCCGTTTTTCTTTCTTCCCCTTATCTTTTATTTTGGAAGTTTTCTCATTCTTTAAGTTGTTTTTTTTCATTTTATCTTTTCGTTTTCGTCATTCCTAGGTAAATATTTTTCTTCGTCTTTCAACTCTGTTTCTTTCTCATATTTCCATGTCTTTTTTCTTTATTATTTTCTGTTTCTTTACATCCCTTCTGTTATTTTCGTTCTTGCTCTCATTTCCTTCCTCCCTTCTCCTCTATATCTCTCAAGAATTTACAGACATCTTATACTTCAAATCAATAAATAATTCTTTATTGCGGATGTCAGGAAACACAAGATTTTCTGTATAATAAAGCGCGAATACCATTTGAATCCTGCATGGTAGTAATTTAGGGATGTAGTGGACATGCTCAGTGACCTAGATGTCCTTTAGATTCTAGAGCGAAGAAGCTGTTCCATCAATCTTGTTCCGTTTACAGGCACGTTACCGATGAACTGTCTAGCGATGGACAAGATAAATGTATTTTAGCAGTATAAAGAGGAAGCCCGGACGATCTTATTGAATATAGATAGAATGTGAATGAGGTCAAAACATCACAAAGAATGCGTTGGTGTTTGTTGAAACACTGAGCATGGTCAATTTAAGATCTGAAAGGGAGCAGTGTAGCCAACTTTTCCCCTGTAGCGACAATTCGCGAAGCTATCTGAAGGGTTCCTTCACCTGAATTATTCATAGAAACAGTAGGGAAAGGATGACTGTTCGATAAAAGGATAAAAAAGGCAGAACTCCGGTCTTTCTCTACCCTCTCCAGCACACACAAGAACCTTATGTCTTGGATGATTTGTGAATTCATCGTCTACTACAGACGCCAGATATGAGAAACGATGCGCGAAATCAGCATAAACTTCGCTCATTTCAATTGAAATTCCGTTCGTATCTGTGCACTATTTTCGACTATTTTTATTCTAAAATTATTTTCTATTACCGGCTGCTTTTTAGTGATCGGTTTCGTAGAAAATGATACAGACGAGTATCATGCAGTGATAAAAAACATTTTTATTTAAAAAAAACTGCGGCCCACATTCAAAATGAGCTGAAGGAGGGCATGGGGACTCTGCACCAGCACTCAAGACAGTTTATTACTGGATAAATAAATTTAAACGTGGCCGTAAGAGCACTGCAGATGATGAACGTTCCGGATTCCAAATTGAAGTTTCTTCTGGAGAAATGGTATCGTGGTAGAAGACCGTCGCATTAAGATTCGTGATATTGCTGAGTTGGTACGGGTACATCATGCGTGTTAAGAAGTGCGTTGAGCGATGGACACCGCTTTTGTTGACTCCCAACTCAGAAACGCTCAAGGAATGACATTTCAAAATTGTGTGTGGAAAAGTTGCAACATAATACGGATGACTTGGGCTTCGTTTTGCTACTATAGAAGAAACTTGCAAAACATTACATGTCAGCGACAACACAGCGGTCAAAACAGTGGGTTGGCGAAAGTAATAATGCACCGAACAAAACCTTTTTATTGATGAGGAAAATTACGGCAACCTTAATTTGGGAGTCGGTCCTGGTGATGTAGAGGTAACCATACTTGCCTTCTAAACCCAAGGTCGTGGGTTCAAACCCGGCCAGGATCGATGGATTTTTTCGGACGTAAAAATCCTACGAATGGCTTCCTTCGGAAAGGAAGTAAAGCCATGGGTCCCGTGTCGTACATTTACGGCACGAAAAAGAACCTCAAACCTAAAAGAAGAGGCCTCTGAGCAAAAATTTGTCGGCCGTTTCACGCCCTGAATAGAATGGAACGCTGATACCTGAGATGTTAAAGAGCGTCCTTAAATAAACAAAGCAACAAAAAAGCTTAATTGGGACTCTAGTGACTATATAGAAAAATGTAAAGCAGTGATTGACGATTATTACGCAAAGCTACTGAACCGTTTGCACAGTGATCTGAAGCAGAAACGACCAAGTTTGCTAATATTCCCTCTCTCCTAACATAAAAGACTGGCGTCAGGGGAAGAAGTATTTGTCAATCTAAGAGGTCATCTGTGCCGTAAACGAGTGTTATGAGGGAATAAAAAAGTTGGAATCTCGCTGGACCAAACATACTGAGCTCAAAGGAGATAATGTTAAAAAATATATGTTTATTTTTTTGCAAAAAAATGTATTTATTAGTTTTTTTTACCATTCTTATCAATCCACCTTCGTATCTCTATTGTTAGATTAATAAGATATGTCACTAAATGTTAAAATTGTTGCTTCCATGTGGAGGATTATAAAATATATTGCGATGTATTTGTCTACTTAAGGTAGCCAGGAAGTGTAAATCTAGCAAATAATGCAACAGTAAAGATTTTGCACTGTATCTCAGAAAGTTTTAAAGCTACCAATATAAAAAATTTGAGAGATATTGCTCTGAAAAATTTAATTCCCTAATGCGCATTAAAAGTTTTTAAACCAAAACAAACTCTTGTTAAAAAATGAAAGCACTGTGACATAATCGTGCATTTTTCTGGCAAACTGTTGGTGGAAATGGAATTAAGTTTTTTTACTTAAACTGCAGACAACATGCTATTCTGGGAACTGCAATAACATATCTATGATAGTTGCTTGAAAGTAAATTAATTTTCAAATAAAAAATAAATATATTTTAATTACTTATTGGTATTGATTTTTATCAGCTAATAGTGATATTTAGATACTTCTAGTGACCACACTTCAAATTTTCATACATTATGTGTGTGTGAAAATGTCTCTGAGGTATATGGAACCAGTTGAGTAAGGTTCCAGGCTTCCTGATATCTCTGTAGGTTAGAACCTCTGGCCGAGATTCGTGGCTTAAATCCCGCCGTGATCCAAATTTTAAAGCCGGATTCTTCATTTCCTATTCAACACATCCAATATGGCTTCAATGTTAACTGCATAGTATTCTATTGTCTATAACCGCGTTCCCCCTTCAGTCATCATTGTTTTCTATTGTTTTGAAATACTAATGCTAGAAAAGTAAATTTTATAATGTTATGAGGAAACGTAATTTTATACTGTCGCAAATCACTGTAGAGCCACTCGCCACTTCCTCTAAGCATATTAAATTCCTACTCACCACATGGTAAGACAATCGGAATTTATCTAGCATCATTATATAAGGGAAATAAAAAGGAAAATCATAAACAAACATCCATGGATCAAGATTAGTTCAGATTTGCCTCAATTTATTAATTTGAAGCTTAAAACTCACTTCACTTGCATAACATTCTTTGACCCATCGAGAGCGGGGCGACAGGAACCTTCTCTTATCTTAAGACCACGCGTCTGTACTAATCAACGCTTTTTTTTTCCCCTACATGCTAATTTTGCGCATGCGCCTTACAACCCCCCCCCCCCAATGCTCAAACGCGCGCTGTAACAAACAGAGCGAAAACGACTGTTCACGATGCCCAACTAAACAGCCACAGTATTGCCTGGTATGAATAATTTTAAAATAATAAAATATGGAAAATATTTCAAATAAAAATTTAAATGATGTAAAGATGCTTCTTCTCTGTAAATAATTAAAAGTATATACTATACAGCAGATATGGACAAATTTGGAGATGAAAATGTTTTAAATCACTTCAAATATAAGTATACGTAAATATGTGATAACATTTTAATTTTGATTAATTTAAAAAATAAATGTCTTTACATATAATTTTGGATGTGATATAATTTTAAATAGCCCAGTGTTTATAGATGACTTTAATATCACAGAATAATGAAAGCGCATTACAAAAGGCTTCCCATAAATTAAGTCTCAAATTATACAGCTTTAAATATTTCTAACAAACAAAAGTAATCGATTACAAGGAAAATATCACGGCTATTGAAAAATAATAATCAAACAGTACAACAGCTACCTCCTGGACTTAAACACTATTGTGAGGATGGAACAGTCAAACATCATTAAACTAGTAATTTAAGTAGAAGAAGAATGCACAAAGGTCCATCTCAATTTTATATAGTGCCAAAGCTAAGGTTAAAGAACCAACTAGAGAGTCCAAAAGCAAAAAAATCCACTCCGGTGTGTACAACACAAGGAGACGAAGTGCTACAAATTATTTAGCTTTGAATTATTTAGGATTTATAACCTCAACGCTGTGAGTACTGGAGAGAGGCCACTCTGATGTTCCCGATATTATGACTGGAGAAGGCAAGAAGGAAGGAAGATAGACGCATCATGTTCTTTGTCACACTCAGGGAGTGACGTTTCTTTCTGCTGTGGCTAATAAATCCCCTTAAATATTCCCACGAGCGCTGGTAGAGCAGAATCCGGCTCTAGAGGCCATTATCCCGAGACAAGTATACCCTGGTAGAAATGCTACAAAAAATCACGCTCTACACTTCAAGATTGCCTTGAAGAATGAACTAATTCAGAGTTGAAGATAAAGAAGTATGGAGTTCGAATCCTGCAATCAGGGCTCTCTCAGACCTCAAGTGCCAAATAATCTGAGTTATTGTTGTGGGAATACAAAATTGTAATGTCTTACATCTATCTCTCAAATGTTAAAACAGTGCTAATAAAGTACAAGTTTTCTCAGAATCTATGTACCGTTGGGGGTTGAAACTTTTTCAGGTTATTTATGAAACTTTAGACACTAACCTAACATAGGATTTTATGTATGCTTTCATTAAATAAATGTTTTTATATGTCATGCTTTTACAACACTTTTGTGCAGTTCACTATATATTGACGCGGTTCTCGTATTCAAAAAAAAAATGTCTTGAAATTTTAAAGAAATTTGATGTATTAGATTCTAAGAAAAAATGCATTTTATATGGAAAAAAATCACAATTTCTGAGAATCAAGAAATAAATTCAGAACACTTTTAAGAGTATTTTAGCCCTATTGGTTGGAACATGTTCTTCTTCCACTAGACCCTGGGTAATAAATAAATAAATAAATAAATAAATAAAAGTATTTATAAAAATACTGCCTTATTTAGAGATTTACCACAACCTCAGTTCCATAAATCATTAAAAGGTACCTGTTGAGCATAAAGTTTGGGAAGAAAGATATTTGTCAGAAGTTAGACAGATCCTAATCCAGGCAAGTTCATGGAAAAGTTTTTTTTTTTTTTAAGTTATAATATACTTATTGGAAAATTGCATAAATAATAAATGATTAAAAAGAGGAGATTCAGTGGGCATTAATATCTGAAAAAATAAACGAAAAATCAATTCAGGGGCTCCTTAAATATTCGATAATTCACAAATACTCCACTATTTCAAAGTGCTCATGTTATACTGGTAAAAACTGACAAAAAGTTTTGTTGATTTGGTTAATTTAACATCTCAGATCATCAAGCATTAAATTTTACATGACAACGTGATTTAGAATTAAAAATCTTTCACGAAGGAAAGCTGTGATGGAAAGAAGCGATATTGTAGAGCATGGCGTGGCAGATTTCTGACATACCCTTACGAACCGCAGCTCTTGGATTTGAGCCCACGCCTCCTCTCACGAACGCAAACGGAGAAGATCAAGCACAAGTGAATTCTTCAACATTTATAAGAGGATAATTACCACATCGGCGATGTCGTCTTGATAGCCGTAGATAGCCATTTACCCCAATAATGCTAACACAACAAACACACACTTACAATGACTCAAACAATACATATGCCGCATATAGTGCAAATTAAATTATATTTTTATATATTTTAAACCGTGAACTGGTTAACAACAATTAAAAAATATAAGATATGTTTTCTAAGGAGCACTTGACGACCTCGAGATTTCTCAGCTTAAAAATTCGGCACAAAGCTTAAAAGGTTTACAAATAAAGGAAAGGAAGAAAATAAATCAGCATCTAACCGAAAAAGAGAGGAAAAACATACGGTGACAGAACGCGAGTAGGTTTACTTTACGTTTCTCGTAAATGGCGTAAAAAATTCCAATTTTTATAAGCAAACCGTGTTGTTAGTTTTTGTAGAATCATAAAGTTTCTCAAAAGTATAGCCATTTGAACCTTAAATCTGGCTTTAGAATAAATTTATAGACAGGGATAATGCATTTTAAATCAAGGTGCAAATTTCAGTGTTGCACAGTGCAAACTTTGTAACATTTTCTATAATTTTACATCTTAAAAATCGTTTATAGCCTTACACTAACCTTTGAAAGGCAAATAGAAAAGAGATACTAAGGGGAGAAAAGTCCAACGCTATAATTTCAGTAGATTCAGAGGAAAAAGTCAAACAAATACAGAAAATCTAATTCTGGCTCGGAAACGACCTCGGCTGTCGAGTTCACGTCGCTATTACAATACTTTACAATACAAGACTTTATGTGGGCAACCAAAAGAAGAGCAACACACTGCTCTCGTCACTAATTTAATGTTACAGCAAGAAAGCAAGCCGGACTGAAACTCAGCTCTATTGCGTAAAGAGCGGTCTAAAACAGCTTCGTCCTACTTTCAAAGTAGCCAGCGTTTGACGTCAGTTGCGTAACAAATGCAGCCTCACGACAAACAAGAGTATGTACCACTGCGTGGAAAGAGGTTTTAATTTTTGTCTCCTTTGCTTTTTTCTTCCATCCCAACACTTCAGTAAGTGCTCTTTGAGCTTCGTTACGTTCCCATCCCCCAAACTCCGCTTGGCGCCATCTCCTGAAGATTCCCCGCGCCTTCTGGACCGACGCGCAGGCCAACGGTAACTTTCTTTAAAGTAAAATACTTAAATCTGCCTCGAGTGTTTAACGCAGCTTAATTTGTGCCGCTCCGTTTCGGCGCAAGTGCAACACCCCAGCTTTTACTGTCGAGTATCAAGGTCTTTACAGTGTCTGGACATAGCGCGCAAATTCTTGTTGGTAAATAATCTGATAATGGACTGAAAATGCTTTCAGTGTCAATCCCTACAACTTAAAACTTGTTACAATAAATTATTTATGCTTTAAGATACATAAGTTATCAGTCGGGACAAGTTTGCGCCCAAGCGAAAGCGAAGACTGGCAATAGGGTCCGATTTTAGCTATTGTGGTGGTACAGATGAAAAGATTTTTGAAAAAGTCTTCAAATCTCCATTCATCCTATTTATTAGGATCAAAAATGACGATGAAAAACTTTATATATATTGTTGTTGTTTGTCTGTAAACGCTCTAGCGGCTGCAATTTTTGTTTTTATCTTCAAGGAAATTCGGCATATATCGATCAATTACCAAACACTTCTTTGAGTTCAAATTTGATCTAAAGCGATTTATATATTCTTAATAA
Organism: Metallyticus violacea; assembly: GCA_030762175.1. Classification (NCBI taxonomy): domain Eukaryota; kingdom Metazoa; phylum Arthropoda; class Insecta; order Mantodea; family Metallyticidae; genus Metallyticus; species Metallyticus violacea. The sequence goes on from CM060845.1 coordinate 20,426,714, forward strand.
TACGTTTCCGTTAACGCTCTAACGGCCTCTCTCTCTCTCTGTTTTTCTCAACAAAACTCGGCATATAACCATCAATTAAATGATTCATTGAGTTCAAAAACTAACAAATCTGAACCATTTGAAAGGACGGGGTTGACCTAATATGTGTGTGTGTCTAGCGGTCATGATTTTTGTTTTTCCTAACGAAACTTGGTATAACCCATTAAAATAAAATGAGAAAAATAATTTCGGAAAATCAGAGAAATCCGACTATTAAAAGTGACGGTTTACCTAAAATATAAAATTTAAAAATGACTCTAGCTACACCAATAGTTGTTTATAGCAACGAAACTCTGTATATACTATTTAAATAAAATAGTAAAAAATGTTGCTGAAAAAGAATGAAATTGGACCAATGGAGTGCGGCTATACCTGAAAATAGAATTTTAAAGTATGGGGTTTAAAGCGAAATTTAAAAATTGCGCTAGTGGCCGAAATGTTTTTCTTTCTCAACGAAACTCCGCATATGCCACTGAAATAAAATAAGCAAATTAGTTTGTGAACATCAATGAATTCACACTATTAGGAGCTGGTGTTTACCTGAAATACAAAACTTAAAAATTGCTCTAGCTGCACTTAATATTTCTTTTCCTCAACGAAATGGGTATACTATTTAAATAAAAAAAAATAGTTTCTGAAAGTCAGGGAGGTCGGGTCATTAGCAATGGGGGTTTACCTAAAACTCAAAATTTAAAAATCGCTCTGGGGACACCATTTATTATTTTTTCACAACATAATTGCGTATATATCATTTACATGATATTTTTTTTTTTTTCGAAAATTAGGAAAATCGAATAATTAGGAGTAACGGTATGCCTGAAAACCTAAAATTAAAAAGCGTGTTTAACTTTCTCTCTGTTGTTTCAAATTAAAAGGAAAAAATACTTCAGCATATAAGCTATATTTATAACGTTGCATATGTTTTATACTTAAAAAAAGTATGGCCGTGAAGATAGCAAATGTGAAATATTAATCTAATATGTGTTTGAGAATTTATTTATATGTAAGAGCCCTCTGTAATAACCTTCAGAAAACGTTTGCGTTACATATTTTTATTACAATAAAATTTAAATTAAATTTCAAAGTCATTTAAAATAGATTGAACTTTTGATTATATATTATTGATTGTGTACGTTTGCTTAATACATTGTAATTTTTTTAAGTAACATGTTTTGTTATTAACACACACATACTTCTTAAATACACAATGTATGTCGTAATTTTGTTATTTCTCTCTATTTTAGTGAGTGTAAAGATTCCCTCAAAGGTTCTGTTCATAGCTTTATCTGTCAATGGTCATATATTTTATTTAATCAATAGTATCTAATTAATTTTTATGGTTTAATAATAAAAATTCTAAAAAGGTGGTTTCTCTTTTGTAATAGCTATTTATAGATTGCAAGAATTCTAATTTTGTTTTCCTTACTTTTCAAAAGTATTATAATTTCAATATAGATATTTTCAAGTGATTTTGAAAGAAAAATAAATACACTATAGGTAACTGTAAATTCATTGAAGCAAACAATTGCACATTTAAAACAAGCGGAGTAGTCCTAGGTTACTATTAAGGTGTGAAGTACAGAAGTCAGCATCAGTGTAAGCATTTTAATATTCGCCTCCTAGAAGTTCATAATCGAAATAGTATATCAATTAAAAATTAGATTTATTTAATCATTCTGATCAAATAGACTAGAGTCTGCTAGTTTAAATTTTGCATTTAACACAAAAGATTTTTTTTTCAAATGTCCAAAAGTTGTTTTATATATATATTCATAAAAAACACTCAGAGTGCAATATAAAAAAGTTCACATAAATTTTCACACTAAAAACCGTAAAATTCAACACTAAAACCACACGGATATTTTGAGCTTGGCTCTTGGGCACGTGATGAGAATGAACTTATATATATATATTGCTTATACATCACTGATAAATAAGATTATCCCTCGTATATTGATAAAAGATACACATCCGGTGAAACAGCTGCTAAACTCAATGACTTCGCCCCAGAAAATCCTGTTCATGCAGGAATTAACTCCCAAAAGGAACGAGACGGACGCCTGACGCAGGTGTTCTTCAGATTGCGGCTTTCCCCCCAGCGCCATGTCGTTTTCCAGATGGTAAGGCGACAGGACGTCTGATGGAAGGGCAGAGATTTATTGTCCCTGAGGGGTTTGGTCAAGATTCGCGGCTGGCTGGATACTACTGCATCAATTATTAGTAATGGACGTAATGAATGGCGCACAGAGTTATAGAGAGAGAGAGATAAGGAATTGAGAGCGTCAAGCTGAATGCTATGTCGAAATTGAACGCTCAAACGATTCCAGATAAATCAATTAAAGTCTGTGGACTAGGCAAAAGAGAACGGGAGAGATAAGTTGGGGGAGAAATGCTTCTATCGCATTCGCAATGACGCAATACGGTCCCCCATGTCGTAGATTCATTAATTTAACTCTAGTACAGTTGTAGCTTTTTTCTGGTAACAAAATCTGTGAAGTGTCTTTAAAATTCAAACAAATGTTACCCTTCATTCTCTTTTCTTTATTTTATACTGGTTTTCTTTGTTTCTTTGTTAGTTCTCTGTCTTACTTTCTTCTTCTGTCTAAAGTATTACTCATCTGATTCATGCTGTTATTTAAAAATGATTGATTTTGAATGTTATTGCATTTTTTACTGTTATTTTTTTGTTTTTCCTCTCCTTCTTATTCACACTCTAATTTATTCATGTATTACTTTTTTCCCTACATTCTGATTCGTTTTCTTTAATTTCACTATTTTCTATTTCCTTCTTTATTGATGTTTATATTTTATTCCACTTTCCTTACATCCAGGGGCGACCCGCCAATAAGGGTCAGATGGGCTGGGCATCCGCAAAGAAAATGCCATAATTATTTACCATTTTCTTACACTGAATTTTTAAAACAAAAAGTACATTAAAAAGGCGATGTATATCCCACTAATTCTTAATTGTATCTTACGCAAAAAATGCATTTCCTCTCTACTGTAGTAGCGGTAGCGTGCGGGTCTTCCGTTAGCGAGGGAAGCTCATGAGCCAGCCCGAAAATTTTACTCATTAAACTTTTACTTCATGGGCCAGCAAAGATTTACAAGGGTTATTTGTCTTCCTTCAAAAGGGTTAGCCTCTCTCCTGCTTATTTCTGCGTTCTCTTGAGCCAGCAGGAAGACGGCCCATGACCAGCGCTTGGTATTCTCTCTTTTCTAAGAACCAGATGTTGAGGATTTACTGACACCACGCATAACTGACTAGGGGTTGTTTTTGCACTTTGTTTGAAAAGTTGATTTCACAGTGTTAACTATTAAGTTACAAAAAAGCGCATCTGTTTAATGACAATGAGTAAAGTGGACGTTTTATCGAATAATGCATTTTCGCGTCTAAGTTTAACTGTTAAATTGGAAGTGAATCAACCGAAAACTTTAGGACCTTACTGATCAAGACAACATAAAATTAAGGTTTTTTTATGGTTTGAAAAAAATACAACTTGGCTGACATGTGAAGTGAGAGACGTATCTTGTCTATAAAAATGAGATTAGAAAAGAAATAGAAAGGGCAATTTTATTGTCGACGGAACGATAGATAATACTTACAGATTACAATTTGTTGTGATATTACGATATATCAGAGGGGTTTAACCGGATGAAAGATTCAAAAAATTCATCTGTTTCTGAATTGACTGCAGAAACCTTAAGATGTACTTTAACAGCTGAATTAGAAGAGTTCTATACAAAACAGAGCTGATAGCACAAACGTGCGATGTCGCTGCAGTTATGAGAGAATGTCGGGGAGAAATATAAGTCTTCATAAAATAGACCTTCTTCACCCATTTGGATATGCCTTTGGTCCACCCTTCTACAAGGCCATGAGCCGCCACTGCTCACATCTATATCAAAATCCACTAAAAATTGCTTATAAATACGCAACAACGAAATAGCTTCCAATTTGAACTTTTCACCTCCTTGTACGAGGTTTAAAGAGGTTGGGTAGAGCTATAGGCTACCTTGACGAGATGCCTTTCATTTGTGTTATTTTATTTTAGTCGAATTCCACGCTACATTTTTGCCACAGTGATGAAAGTACTCTGCTATTATTGAGAAGAAGGGCTATCATTAGCAGCGGATTAACATTAAATTTTGCGTGAGACTTTGTAAACTATATACCGAAAATACTAAGATGACGAAAGCAGTTTATGGACATAATTGTTTAAGCCGTACTCAGTATTTTGATTAATAGATGCGATTTAAAAGTGGCCGGGAGTACGTGGTTGATGACTCTTGTTATGGCCATCGACGTTAACTGAAGACGCTCTTGTGACCAGAATTAATTATTCATCCTGAAAATCGACGCGCGACTGTTCCAGAAATTGCCGAAGAGTGTAACACTTTTGTGGGATCGGACCGTGAAATCCTGACAGTAAAGCTTTTCCAGCTGCCGAAACGCAAAACCTGCGGGAACGGTAAGGACATGTTCTGGAAGTCCTGTATAAGTCGAGTTGCAGCTATTTACAGTTCTCTCCTTCCAAAATGATGACGTCACTTGAGTCGTGAATCAGCAGTCAGTGCTGCTCAAGTGTTATTGGTTTGTTTACGTAGCATCGAACGTCCAAAGTCACTTCACAAAATTTTAAACCTGAACTTCTCATACTACTTTCCTTCTCAGGCATGCAGTTTGATATTTACTCCTTTTTCCACATTCATTTTGTTTTATAGCAGCTCTTTAAGTACAGTAAGGGGAAAACTGACTTTAATGTACACCCTTTGAAAAAAAAAAGTTATCTCTTGAATGCAAAATTCTTCTAAATCGTACTCGATACATTGAGCTGTTTACAAGGTAACCAGCAAGGCTGTGTAGTTACTGCAGCAATTGTGTTATATGTCATACACTAAAGACGCTGTCTGATATGCGTGTTCCGTTAACTCTGTGGCAGAGTGTGCAGTGATGCCGTTAAGAGCGCAGGTTTGGCTCCCGGTGTAAATAATTTTTTTTAATAAACCTTTGTAATAAATTATGATAAATTATTTTAGCAATATTGTTTCCCATACAGCAAATTTTAACGTTAACATATTATATGAATATTTTCTTCAGTATTTGTTCTATCTAAATGCAATATGCTGCACATGCAAGAAGGACAAAAAATGGCTTATGGGGACAAATTCAGGAAGCCTGGGATGTTGCAGTCTTTCGACACTACTGTAGAAATCTGACGTCATTATGCCCGGAAGATTGAGGGCAGTTATACATGCTTAGGGTTCAAACATGATATCAATTTGTGTTTATTTCTATGTGTTTTCACATTAGAGGATAAATGTTTCTGATCATGTGTTTATTTAGTTATTTGTGAAGAATGCATGTTTTTGTGTGCATAGGCAAGGTCATAAAACTCAAATGACATGTTAAAGTATAATATTAAGACAACTTTATGTTTTCCATATATACACTTATAAAACCAATAATAAAAATTAAAAAATGTTGTGTGGGATTTGAACCCAGAAGTATGCGTAGAAGAGCTATGCCTTCCAAACCTATCGGCCACGTTACTCTACACTAATGTTCTCTTACCATTGTGACAATTATGTTTACAGGCATAGTAACCGCTGCAGTGTGCATTCGCTGCATGGACGTTCTGAATACAGCGTTTACGAGCTCCCCGAAACACGTAAAAGTTCGGAATAATTCTCCATTTTTTTTTCTTCCACAAAGAAGGTTTGTTTTATGTCAAAGAATCTGCTTTTATAAATACTCGATAATTCATAGCCGTTATCCGTACAGTGAAGTGAACAAATATTGGGAATGAGGTTTCGTCCAGTAATTCGCTTTAACACTAGAAGCCCGAGTTTCAAGTACCCCTACAACGCCCTTGACCATCACTAATTTCTTATGCATTTTTAATCGTTTTTCTCAGTGAAAACTATGGATTTTTTCTGTATTGCCTTATACCTACTGTGATAGTGTAGAGGAAACGACTTTTTCTTCTAAATTGCAAGCCAGGTTCGAATCCGGTTTGCATTTAGCTTCCGGAATGAGTTTGTATATACTTGGTGTCTGCTCAGTATCACATATTTAAGTGCTGTTCTGACTCAGGCCGATGAAATTTCTTACTTACCAGACGACTGTAGTGATGAAGGGAGAACAATGTATTTCAATAATGCATTCACACATTTGTTCGTTAATTCTTTCGTTCAACTTTTATAGCTCATCTATTGATAAATGATTTTTAGTATATTTTTTATTTCAAGTATAAGCGCATGTTTTCTCGAAAATAAACGTTTTATTATACGAATTGGGTTTGCTCTAGGCTATGTAGTAACAAATTATTTGTTCAAGAAAAAAACACAAGTTACACAAATACAGGTTACATCAATACAGAAAGCTGTTACATTGTAACATTCTCAAGGATATTGGTATGACACTTTTTGTTATGCAAGAATCACATTCAAAATTTTTACATGTCGAAAAACTGTCTTTGATTTTGTTTTTCTTACATAATCCTATTTGACATGTTTTGCGTTTAGCGGTCTTAGATGTTCCTTCGTCCCCTATAATCAGCCATGAATTTGTTGAAGTAGTCAACGTACGTGAAAATGTAAAACTAAGCGAAATTTTAGACACGAATACAAGAGCTGATAAACAACGACACACGCAGTACGCTACAATGAGTTTGAAACTTGTTTGTTGTGCAGTGATGATTATTGTCGATACAACTACGCAATAAATTTTGGAAATGTGAGTAAGGTAGCGGTCAATTGTCACCTCCGGGAACCCATGGTAAAAGTGCTATTATTTTAAAAAGTTACAAAAAATATTGGTGAGCTAAACATCGTTGAAAGCGATTTAAAGTCACAAAAACATAAAAAATACTTTAAAAAAACAAGGAAAATATGAGCGTTCAAAAATAAAAAGCGGTCAATTGGCCGCCATTGGGCATTCTAATGTTAACCACGCTAAATATCATATCAGAGATTTATCCCTTTTGAGAAATTTGTGAAACGAAAGGTCTGCCTTTCTTCTGTGAGTTTGACTGCTAAAGCTAAACACTACACACAGAATGATGACGTAAGCGACAAAAATCCGGCTAACATTGTTTAGTTAAACCACCTAACGCTCACCAGTAGTTAGATAAACTGCTGTTAAAGTAAAGCTATTTACAGTTCAGCATGCTTGAAGCACTAATAAATAAGCTTAGCGTGGCATATATAAACTCTGCAGCAGCATGCCTATCAGCTATCACTGTGTTGCTATTACTGAGCTATGCACTTCCGATAAGTCACTGCCTATCGATAGGGTAAGCATAATAAAGCCCGACTATATTTACCAGACCGCCTGTGGTGCCTCAGTAGTAAAAAGGGCCGTTAAACACTACTCAAAAAAATCCAATACGGGAAAAATGGTAGCCGCAGTGCTCCTATTATGCCATTTTTAAAACGGTGTTTAACGCCAGTTGGTACTACTGAGGCACCACAGGCGGTGGATACTGATGATACATGAAATGAAAGAATATATTGGCCTAAGTTAAGGGTACCTCCCCGGCATTTGCCATTTATGAGGACTGAGGAAAACCTAGAAAAAAAAACTTCAATCAGGGAGGACGGTCCTGGCGGGATTTGAACCACAAATCTCCCGTTCACAAATCCACGCCTTAACGACCTCGGCCACCCGTGACGGTTACTGCCAATTTGAAATACCAAAATTTTAGGCAGTATTACATTTACAAAATGACATTAATCTAAAGAAAATATTTCGATCGTTTTTAAGATTCTGAAATTGTTAACAAACAATGTTTCTCATATGTAAACGAAATATAAAATGATATGAATTATAAGATTTTCCAAAGGTTGGCACAACATTTTATAAAATACATTAACTTCCAAATAACTGGACACCTTAAAACTAATCGACATAGTTGGGACAGCATCATGTTTATCACCGTTTATTTTAAGGAAAATGACATCGCTTTCCTTGGCAATATTTATAACAGGTGTTCTTGTTTTGTCTTAATCTTACTTGCAAAGGAATCGAAACATAACATCCTGCTCATACCATTCATTAAAACTCTCTTCATCTCTCTCCAAAACCCTCTCCATATGCTCTTCCGGATCTTTCCTTTCATTGCTAACCCTCACTGTCACACATGATGGTAGTTTAGGGAAAATTACACAAGAAAAATTTCTTTCCTAACCAAAACTTTAGTAATAAATGTTTAATAAACACTACAGTTTCAGCATTTACTTCTAAATTTGAATGATCTCAACTCTTTATTCACTCTTCCTTTAATTACTGCTATTTAAAAAAAGTGGCGTAACATAAGAGCAACCCATATGGTACTATGACACTATCTATTAAATAAGTTCGTGGTATGATTTCACTAAATCAATATTAACGTAAAAAGAAAAAAGTAACACGCTACTGTTGATTTATTTCCAACTATAAATCACTGTACTAAACTAGATAACTGCAAATTAACAAAGTGGTTAAATTAACATATAAACCACATATTCCATTACTTTGTCTACTATCGATGCATGCATTGGGGTCTGGTAAATATAGTGGGGTCTTGGCATAACAGAGAACTACTAGAACACCAAATGAATTATCGCTCTCAATTTCTTTTTCCTTAGCTGTGTATAGGCATTCGTTAATATGGCACTAACTTTTTGTGTGTCAGAGAGCCCTTAAATAAAGTTGCCACTTTATCTGTAACATTCGGAATATAAGATAGGCATAGTTGTTTAATACATAATTGTAGAATAATCTTAAACTTTCGGCAGTTGCGCTTGAAATGGTAAATGTTTGAATCTAGGGTTGACATTAGTGCTAGTCTTTTACTATAATACTCGTTCCATTTCAACCAGCTAAATAGTCACTCAATGCCCAACACATTCCACTGTCCAAAGATCTCTTTGAATAGCCGCCCTTCAGTTTTGTATTGAAACGTCGTTGTGAATGCAAGTACAAATACTGCGGTAAACTGGAACATGTTTCAAAGCATATCACTCCCTTTGTAGTACCTGCAGGGAGGGTGGAAAAATAAACGGGCATTTCTAGCCGGTTAAAAATAATGAACGATAATCTAAACACTCCAGCTATGTCACAGTAACCCCAGATGTTTTAAAAATACTTCGAGAAGGGCATATGTAAACAGAATAACAGACACTGTATATAATGCACAAATATAAAAAAGTAAAATGTGAAAAAAATACCCAAATATTAAACTTTGTGGGTGTTTTTGATTACATAAAATTATGAAAAGTATGGAATAGTACATAAAATAAAATTAATAGGTTATTAGACCACTCCACTTATAATAAAATCTATATAATTAGGCACACATGTTGTAATTCATATGATAAAGTTAAATAAAGTATTTTTTTTTAAGTTTTCCAAAGTAATTCAATATCTTTCGTGTATTATGTGTATAAAAATATGCTCCGAATTCTCGTTATAATTTCAAACAGAATTTTAAATAAAAGTGCCAGATATTTTCACAGTGGGTAAAGTTGGTCAAAAACCATGAACATTTTATGACCTTGGCCATCGTTACTGTGGTATATTATCCCCACAGTGATAAAAAAAAAAAGGTGCTCTATATGGCTACTACACATTGTCACAACCTTCAGGCTTACGTTTCAGAGATTCACGTATCACAAACACACTTGGCGTTCCGAATATGCTAGTATGTAAATACAAAGGTTGCACCTTACCAATTAAGTGCTCCCATGTTCAAAATTCCAAAGGTTATATTTGCAAAACTTCTGACCCCCGAATGAACTTGATAAGGTGTTATCACATGATGTAAAGAAAATGGGAGGTACTTGTTGTATATGAATGACTTATGAATCACAAAACGAAAGCTGAAATAGAAACACCTACCACCCTACACAATAGCTAATATCTTGCACCCATTTTCACCACAAAGCGTCAAGTTTTAAATAGACACTACGGGTCCCTTGTTTGGTTTCTAGCATCCAGACTTCTGTGCGTAGTTCTTTTGGAAGTTCTAGGATAACAATTCTGTGATTTGTCCTACTCCCTGTTATTGCGTTCGTACAGCATTTATTTCATTTGAATAATTGGAAATGTTATTCTATTTTTAATAATAGCAACAGTTATTATAACTTATGTGTCCACATTAGATGGCAGCTAAGCCAAGAATGTTGAATAAAAAATGCAGTGGCTATCGACATCTTATAACGAGAAGAATATTAATTTTCATTTGGTCCATGAGGTCGACTGTAAACTGTGGTTTGTTGTAGAAACAAATTGTTCTGCATTATTCTGAACCTCTGCATCAGGATACAGTGAACTGTTCAGAAGAATATTTTTGATTCTTTTCCGCGATGTCTAAAATTGTTCAAGTTTTCCTTCTTGTGCGATTCATTGTACCAACTAGAATAGTTCCTTTAGCTTTCACGGGTAGCCGAGATCGTTAACTCGCGAGCGGGAGGTCTGGGTTCGATTCCCAAGGACCGTCCTACCTGACCGAGTTTTTTTTTTTTTCTTTTTTTCCACGTTTTCCTCAGTTCTCATAAATTGTAAATGCCGGGGAAGTGTTCTAAACTTAGGCCTGGAAGTCTTCCTTCCTTAAAAAAAAAAGTACTTCTTTCCCAATTCATCCATTCATCTCATTCTTCATCCTGTTCTTCTAACTCTCATTTGGCGCTAGAACCTGGTATGAATCTTGGCCTTCCGCGACGCCTCTGCCTTCTCTACCTCCGTCTTAAGACTTCACTGATAGTGGGCAGCACTGCACGGGGACATGTGATCAGCATGCTGGCACCCTGCCCATCTTCTATCATACGATTTTCGTGATCGAAGAATGCCACCTGTCCATCAGACAGCTTCCCAATTGTCCTCACCAGGCGGGGGTAGATCCCATTCCAAGCCTTCCTAACTTAGAAAAAGTCCTAAGTAGGTACTGGGAATCGAACTCATGCCTCCTGGCTAGCAGTCAGCAACGCTAACGAGTATCTTTTCTTCGTGACAGTTTCACTTCTTATGGTTGTTTCGTTTTATATCTGTTAAATGATTAAATATGCCAATACAGATTACGACATTAATGTTGCTTTTTTGATCTGAAAGTTTCAAATAATACAAACAGAGTAAAATAGAGTCGGCTATTGAATGTCAATAACTGATATCAAACAGGAGTAAAAACTGATTAAAAACATATTCCAAAACAGAAAACGCTTGTCATACATTTCCATTTATTTTTTCATCTGCATTACCTGTAACGCCGGTTCTGACAGGAAGTTTCTGTCAGGCTGAACTAATGGAGCATGAAGAGGAATCCTTTCAACTCACAATGACATTTTCATGTTTTACATTAACCATAACACTTGGAGAACAATGGGGCTCAAAAATCCAGTCATAATATGATAACAATGCCAGTTGAAAAGTCATCACAATGGAAGAGATGGGACAGAATAATTAATTCTGCCAGGTGCAGTTCTAAAGCACTTGAGTACCCTTGGAGATCCTTTTGTTTACTAAACTATTGTCGATTTTTTCGGATATGCTCATTTATTGTTCTTTATCCTCAGCTTTAAAGTCATATTACTGCTAATCTTTATTACGTTCACTAGCAATGTTTTTTCATTAGATAAACGTGTTATTGAACGCTATTAGTAAACTGAAAGTGTCAAAATTAATCTTCAAGCAATATTTCATGCAAATGTATTTATATAAAATAACATTTTGTTTATTAAATAGATATTTAATGAGCAATTTAAAACAGAATCTTCTAATTATTATTTAATAACAGTTTATTTTGTATTTTTTCAGTGATGTAACGAGACATGAAATAATTTTGTGAGATACTAGTAACATTAGAGTAAAGATATTAAAGTTGCAGAAAAGAGTTTTAAAAATTATAAACAGTTTCTAATCTATAGTTTGGTAAAGCACGGACTAGTGTTGTTGCCGTGAGTATGGCTGCACGGCCACGTGCCCGTATAAATTGATAGGGCCGGGTATATCATGATATGGTGGCAAATCATCTTAGATTGCAGCAGAAAATAAATCGTAAACATCGATTTATAGCGCATTCTGTGGGTGGAAATTTCCATAAACTCCGGTAGGAAAAAAGAAAGAAGAAAATCAAAAAAGAGAAAAAACCACTCTGTTCACTACCTTCGGCTCTCTCCGCCGTCGCTCGGAAATTCCAGCAGCAAGCAACAAGGGTTGCATTTGATTTCCCTGCTCCGTGTAAAGATAAATTGCGTGGTCCATGCATTTCCCCCTTCAGCCGGTCATCGCACAAGGAAAACTGCTCACCCAGTACATATTTGTGAAACAAACAGAAAAAGAGAGGCAAACTACATTGTAACTTTATAGATTTTCGTAAAGTGTTTGATTCCATGGGAAGGAAAGAATTGTGGAGCAAATTATGGGCGAAAGGAGTTTCAGGAAAAATGATCGAGACATTATAAGGTAAAGTTCTGTGTAAAATATGAGCACGACAATGTTTCAGAAAGTGTAACAACACGGAGAAGAGTGAGACAAGGCTGTATCCTGTCACCACTGCGTTTCCATCTGTTTGTGGATCACATACCGGAAAATTTTTTGCAGAAACTGTTGCCCCGAATATAGGCGGTGTCTCCACATGTGCATGATCTGATATTTATGGCCACGACAACTGACGATCTTTAGCTGCTTAGAGGTGTTTTGCCAGGAATGGGAAATGACTGAAACACTAACATCCAAGAATGGTGTGGTGTACAGCAGGACAGGCATTAGAAAATGTGCAGAAATTCACATATTTGAGGATCACTTTAGCTATGAACGGTAGCTTGGCATCACAAAACAATTTTAAAAAAATGTTGAAGCATTAAACATTTTTGTTAAAAATGCCGGAAACACTGATGAGAACACAAAGATGAACTACAGAGGGGTTGTTAGGTGAACTATGACTTACGGGGCCGCCGAAATTTGGGGGTGAGAAAACACAGAGAAACTGAATCAGGAACAAAAACAATTTATGAAACCTGTCCACAGGTAGGCAGGGGCGCAGCAAATTGAGGAGTTCTTAAAGAGTTTGGTAAATTTAAAAATAAGAACAGATAAATATTGGGTAACGATAATACAGGAGAATCGAAAATTCTTTAGAGCAGTGTGTCTGAAGGAACAAATGGGGGAAGGGTGGGGTATGCGTTGGGTATCAAAAATAAACAAAGGTTTAGAACAATTTGGACAGCAGTGTATGCAACATATTGAGATGCTCCCTTAACCTTGAGTTCAAATAGGTCAGATGTGGAGAGGGGAGATTATTTAGATGTCTATGGGAGGGAAGAAAGAAGTGGTTTCACATGGCTCAGATTAGGCGCTTGGAAAATAAACGAAATACTTAATATTTCCAGGGAAATAATTTACGCATTGTGCAGAGAACGCGATTTCTGGAGGCATATTCTGACAGAATATAAGGCAACAGATCTTTTAAGAAATGAGCATTTCCACAAAAATTTCTGAATTACAACAGAAGTTTGATTTATATCTCATAAGTTCTGAAGCTACCCTCAAAACAGCATACAATGCCCATTTCTTGTCAATTATGAAACATGATTTAATATTTTGGGGAAGCTCAGATGAAATTAAACGTGTTTTTATATTACAAAAGAAGGCAATACAACAAGTTTATTGAACCAGTAATAGAAAAACACGTAGAAATGCAGTTGAAAAACTAATTTTAAATCTTCCTTGCGAGTATAAATGCTTTCTTTTACGAGTTTTTCCATTAAAAATTAAGACAACTTCATGAAAGATAAATATATTCACGCAAACACTAGACAAGAGTAATCTGCATATACACATCGGAAATTTATCTTGTTATCAAAAAGAAGTTTATTATGAATGCATCGGAATATTTATAGCATTCCCAATTGCTCTGTAATTGTCATCTGATAATAGGAAGATTCAAATCCCGTCTTATACTTCTACGCAATTAGACCAATTATTCAGTTTAGGATGAATAATAAATGATGTTTAAAAGTCCATAAGACAACTATGGCAAAGCTTGAAATGTACTCATATTATTTTTAATTGTATTGCAACTTAAATATTTGTTATTATACGTATAAGATTGAGCATATGTATTTAAGTATATACTTAAAGCATATTTACCTGTAATCGCCATATAGATATTAATGTAACTTTGTATATTTTGATTTGTTTCATATACTGCAGTACAAGAAAGTTTTGAAATGCAAAACAGTCTTAAGCTAATCACGACAATAACCTCCCTCAATAATTAGTAATTCTTTCTGCAACATTTTCTGACTTGATAATAATAAGAACACAACCTAATTTCACACGGGAATTTTCTGGTAACTGACAAAAGAAGAAAATGCTAGTAACACTAGCAATGAAATCTCGTACCAAAAATTACTACTTTTCAGTAAATAATTGTGGGTATCACAGTTAAACCCAGCTCCAATTGTAAACGAATAATCTTCAGCAATCAGAATACACTCGATGTTCCAGCTATGGCAGCTGACCTACGAGTATAAACAAGACATGCTGAAAATCAACATTATAAAAGTTATTTTTTCACTCTATGTTTTCGTCGCTGAAAAATAAACCGGATATTAAATCTCAATTTAAAGGTTTTCGGAAGGCAAGTGATGTACCTCTTCTAAATTATTCCCAGATTTTTTAAAAATAAATGCACAACAAATTCACTTCGAAATTTTGATTGTTTCCTGTGATCGTCCTGTTTGTAGTTTATATTTTTAACTTACGTGCAGTAAATCTGAAACATCTTGTAAAATATCTATTAAACAAGTTGTGTTTATTCGAAACACAGAATGGCAATAACAGTAGAAAGTTCTATTTGTTACATCAGCTGAATTATTTGTGCCTCATTTGACTGTTACGAAAACTTGTGAGCAAGATAGATGGCCTATAAGGAAAAACATTTACAACAATATAAGGCCAGAATCAACTGCTTGGTAATTGATTACATTCTATGTATGCCACTGCAGACAGAGTGATAGAATCCTTTTTTGCATTATTACCTAAGAGCACGCATGTCATCACGTATAACACGAAAAGTTTCTGACTTACCTTAAATGCTTTCTCCGTCTTTCACTTAAGAAGTCAACAAACCAGCTGTGAGCGAGTTAACAGACGTAACACACACACCGAGAATATTACATCCCTCATGCTTCCCAACTAGTGCTGCAAACAACACCCAAACCCCTAACCGACCTGGAGGTTATTACGTTGCTCGTAAAGACGCGCACATTAGTCTAACCCAGTGCTGCCAAACCAACTAATAAATGTATGCTACGAACTTTTTAACAATGTGAGTACATTTTATAATCAGCCACTATTCACGCTCTGGAGTTACCAGCTCGGAAATTTTGACTATTTATTCTCACCAAGCCTCCAAACAGTGGTTAATGGAAACAAAGCCTGAGTTTGTTACGTGATTAAATATTAATAAAAACCTATGTCTGAGTTTAAAACTAATCCGGTAAAATATTAAAATACAGAAATAATGTCTATGTAACAAAACAAAAGCTTTTTACCAAGATATGTGGGTAGAATTCCATGCTTTCTTTTGTTTTATTTACGCAAATATTAGTCGAAACTATGCCCAAGTTATTGCACTTTCTGAAACAATTAAATAAACGGAGGATATAGAAGCGTTCACGTGAAAAATTAATTTGCGATCTCCTATGATCTCATCGGTATTTATTATACTATTTCCTACTATTTCCATTTCTGTTTCGGTATTATTCTGTAATATGGTGTTTATACATAATATTTGGTATATTATTTAAATGCAAAATTTGAATATATATATATATATATTCACGGGTGACTGAGGTCATTAAGACGCGAACTCGTGAAAGAGACATCTGGGGTTCGAGGTTTTTTCTAGGTTTTCCTCAGTCCTCATAAATGGCAAATGGCATATGCCGGGGAGGTGCTCTAAACTTAGGCCTGGAATACTTCATTTCTTAAAAACAATACTCATTTCCCAATTTATCATTTCATCTGTGTTTTGATTGTTTTTGTTTTATTGGTTTTGAATTGTATATATCATAGCGTCCACTGCCTGTGGTGCCTCAGTAGTAAAAATGGGCTTTTAAAACTACTCAAAAAATGCATTACGCAAGTTGAAATAATACTATTTAGCAACAGATAGCAGTCGAAGAAGTGAAGTAGGCGTATAAGGGGGATGCGGAAGCATTTGTAATACTAATACTACTAATACTAATTTGCTGATTATGTCCTGAGCGACGTGACTTATTCGTATCTTCTTCCTGGCTATTCCCGGACAGTTTTCGGAGAAAGCTGTCTTCAGTCTGGAGCAGTAATTGGGTGCTCGGGGGATATAGTTGTTGATCGCTGAGCTGATGGTGGTTTAGAAGTCTCGGCCGGGCTGCTCACTGATGACGTCGTTTGCTCCAATTCTGTTGAATTTTATCTCAGGGTCCACCGGAGTGTTTCGGGATCAGTATAGATCCACGGGAACGAGAAATGTGTTGCCCAAAAATACACAAGTTGACTTGTTTAAAATATTTTATTCACATGTAAAGTACTTCCTAACCGTTCGCCGCTGACTTCGCTACTCTCTTAGACTGGCTTCCTGAGTGAATATCTGGATGTCTGAATGTCCCTCTGAATCTATGAATGTGTGAGTGTAAATCTGTGAATGTATCTTTACTGAATGTCTAAATGTGAATCTATGAATGTGTGAGTGTCTATCTTCTGCGAGTGTCCCTCTGAATGCGTCTCTACCGAATGCGTGAATTCCTTGAGTGCCTCTACCGAAATGCGTGAATTGACGAGTGCCCCTCTGAATGCGTCTCTACCGAATGCGTGAATTCTTTCTCTGACTTCCGTACTCTAGTTTTTCTACTACATTGCCACGCCTTTCGCTAAATTAAATTCCCTCGTATTTTATCTATTTTCATGTTGTACTTTCATAATTGGTTATCCTAAAATTATTATTTATAAATAAGTTCTCCTGATTGGTTAACTTTTATCTGAAGACCATTGGTTAGAATTATTCTTTTCCCCCTGATCTAACGTCTTCCCACGAACTTGAATTTTCCCGAAACAAGCTGTCATAAATTTCGGCCCTTTCCTTACATTCTGATTTCTATTGAAAATCTTTTGCCTTGCTTAGTTTGTAGATTCCTAAATGTTCCCGGAGATAACGCACGTGTTTTCGGCTTTCCTGTAATAAAACATTTTCGTCTCCGTTCTGACATTTTCATTTTCTCTTAAAATATTTTTAAGTCTGACTTTGTTAAATACTGTCCCGTTACGGCCACATGTTTCTCTTATTGTCAACTCCTAAGTATTTCCCGGGTAGAAGGTTCATGACCTAACAAAAGATAGTTTACCCTTTCTTCAGCCTTGTCTAAGGAGCGGTCCGTGAGTGGAGTCAGGTATACATATTCGTCTTTCTCACATGTTCTACACAAAATGTATACAAAACCCTTTTGTGAAATACCATTACCTGTTAAATGACATACAAGTTACAAATTATTTCGATTCCTGTTATACCTATCTCAAAATGATTTTCTTATACATATACATAACAATTATCCTTATCAAATATAATGCCTTTATAAATATAGCTCTGCAGCCTTTAGATATTAAATTAATAAAGGCAGCCTTATTTCCGGCTTCAAATGCCCCTGTAATCAGATTTTGTTGTGGTAACATAACAAAATATGGTTACATAGTCCCGTGAGATTATTACTATCTCGTTAATGCTGAGTTATATTCTTATTATTCTTAATATTATATTAACACACTTGAATCGAATTGATTTTCTATCTGTGACACATATATTTGACTTTGAGCCTTTTGTTCATTTTCTTTATTGTTCTTGGCTCTGATATGAGTGTTATTTTTTTATGAGTTATACATTTAAATTTAATCTAAGCTTTTACACACAAAAATTTGAAAATATATATTTTAAATGTTTATGGTATTATCTGTGTAGCTGATACGATTTGCATTTTGTCTTTTACGTTTACAACTGTTTGCACTAAGAAAGATTCACTGCACTTTTTATTTATTTAATTTTTTATTCCACTTCACTTGCTTTTCACTTAGCACCTTTGTTCGCGTATCAACGCCACTGCTATACCATCTTACATTTTTTTCATATGAATTATATTCTAGCATGCGAATGTTTATTATTTACAATACCCTGAGTGTTTCTGCAAGTTATCTTCCTTATAATCTATTCTTATATTATGTAAATTATCTTATTCAATTACTGATGCTAATTACAGTCTGAATACTGAAATTTTTGGTTGTTACTCAAATAAACAAGTATATATCCTAGCTAATTTATTCAGTGAACTTTTTGAAATTAATCCTTAAAAGTATTACATCACATATATTACATGAAATTTGTTACAATTACAGTTTATTCAAATGCATTTACCCAATAGCTACACCTACATCATACCTAATTTAACGAAATTATTCATGACGGTCTGTTCTTCTATTTTTATTTTTACCAAAATATTTCAAAGCACAATCATGTTGTTAAATTTTGTATTTTCAATCTTTACTTTATTAATTGACAAACAGATAATCTGTAGTACGTAAAGAAATTATATTTTCAATCCGTTCGTAACTTCATATTTCAATAAAATACACATTGGTGGACATTCTATAGCCTTGCGTTTTCTAATTGATTTTAACTACATCACTTATTAACCATTGATCATATATTTCATAAACTTCTAATTTGCTATCTAACTTTACTTTTAATCAATCATCCATTACAAACCTTATAAGACACTTAATAACATTACAGGTAACATACATGATTCTATTCGTATATCTATATGGGAGAATTTTCCATCCCATTTCACAGCGCAATTCACTACAGATTTTAACTACATTACTATTCATTAGATATCTTGGATCGTTTTATGAAGCTACCTTAGGTAAACGCTACGATACACGAGAATTATTCATCGACGAATTCATTATCTTCGTTATCTACTTAATTCATTAATTTATTTTCTTCCTTATTATCATTTATACTCTTTCTCTATTCACTTTATCATAATTCATTATTTTCCATCTACTTTTAACCGTAGGATCATTATTAATATATTTCTTCTCGTTACTTGATTCACTTTTCTTTCTATTACCCCTATCTGCTTCCTTATTGAACGTCACCAAGATATATAATTTTAACTACTTATTCGTTTATCTTTCTTTAGCATGCTTCTGCTTATTCGATTATTTCTTAAACTCTCTAATTTCAATTATTTACTTTCCTATAATATTCCTCTGTAATGTTACTAATGTCTTATTAAGCTTTCACTTTATATTGACTTTCCTTTGGCCTGATTTGATTTATTTTATTTCGTTACTCTCTTAATTCGCCATTATTATAATATGATTACCTAATTCCCTATGTAAGGTCACTAATATGTTTTATTAAGCCTTCATCTTATTTTGAATTTTCTTTCACTTGATTGCAATTATTTTATCTCTTTACCCTTTTATTTCACAATTACCTATTTTCCTGTATGATTTCTTAGCGTTAATATTTTATTTCCTGAAATTTACGCACCTTGCAATATTTACTATTTTTTTTTTTTTGACATGATTACAATTACCTTATTTCTTTACTCAATTTATAAATATTTATCTTTATATCTGGTTGCTTGGAGTTATTAACTTATTTTTTTTTGTCACATGTTTTCCTTTTCTATTGAATTTTCTTTGAGATTTGTGTAATAATTTAATTCTGTCCTGACACTGTTAGTTTTCCATAATTTGTTTTCCTACTAATTCATGTGTCCTATAACTAACCTTCTCGCTTATTTCTATCCTTAATACTTTTCGTATTACAATAATTTTACATTACTTAGCTATAAAATTGTATTAGCTTTCCTATCTTATCTATCTTATGTTTACACTTATTTACATTCTCAACCTTATATCAATCAGGTTAGTTATCCTACTTTCTTTTTACATTCTTGTATTGATTTCTCTCTGGGATCCGAGTTGAGCGCTAATGCTCCATGGGGGTCTCCATTCGCGTGGCTCGGTCCTGAGTTCGGCTATTTGTTCTTTCGCGAATTCTGAGGGATTCTGAACGCTTGCATTTATGCAATTTATTTTGGTTTGGGGTTTCGCAATTTTTTTGCCTCAAAATATTCACCTAAATTTTTCTGAATCAAAGAGACTTGTGCCCCTGTCCCGTGATGTCTTTGGATCGGATCCCTTTCGCTGTTTTGTTTTCCTACTACTTCTTCTTGACACTCTGCCTGCTCCCGACTTACACTTATCTCGATTATTTTATTTCGACTTCCCTCTATTTCTATGCCTGTTTCCTCATCACTTATCGTTTTCTCCTCTTGTTCTAGTTGACTATTATTTATTTCCCCTAGGTTCTCGCTATCGTCTTTCTCGTCCTCTATTTGCTGTCTATCAAGTCTAAGTTCCCCGGAATTTTCTTCTAGTTCCCTTTCTACATCTATACAAGGTTCAACGTTTATTTCTTGATCCTGTTCAAGAATCCTAGCCTGCTCAATTTGTACATTTTGAGTTAAATTATAAACTTCACTAAGGGTTTCTATCTGAGGCTGCTTTATCTCATTTTCTGTATTCTTTTCTAACCTATCAAATTTATCGATCTGTTCTCTTAGTGATTGATAGATCCTCTCTTGTGTCTTTTCTAGCCTATCAAATTTATTACCTATTTCATTATGAAATCGATCCAATCTATTACCTATTTCATTATGAAATCGCTCCAATCTATTACCTAGTTCTCTCATCATAGACATTAATCTATCACCCCTATCCATACTACTAGACTTTGCGGAGGCTTTGCATGCATTAATATTATTTTCAACCCTTTGGATTATGTCCTGTTGTTTAGTTCCCTGCTCTATTACTATGGGCTTCTCGACTAAC
Organism: Metallyticus violacea; assembly: GCA_030762175.1. Lineage (NCBI taxonomy): Eukaryota > Metazoa > Arthropoda > Insecta > Mantodea > Metallyticidae > Metallyticus > Metallyticus violacea. The sequence continues at coordinate 20,447,676 of CM060845.1, forward strand.
AAATTATTTTCTACTGTACTACTTTCAGCCATTTTTGCCTACTACTTATAATTTACATAAATTACTAGCGATTTTTTTTTTTTGTACAAACAAATTATGCAGTTCAGTTTTTCTCTACCTTATTTTCTCTGCTCTCCCAATAGTCGGCGGCATGTTGTTCTTGTAGTGGCTTCTCGTTCGAAGTTCTCGCAATGATGTCCAGTTACCAGTTCCATCGTATCTGCTCGTAAACCTCGTGTTTACGGTCGGTCTCTCTGCGATGTCGGCCGGCTATCCACTTGGGCTGCTCGATGTAGCTCTCCATGTTGTCACTATGCTCGGTTGTGTAGCAAGCAAAACTTTCTGGTTCCTTCTTGGTGTCGTCTGCGGCTGCTGGGCTGATGTCGTCCGCTTCTGCTGGGCTGTTGTCCGCTTCTCGTCTCCGTCTACGAGCCCCACGTTGGGCGCCATCTGGAGCAGTAATTGGGTGCTCGGGGGATATAGTTGTTGATCGCTGAGCTGATGGTGGTTTAGAAGTCTCGGCCGGGCTGCTCACTGATGACGTCGTTTGCTCCAATTCTGTTGAATTTTATCTCAGGGTCCACCGGAGTGTTTCGGGATCAGTATAGATCCACGGGAACGAGAAATGTGTTGCCCAAAAATACACAAGTTGACTTGTTTAAAATATTTTATTCACATGTAAAGTACTTCCTAACCGTTCGCCGCTGACTTCGCTACTCTCTTAGACTGGCTTCCTGAGTGAATATCTGGATGTCTGAATGTCCCTCTGAATCTATGAATGTGTGAGTGTAAATCTGTGAATGTATCTTTACTGAATGTCTAAATGTGAATCTATGAATGTGTGAGTGTCTATCTTCTGCGAGTGTCCCTCTGAATGCGTCTCTACCGAATGCGTGAATTCCTTGAGTGCCTCTACCGAAATGCGTGAATTGACGAGTGCCCCTCTGAATGCGTCTCTACCGAATGCGTGAATTCTTTCTCTGACTTCCGTACTCTAGTTTTTCTACTACATTGCCACGCCTTTCGCTAAATTAAATTCCCTCGTATTTTATCTATTTTCATGTTGTACTTTCATAATTGGTTATCCTAAAATTATTATTTATAAATAAGTTCTCCTGATTGGTTAACTTTTATCTGAAGACCATTGGTTAGAATTATTCTTTTCCCCCTGATCTAACGTCTTCCCACGAACTTGAATTTTCCCGAAACAAGCTGTCATAAATTTCGGCCCTTTCCTTACATTCTGATTTCTATTGAAAATCTTTTGCCTTGCTTAGTTTGTAGATTCCTAAATGTTCCCGGAGATAACGCACGTGTTTTCGGCTTTCCTGTAATAAAACATTTTCGTCTCCGTTCTGACATTTTCATTTTCTCTTAAAATATTTTTAAGTCTGACTTTGTTAAATACTGTCCCGTTACGGCCACATGTTTCTCTTATTGTCAACTCCTAAGTATTTCCCGGGTAGAAGGTTCATGACCTAACAAAAGATAGTTTACCCTTTCTTCAGCCTTGTCTAAGGAGCAGTCCGTGAGTGGAGTCAGGTATACATATTCGTCTTTCTCACATGTTCTACACAAAATGTATACAAAACCCTTTTGTGAAATACCATTACCTGTTAAATGACATACAAGTTACAAATTATTTCGATTCCTGTTATACCTATCTCAAAATGATTTTCTTATACATATACATAACAATTATCCTTATCAAATATAATGCCTTTATAAATATAGCTCTGCAGCCTTTAGATATTAAATTAATAAAGGCAGCCTTATTTCCGGCTTCAAGTCTCTCCAAAGGTGAACTGTAGTATTCTCCAGTAATGGTTTTCTTCTCCTCGAAGAAGTCACTGAAAAGAATTCCATTTGCGTTCGAGAAAATTGAACACGCCACCTTCACAACGCTTTTGGGCCTTTTCGGAGCTTGTTTGCCTCCTGTGCTCCACAGTTCAGACCCCTGTTTCGATTGATTTGGATTCTTATTTAAACATTGCCAAACTATCGGCTGATATTCGCATGAGATTTCTCTTTTGCTCCGGAGTAAACAAATGTGGCACCCATCTCCCAAATGAACTCGCTCATTTTATATGTCCGTAGTCTTTCCTACCCGTCTATCAGCCAAAACAATTTCAAAGACCTTATTGATAATTTCTAGCCACACAGTTAATTTTGAAGCTTCAGAATATACTACATCTTCGATGCTTGTTCTGCCTAGCCGAACTCATTTACTCAAAGTCGAACGTTTCATAGAAAGGGTATGCATCACCCAATGTGAGCAAAATAAACTCATATATTTTTTTGGTGTTTTCCCTATCAGAAAAAAAAATAATAATCTCTCCACAAATTCCAATCTGGTCCATTTTTATTGTCACTCGAACTGTATGTGTTTAAACAACTGCCTAATGTAACATTGTTTGTATATTGTTGATGTATGTATCATTATGGTCACTCATTCGTGTGAGTTGAAGTTTGCAGCACAAGTTTGTGTTCTGCTGAAGCGAGGTTAGTCTCGAGTGTATAGATACTTGAACGTCAGGACACGATACGCAGGACGAGAGGAATGTCTAGGAACAGTTTAATAAGCCTCCACCGACAAAAATACAATGATTTCCTGGGAAAGAAAGACGTTTATGACAGGAAGTGTGAAAGGCTGATCGAGAAGTAGAACAAAGAAGATGCGCCTGTAGACAAGAACTGAAGTTAAGGTTTCAGTGGAGCACTTCCCCGTAAAATCCATTCGGAAACGGTCTGCTGAGATTGACATTCCATGATCGATTCTTTTCGTTTACATGAAGAAAGACTTAAAGGTGAGGTCGTATCGTCTGACCTTCATCGTTGAGCTGTCTGACGCAGATATGACGCATGTCGGTCTCTTCTAGCAACATTCCAACTGACACATTCAAGTTCCAAGGTTTTGGTCTTAGATGAGTGTGCCATGTACCGCAGCATGTGAAAGAGAAATGTGGCGGAAGGAAAATCTTCACTTTACTTCCGAATTGAACACAACTCACTTGTTATGATGTGGGCAGGAATGGCATCCAGCATCTCCTTGGACCGTATTTTTTGATGGTCTGTGAATGATACACCATATTCACGAATGCTGACAACTGGAAGGCCGAGAACCAATAGAGGAGATGTAGATACTGCAAGATGGGCTCCAGCACACTTCGCTCTCACCGTACGTAATTTGTTAAACGATACATTCCCTGAATAGCTTGGAGACGCATAGGATTATATGCCCAATGGAGCACATACAAATCCCTTGGATAACTAGTCGTAAGTTTATTACTAAATTCATTAAATTAAAGCGTAAAGGGGTTTACGAATTTCCCGTACACTCTGTACATATTTTAATTTTGTCTCCCCATATATGCAAAGGAAGTTACTTATGGAACAAGTGATCTTCGTTGTTAATTGATTGTTTGTATCCAATGCAACTTACTTGTGAAAGAATTCCCCCAATTCTTTCAATGAACTGCTGAAAGGGTTGTCCAAAGAAACGTTTAATTTCTGACACTTTTTCCTTCTTCCTTCTGTTGCCGTGGCAATTCGCCATTTTCAAGTTCAGCATAAGGCTGGACTTTCTTGCCTGTTCTTAAAACTCAAATAACTTAAAACTTAACATAGATGTTCAAGTCCTGTCTCCATTATCATCGCTCTGTACAGGTTGAAACATTGGGTAAAAGGAACTGACGGTTAAATATATTAATCATTGTTGCGGTTTACGACCGAAGCGATCTGTATGTGCATTCCTTTTCCCTGAAGATGGAAGCTATGTACAACTTCGAAAGTTTAGAAAGTCATTATTAATGAAACAGGAATGGGCCACTATCTATATTTTATCGTCAGGCACTTTCACTGTGGGGATCACGTATAGGAGAAGGAAGACAAAACACTGTAGCGTGACATCATTAGGACATGTCTGCAGTGTACGGGTTCCATGCCAAGAGGACAGGCTGCCAAGAAAAGAATGCGGTCCGCGCCGGAATCGATCCAAGGCCTTGGGGGAGTAGCGGTCAGTGCTAACAACCCACTGTGGTCCCATGGGTATCTCGCGTTAACGAGCACTCTCCTCTGGACTGCCTTCAGCACTCTTCTGTCGACCTGCTCGAACGCTTGGGCGCACTGCTAAAAGCCCATAGAGACACAAAGAACAGATTGTTGCAAATAAACGCTCGTCTAATAAGTTCTAAGTCGCTTGCTTTTAACTACTGTTTTAACGAATATATTACTAGTCATTTCTCGTTTAACTGTATCATTCCTTTCTTTGCAGCTTGCTTATGTGCTTTGTTGTATTTCTCCTTTAAATTTCATCGTATAGTCTGTATTTTCTGCATCTTCAATCTTCAATGACACTACAAAAACACATCTTTTCTATAAATCACTTTCATTAATCCGATTTTAAAGTGAAATATCCATATATTCATTTCACAGGTCTTTTAAAATTCCTTACAAAATGTCCTTTTTATCTATTATTAATAAAAACGTTAATAAATAAATGTTAATAAATGTTAATAATAAAAATATTTGTACATATTTTTATACTCAGGGCCGGGAAGTTAGGCAAAATGCCTTTACTATAATAGAAACGTGCATTTGAGGCCGGTAGAGCCAGAATTCATGTTGTCTTTTCTGTTTTGACTTCTGTCTCCTATTTTACGGTTGAAAAAAAATTTGGCCTGTTTTGGATCGTTATGGATTTCTGCGATTGTTTACGCATTTTAAAAAGCATATAAAGAAGTTATAAAAATTAAATTGGCATGTTCACCTCACAAAAATATCTATTGATTGTTAAACATTTATTTCTTTTCAAGCAGTCAAAAACTTTCTCATCAAACCCTCTGAATAGCATTAGTGAAAGAAACGCACGGTAGTTTTGAATAGTTCTGGTGAATGACCTTGTATCGACCTGCGCGAGACAATGCTAGGAAATTTGTGATGGGAATAACCTCTCAGCTATATAAATGTAACACAATTGCAAACGAGAAAGATGAGAGCGGTACAGCTGTGAAATAAACCGTCCCTACAATGTGTTCAACGCGGAAATAAAAGAGATACTAAGCTGATTTTCCTATAAACGCATAAACAGAAAATGAACTCGACCAGAAAGCAATGAGCATCTTTTACTCATTCGTCAGGATTATTCAAAACTACTTTACTTTGTCTTAATCAACATTTGCAGATGTCCTGAAAGAAATAGCTATATGGTATGATTCCTTCCTTGTTTTAAATATGTTCCAATTGCTTCAGTGGGAGTAGAACGTTCTCTTTCATGATGAAAGAGTTCTCTCCGACATGTGGCTGACCATGACAGTTGACAGTAACTAAGAAAAGTAAGCTTAAGTACATTAATAACGACTAATATCACTCTCTGTTTTCAATTATAATAAATGCCTATTTTAATTATATCACTGCCCATTTTCAGTTTTTTAACAAAAAAATTATGCCTGAACTTCCGGGCTCTGGTTATAAGTAATTTTACACTTTATCATATTTCATATATGTTTTCTGAAATATTACAGGGCCAGGGAAATAAATTTTGCCATATTTGTCTATATGTTACTATAATTACTTTTTTATTAAAATTATTTATTAACAAATATTTCATTTCAAGAGGAAGTCTCCTGAATGACTGCTTGGGGATGGGGAAAATCATTACTAAGCATTAAATTTTGAGAGAGAAGACGGCGGTCGCAGAAATGTCAAAAAGAAGGTGCTCTTTCACCACGACAATGTGCTGGTACATTCAAGTCGCATCGTTCAGGACAAATTGACTGAGTTACGAAATGAAATGCTTGCGCATTCACCCTATTCACCTGATTCAGCTCAATCTGTTCCGAAACTCAAAATCTTTTGGGTTTACTTAGATCAATGAACAGGTCATACAGGAGTTCTATGAATTTTTCAAGAGCCTGGAAGTCGCGAACCTGGAGAAACGCTGGAACAACTGCGTTGAACTTTAAGGTGACTATGACATCAAAAATTTGATCCATTTAATATCAAAACAAGTCACTTATGAAAACATCCTCGTCTGTCCAGTCTGCTCCACTGCAGGGGAATGTAGACATTATCAAGGAATCACAAGGCAAGCCTGAAGGGGGTGTTAACCGTCAAAATATTTATATACTAAGTTTAATATTAATTATAATTTTAAACTTTGCTAAAAAGCAAGGATTAATATAACTTATTTTGAACAGTTTAATAAATATCTGAATTAGTCCTTAAGTTGATTATTGTAATTGCTTTGACGGGTGAATCAAATAGGTGTTTAATAATATAATTTTATTTATAGGTCTCCAAATGTTTTCTTTATATCAGCGTCCCACGTTTTGAGTGACATTGATCCTTAGATTTCTATATTTGAGGGGAAGGCCAATATGTTATAGATTTCGGCACCACTGGCCGTTTTTCTTTATCTTGTGTGTTCCTAATGCTCTTCTTTTAGTCTTCTTTCTTCCTAGAAAGTTTTATTACTCTGAATTTTGTTTTCCGAAACCTTACTTAATCCATTTTTGTACATATTTTACAAACCAAGCCTTAAGAATAATTCCAATTTTCTTTAGAGCTTCTCCTTGTTATAGTTTTATTATTGAAGCGTCCTGCGCCTCATTAATGGCTGTTTCTACTATTGGATTGTATGCAAAATTTGTCTTTGGGCATCAAGAAATTTAGAAATTAGTTTACATTTTCGGTTTTTCCAAGTAAATATCTTTTCAGAAGCTCTGGGGCTGCAGAAATTGCTATAAATGGACAGTTGCTTTCAAGCCAGGTAAATCTCTAGGTTAGGGAACATATATTTCTAACAAAGCACTAGAAAGTCCCAAAATAAACTTGTAGCAGTAAAATACAAGCGAGACAAGGATAATAACCTATTCCCATCCCACCGAGTCCCGAGCATCTAATGTTATTCCTTTCAGCTTAAACAACAACATACTTCCAGGAGATATGTGGTAACTTTATAGGTTGTCATTGTTATTTGACGAGTAGAAATGTCATTTTAAGTGCCAATTTCTAAATTTTATATGATAAGCAAAAAACTACCATTTCTGTTAGCATTTAAGTTACTACACCCAAAAACATAAAGATGTTTTTTATTACAAAATTGTTTTGTCTTCTTCATCAGCCAACGCCCGTCCTTGACTGGTCTGCCATTCGACGCCTTGCCTCCCAGTACAGTCGTGACCTTCCTTCCACTGTGTCTTCAACAATAGTTGTCTGCAGGGCAGTGCAGAGGGGCAGGTGGTCGGCAGTGCCTTCCTCTAGCAGGCAGAGGGGGCAGATTAGGCTATCGACCACACCGATTCTATGCAGATGTTTTTGCAAGTAATCGTGTCCTGTAGCCATCCTAAAGGTGGCTACTGCCAGCTCCCGGGGCAGGTTATTGGGAATGGGGTTTGAAGCCAGTATTTCCCATCTTTTACCAATTGCCGCTGTCTTCCGAGAGTCTACAATTGCTCCTTTAATTCGGGATGTTATGGCACTGCTGATGTTAAAGTACGTAGTTGGTACAACTGGCTGCTCCATTGTATACAAAAATTGTTTTGTATAACAAATCGTTGTCAAAAATACAATGTTTAAGAAAAAAATTAATAACAATAAGAAGGTTCTGTGTGTAATATGATGGAAGAGCCGGTTACAAGTGTCGTTCAAATTTTTGTTACATTTTATTTCAAGTTTTAGAAGAAAATAATTACAAAATAATATTAATGATGAATTGAAACATATATTATAATGTTGTTAAAAACAAAAGTACAAACTTGTATTATGAAACATATACAGGAATATCAATCTTCATATTTTTTCCTCACAACTGACAGGAAGAGTTTAGCTTTTCAATTCTTACACATTGATGTTTCATAAAACTCTCCGTGTTCTTCAGAAAGGCAACATGGACGAGAGGTCTTTCTTTTTTTCACCAGTTGTTGACACAGGACTGAAATGAACTGACTGAACGACAGTAACTATACATTGCACTTATGCATATTTTGATAGCTTAAGGTCCATTGTTATCACCTGCGTTAGTTACAATTTTGTAGACAATATTGTCCAACAATAGTCTGGTTGCAAAACTTTTTGAATGCCCCTCGTATTTTGAAAGTGAGGTAAAAATAAAAATAAAAATAAGAAAAATACCAGGAGTGCAGCAGGTAGATCAACTTTATACACTTAGATTTCAGCTGGTGAAACAGACGTGCCTGGCGTTAGATGGGAAGCATAGGGTTAGTGACGTAGACAGTGAACTAGGTTTCTGAGCAATACGTTTTCAAAACCCTACAGGTAAACAGCCACCATATTTTCCATTTTTTTGCTAATGTGTTAGTATTATAGCTAAATTTTAACAGAAAAAAATTTTTAGTTTACAATTCTCAACACTTTGCCCCATTATTTGTTTCAGTAATATTTAGTTTTATTTATTTTATTTACTTATAGAATGCGATGTATACAGACGAGCCAACACAGTAGAGCAATCAAATTATATTCCAATCAGATGCGAATTTGGGCTTAAACAGTTGTATTGAGCAATTTAAATGTGATACATTTTAGTGATTAGCACATGTAATTTCCTCGGCTGTATTCACATCGGTGTGATTTACAGAGCGACACCGCAAAACACATGTAATCAATAAAACAATGTCACTTGGCAAAGCCATGAGCATTTCGCTCGTACATGCGTTCACCGCGTATCTCGTCGTCATCCGTCATGTCTGACAACGCGACGATCACCTCAAGGCAATGAGAAAGTGTGAAGAAAGCAAATGCTTGAATTGTTCAAGTTTATTCTCTGACATGTGCAGGAGACAGTAGCAATTTGGTTCAAATAAAATTCAAAACTTGAAGTACATTCAACCCTATGCAACATTTGGGGCGTTCGGAAATGTTTTAAACATTGTTTGGGAATACTACGCCACCACTCTTTGACAGCTGCGTGAATTTCCTCGTTGTTCCCGGATTTTTTATCTCGCAGAGAGTCCATTATGTTGTCGAATGAGGCATAATTTGACGGAGCGAGGTCGGGTGAATATGGTGGGTGCGGCACAACAATGAACCCCAGCGATGCCAAATTTGCGGTCGTAGTGTTGGTGGTGTGCGGCCGCGCATTGTCACACCTTTCGCCGTTACTGAATCCTGCGCATAAGAAGTTTCGCTGTTGAAACTCTTTCCTGAAGTGTTCCAAAAGGGCGTAAAAAGAGTTTACCGCAGATGGAACAGTGCGAAAGTTCTTGGTCCGGTGACTTGCTGAGTGTGGTATTAACACCATAACCCGTCACCAGGCACCAGCTTGTCCAAAAAAGTCATTTTGCATTTCTAGTAGGTGACGACAGACTCCAAACCTTTTGTCATTCTGTGTCTGTGTACCACAGTGCGCACACGTGTATTATATTCAAACCGTCGTTAATAATGGAGTATAGGATTGGGCGACCGAGGCCTGTATGACTTTGCGGTTCATCCAAGCTATGCGGTCATAGTCAATTCAGACACTACTTCAGTGTTGCTGGGAGACGGCGATGTTGGCGAACGACCATCACATTCTTGTGTGTAGATGGCGAACCCATTAATCCATTTGTAAACAGTCTTCTGTATAGGAGCTCCTTGACCACATACCGCATTTAAACGTTTTAGCGCCTTCCTTCCACAAAAACCATGCAGTCCATACTTGTCCATGACAGTGCCTTCCATCTGGTTCACGTCTTTCTCTGCTTGACAACAAACGAACACTGTCCTTTTACTACTCACATTCGCAAAACACCAATATCGTAAAGCACGTCCGATAGCCCCGTTTATAATAAACACGCATCTGTTTTACTTATATATCGACGGCGACCCGTTTCTGCTGCCCATATTTGTTGCAGATACCTGACAAAAGCCGACGTTGTACAAGGTGAATAAGTATAAATGAGAAGTTTGATTTTGCTGCTTGTAAGTACACACGGTTTAGATGTGGGGGATTCAGGAATAATGAGGGAGGGTCCGTTTGCTCGCAAAGCCGTGTGTTTGCCAGGGGTATGCCCTGGGGTTGCCGCAGCAACCTCTGCTTTCTCTACCTTCGTCTTACGACTTCATTGACAGAGAGCGGTATTGCAGGGTGGGGGTGTGATCAGCATGTCGGTACCCGAATGGTCACACGCCTATTACGAGGCTCCCTAGATCGAAGAACGCCATCTCTCCACCTGGTAGCTTCTGGACCCCCCCCCCCTAACTTAGAACACTTCCTAAGCAGGTACCGGAAATCAAACCCGGGCCTCTTCAGTAACCACTACAGAACAAGTAGGCGATCGTTAAAAATGGTTACTGAGGATTGTATCACTGGTTAAACCTCCCATTTTATAAAATACACAATTTATAAGGAAAATAATGATTTCTACGATATCAAAAAGACAAAATGAAGGACTTAATGTTAAATAGAACATATTTCCAAGCAACAATCTTTATATCTATTTATTGCTCGTCCTTTCCGCGATATATGAAATATTAAAATTTTGCGATGATAGCAAGTATTGTGAGATCTGATGTCAGCTGGAAGAGCTTGCCTGTGCTGGGAAATCAATAGAGAATTCCAGAAGCGGCCGATGTAGCCATAAAGTGAATTTCCGCCCTTCCTTATAAGGCAAACATTACAGTTCTCCATCTCATTAAATCGCAAGAGGACTTGGACTTTACTTTAGTATTTCCTATGCCACTCCAATTACCATTGAAGAAGATGAACAAGTAACCGTATAATTAATGCGTACAATATCAGCGAACGGAATGGAGCCTGTTCTTAATATCTGCTGAATGAATGAAAGTCAGCAAAATTTCCGCTAGAAATGGCAACTATTGGCATATCATTATTTTTTTATAAACATGATTAGAAAAAGAACAAGTGTGAAGGCATAGAGGTATTTCCAACCTTTACCTGAACGTTGTAATAAAAAATCCGCCCAGGAACTGCTTGAACTAAGCGAATTCCTCACCTAGTTGAATAGCTCAAAAAATTAAAGAGAAACCACATTTTATAATCAGTATTATTATTGAGATTAAACTACAAAAACCAATTAAATGAAATATATGACTGATACACAAAGCTATATGTTTGTGAACTGACCTCTTGATATCATCTTTACATTCACTTAAATACAGAGAAATAGCAGAACGTTTGGAGTTACATTGTGTATTTAAGATGATGATGTTCATATGTTTCAATAAAACAAAAGATGTTACTATTCAGAAACAGTTACAAAGTACAAAACAAATAAAAACAATCGAAGGTTTCATCGATTTTCAGTGGCTTTGAAATTTAATTTAAATGTAAATGTAGTAAATACAAGTAACGAAAACATTTTCTGACTTATTATAGAACGCTGTTACATATTAGAGTAATATTTCATATTTGCTATCTGCATGACGATGCTTTTGTTAAACATAAAGCATATGCCTCGTTATAAATACAGTTTATATGTTGAACTAATTTGTATTTGTATTTGGAAACAATGTAGACAAAATTAAACGCTAGAGTACTTTTAAATTTTGGTTTTCAGGTAAATCCCTACTTCTAATGGTCACATGTATTGGGTAAAAATATTCTGACTGACATTATTTGCAATGTTTCTTATTTTATTGCTAATGTTTTTCTTTGTGTTTCGAAATTCTCATTTGTCCTAATTACGGTAGTTGTTTTATTGGCGAACTTTTAAGATTTGCGCCAATTTTGTCTACATTTTCCTCTATAGATTTAAATTTATGTAGATGGAAAGAGAAAATTATCAGGAAAGTTTTAAATAAACTCTGCATGCATACAACGATGATTCACATGTAATATAAAATGGGTAATTGTAAATTGTAACCGCCACGGGTAGCCGAGGTCGTTAAGGCTCGGACTCGTGAGCGGGAGGTCTGGGGTTAAAATCCCACTAGAACCGCCCTTCCTGATTGAGTTTTTTTTCTTCAGATTTTCCTCAGTCCTGATAAATGGCAAATGACGGGGAGTTACCCTAAACTTAGGCGTGGAACGTTTCCTTCCTTAAAACATTCTTTCCCAATTTATCATTTCATGTCATGTATCACAGTGTCCACCGCCTGTGGCGCCTCAGTAGTATAAACGGTGTTCAACACCGTTCAAAAACATTTGCACACTAAATTGTCTATCTTCACCTAAGACCGCAGGCAAAGTATCGTAAAACGATATGACAAAGCGGAAAGCGAAGTTAAAATACGAAAGATTCTTGCTGCAATATCCCTAACTATACAAAATACTGCATAAGCGGACAAAGTTTATAATTAAAGTGTTACCTCACTTTAATATTACAACATGGAATTTGCCTTCGCTGAAACAAGTGAAGAAATATTTTCTAATAAAATGTTACGCTGAACCGTACAGAAACACAAACTCGCATCGTGCTATGCATGAAGTTATTTGTTACAATTTCCAATTTACATGCACATATAATATTTTAACAGAACCAGTTTCATGCAGTTTTCACTAACAAGTAAAATCAAAGTAAACAATTTATATTTCCATATTCTCCATACAAGTAAACCTACTACTGTTAAAACATTTTAATTTCCTACTTAATAACCCTCAATTTATTGAGGTGCATTCCTTCCGTGCCCCATTACAATTAACACCAGGTTGAGTATGTAATGGGGATATATATTCACTCCTAGATATATACCACCAAGGGTGGCCTAGGTCCTTAAGGCGCGAGGTATGCTTTTCGATTCCCGCCAGGACCATCCTCCCTGACAGATTTTTCCAGGTTTACCTCAGTCCTCATAAATTGCTAATGCCGAGAGATGATCCAAAGTTAGGCCTGGAACGTTTCCTTCCTTTAAAAAGTTCTTTCCCAATTTATCATTTCATATCACCAGGGTCTACCGCTGTAAAAACGGGCGTTGAAAACTATTAAAAGAGCTTCTATAAATGAATGAATAGTGTTTAACTACTACAGAGGCACCAAAGGTGATGGACACTGATGACACATGAAATGATATATTGGGAAAAGATTTATTTTTCAGGAAGGAATCGTTCCAGGCCAAAGTTTAGGGCACCTCTCCGGCATTTGCCATTTATGAGGACTGAGGAAAACCTGGAAAAACTTCAATCAGGGAGGACGGTCCTGGCGGGATTCAAACTCCTGACCTCCCGCTCACAAGTCCGCGCCTTAACGACCTCGGCCACCCGTGGTGGTAAAAGAACTCTTGAATAGTGCCATTGTCAGCATTATTATTCACATTTTTTTTTGTCCATCTTCCAAAACTGTTTTGTCTCACCTATCTGATGTATTTTCGAGGTTTTTTTTATATATTTTTATCTGATTTTATTTTTAAATTCTTTTGTCTCTTATTTCATATGGTAAATGTTCTCATTTTCGTAAAAGAAACTGATCTCCCCAAAAATTGGTTTGTTTACATTCTAAAATACAGTGCCAAATATTATCTGCTTCTTCACACACTGGATATTTTCTCTAAGTTTCCCACTTTAATATATCACTGCTGTATTAAACCATGGCGGTCTTTCCCTCCCTACTTGCCTCCTAAGCCCAAGATTGCGGGTTCGAACCCAGCCAGGACCGATGGATTTTTCGGGCGTAAAAATCCTAATTATGGCTTCCTTCGGAAGGGAAGTAAAGCCGTGGGTCCCGTGTCGTACATTTGCGGCATGAAAAAGAACCTCAAGCCTGAAAGAGAGGACTGTGAGCAAAATTTGTCGACCGTTTCACGCCCCGAGTTAAATGGGACGCTGATGACCTGAGATGTTAAAGAGCGTCCATAAATAAATCAATATAAAATTTCCCTCCCTGCTTGGTTTTAATACACTTTTATCTTCCCCAATCATTTTTAGTGTGCTATATAATTTCAGAAAAATTTTGATATTATGACAGTGCACATTTTCCGTTTTTCAATATCCTCATTCTTGTTTTCATCTTTTTTCCAAAACCATTTCCCCTCATACCATATTTATCCCACGACCACTGCTTGTAGAATATTTTGCATTTTATACGAGAGCTATTTTTTTTCAACCTCCAATGGGGCATAACAAAAAAACAAATGTGAATGACAAAATGGATTTATTAACATGAGTGAAATACAGTCACAGTTACTTTTCCACATAGTCACCGTGAAGATTAAATTTGCCATATCGATATACGAGCTTTCCAATAGAAAGTTGCCGCCAGCGTTGGGTCTGTTTGGGAATCCAGCGTGCACAAGTTTTTGATAGCCAAGGTGTTCTGTAACAATCGTAAACAGAACCGGCCTTGAAATGTCCGGAAATTCCACAGACAACTTATCGATGGTAAACCTGCGTCTCTCTTGATCAACCCGCTGAACAAGGTCTTCACTAGCAACATACCTGCGTCCTTGTCCACCTCCATCATGAACATCGGTTCGGCCTTCTTTAAGTTTTCTACACCATTCACGCACAACACACTCACTCATACAGTTTGCACCATAAACACGGCTCGTTTTGCGATAAATTTATGCTGCACTATTCCCTTCTGCCTGTAGAAAACAAATGACGCTTCACAACTCGCATTTGGCGGGAGAATCAATCACGCCAGCCATGTTGAAGTGCCTGTAGCTCAGCTCCAAATGATGCATTGAACTTGCTCTTGACGGACGTTATGGTGGGGTAGTAGCACAATAGCAAAGTGCGCAGATCCGCCTCCTTATGCTTGTCTAGTCACGTAGCAGTGCGATCGAAGGATGAAAAAATAGCCCTTGTATATCCAAGTTTCTCTCCCTTTAGTTTTTTTTTATGGTATCAAACCCTGTTTGATGATAATCTCCTGTTCTAGTCTCCCTATTCTATATCAACATTTCAGCACTCTTTCGATTACCTTGTTTTTATAGCCTAATCTTCTTAGTTTCATTAAAGCAACTTCGTTAGGTGAAATGTGCGTAAGCCTAGGGAAATTCTACAAAATAGTATATTTATCACTTTTGTCACTTTCTGTCCCTCATCTGGCCCCCAAATTTCTATTGCATACATTATTCTGCTCTATAATATTGAACTATATACTTTCTGCATATTCGTACCTTATTAATGTTATTCTGCATATTGATATAAACATCAAAGTTGAATAATTATTTGTCTAATTTTTAGAGACGTGTTTTTACCTACTGCGGTACCAGGTACCCAGGATGATACTTTTAATTATATTTCACATCTCGCTGGTAGAAACTAGCCCCTAAAAGCGAGCACTGGAATAAACAGAACAGGATGTCGAGGTTATACCTCGTGTTTACATTTGTTTCAATATGAATCTCGTATATTCCACCACAGGAGAGGCATAAACTTTAAAAACAAAATTCATAAATAATTAAATTCAAGAGATATTCAAACCATTACCACCGACCTCTTGTAAAAGCGGTGTTTTACATCATTAATATTATAAGCGGTTTTATTGCGACCAAATTCACAGTGGTACAATGAAGTAATAGGATGATAAATATCAGCTACACTTGTGGGCAGTAAACATTCATGAACTAAGTTCCGAGCGAGGGCTCCCGTATGAAGATTCATATCGCATTAGTTGCTCAGATTCCACGCTTTGGGAGTAGGCACATGCACCAAAAAATCCATTAAAAGTTTCTGTTTTATATATATTAAAGTCTCGCGCTTTCTCTCCGTCTGTTTTCGCGATAAAGACTTCCACTTTTTTACTGACCCCACCCTCTCCACCGGTTAGTGCAGCACAGACAGGAAAAACTGAAAGTTCATGACTAAAATTCCAATTAAGGATAAACTCGACCTGGTTACCATGGTAACCTTTCACCCAGCTCACGTTTTTCCTATGCGTCACATACAAAACTCGGTAACCAGATCAAGAGTCGTATGGAAATTTGTTGCCGTGGAAACTGTTACGTTAAGGTATACCTTTTGATGGGAATCGGATCATTTTCCTACGGAAGAATTTACCCACCGATACATTTAATTAAATTTATTTCCTCGTATATGACGTAACTAACAAGCTTTTTGGATTTTGCGTACAAAAATTAAGTTGGTTCAGGCCTATGATAGTCCGGTAAAGCCATTTAAACCTATCTGGAAGACTTTTGATTTTGCTTATTTACGAACGCTCTTTAACATCAGCGTCCCATTCAATTCAGGGCGTGAAACAGCCGACATCATTTTCTGTTTGTGTGAATTCAGTTTTGTTATGTTAACACAGTTTTTCTTTGTTTGAAATGTGTACATTTAATTTGGCAACCGCTGTATAAAAAATGGATATACATGAAAAACGTCGTGCAATTAAAAACGTACCCCACTCAAAGGTAGTACTGAAAGATGGTATTGTTGAAATAAAGCAGATATGCCGAAACTAAGTGATATTTGTAATCGTTCTACCTGCATTTATGAGAAGATGAAGACGATCGCAACATGTACCGGATAGTTCACATCAGGATGATTTTCACAATAACTTTGTTAAAATCTGAATGTATCTTTCATAACCATTAGTCAGGGGTGCCAATGATGAGTCACCATTGCATCCTTTATCACTGTCTCTGAAGAAACGTTCTGCACTGCAAGCAGGTTATTGTAAACACATCTTCAACAAGAAGGCATTACAATACAATTCAATGTCATTTAAACATCGCTAATATTTGGTTTACCATCTCATGTACCCATTTCGTATTTAACACCCATGGAAGATAAAGTGTCGTAATTTCCTGTACGTTTACATTGAACAAGGTGAGTACTTACCCTGGCCAGAGCTACGGCAGGGAAGTGTTCCCAGGCAAGTTTCGTCTCCTCGCCAGCTCTACCCTCACGTTGTCCGCGCAGAATTCGCGAGGCCGTTATGGTGGCGAGTCCCATACCGTCCCCGACGAGAAATATAACGTTCCTTGCCACTGGACGCGATGTCCCCGAACTACCGTCTCCGGAGAGACGTCGGCGCAGCGCCGCCCGGGCTTCCTCGTACCAAAACTCGCGATCTGAAACAAAGCAGCATATATTGTAGCCAAAATCGTTATAATAGGAATGATAAAAAGATTAACAAGCAGTAAGTGTTTGATAAACAAACGACAGTCATATTAGAAAGTACAACTAGGGGTACTGTGGTAGTTCAATAACTTGCGTTCCTTGTCCAATTAGTTGCTAGAGTTTTTTGGCAATTCCACAAACTCCATGCGGAGCCCTAGACCTGGCTGCAGCATTTCTCTCTACAAAGTAGTGGTGCAATATGCGGAGACCACAGTGACTGCCAGGGGAAACAGCTGCACTAGGTGGAGGTTAACTGTTAATTTAAACTAATCCATTACTAATTACTCACCAAATACAATATGCTTAAACATTCACCATTTTATAAACCTTATTTCTTCCTTCGTACTCCTCTCTTCCCCTCTGTGGCTCTACAGTCCATCATCTGATCTCCTCTACTCCTACCTGCATCTTCACGCTCTTGAATCCTCCGTTTGCCGTCGTTCTTCCCCTTCGGTGACCGGCCTGTCTTTGTTTAAATTGTTATCCAATGGATGTTACAGTTAAAGTCGTTACTTTTATATGATTTCTCGTTATTGATTTGTTAATTGCTGTATTATTGTCATGTCAAGTTATTATTTATAATTTCTGGTATTCCAAGTAGAGGAAGTTTAAGACGTTCCTGCTTTATTTCCTTTAGCTCTTTAACCATGCGGTTTACACTTTGTGAGGAAACACCAGTTACCTGTGCCACCCTATTTTGTATGTATGGCATTTTCTAATTCAGCTTCCATTTTCATAAATTGGTAAACATTGCTAACCCCTTCCCGAATCTAGTAATGCAAAACTGAACCGCCCAGTTTACTCAACAAGGAGGCACTGCAAAAATTATCCCGGCACTGTACTTGACGGCGCACTTGTTAAATCCTCTCTATGACGTGGTCAGTACGGAAGTGAGAGCGACACTAATCTGATTCCCCTTTAAACGATAAACTGAAAGCATTGCAAATCTTTCGCTCATTTGCCAGCACTAATAAAAACATCCATTGACTGCTGTCTGTAGTGTCTTGAACTTGGTTATAGCTTGAGGTACTTCTAAAGTTTTAAGATGACAGAAATTCCATAGCCATGTTACGCAATCAACTTTTGTGTTCTACTGAAGCAATGCTTGAAGATCTTCGCACAGCTTGTGGTGTCTACAATGTCTCGTGCTGCATGCTTCAGTTGACATAAAGCCTTTAATGATGGAAGAAAGAGCTGAGAGCTACGAGGAGGGGAAGGAGCCCACACCACCATCCTTACCGAGGTCGTTGTCAACACTGCTAATGAGTACTCGCTGTGACTGTTAGAGAACTTGGACATATCAGGTTGGGAGTGCTCCCACCATGTCGGCCAGTTGAAGCCGCGCCATGACAATACGCACCAGTTGTTACATTTTTTTTAGTCAAGAAAAACACCTTTATCATTCTCCATCCTCCGTATAGCCCCAATCTCGCCCCGTGCGATTTTTTTTTTTCCGACTGCCTAAAAGGGCCTCAGAGGATTACGATTTGACTCTGAAAACGAAGCAGTGAAGGCTTTAGAGGCGATTTTGAAGCGCCTACCAAAAATTTATTTCAGCATATTTTCCAGAACTGAATGAGAAGATGGGACAGGTGCTTAGCTCTTAATGGTGACTGTATTAAAGGGATAAAGGTTGATTACTTACAGCATTATTATTTATTAAACACCCCTCGTATGTACCATAACTAAAAACACAGCGGGGCAGCCTATAGCATGCTCCTTTAAGTTTGGCATTCACTTTAGTTTCCATCGAATTCAACATACATATGGAAATTACATTCTTTACGCTGCAGGTTATCTTTTCAATTAAGGTCGACACAACCTGTACCGTACATTAATTGGAAAAAGGTGCATTGTGCCCGAGAATGAAGCAGCAGTAAATCTTGTAACTCAGAATCCGGGATACTTAAAGGTCCTTTGAAAAGGGAGAAAGAAGTAATTTAACACCGGAAATAGGCAATCGTAAGGCTTCTAAACCCATCTTCTCTGGACAAACACTGAAGCTCTTCCTCGTATTTCCTACCGTATCTAAACTTCATTTCTATACGTGGCATGAAGCGAATTTTTATATTACCGCTTGAGACTAAAAATTGTGAATTTTGTGTATAAAATATATACGTTTTATATTATATATATATGTATATAAAATATAATTTATCTATACATATAGCTAACTAAAAGCAATTTCTTCTTAAACAGATACTGAAATGCTTTCAGGTAAAATTAAAGTCAATTTAAAAAAAAAAAAAAAAAAAAAAAAAATTATAAATTTGTTCCAAGTAGTCAGTTGTATTTTTTTTCCTTAAATTTTTATACAATATTTTGAAAATATTTCATTTTAATGAGTAATATGTTTGTGTATTAAACAACATTTTTAATACCCGGGACAAAATTTTAAATATCTCTGAAACCATTTGATATAGGAGGCTGTTTCGTGTATTTTGTAGGTAAATTACTGTTTCAAATGTCAATAACATTAATTGCTACTTGTGTATTTACTTTTTCAAGTAATTGATTTTTTTTTTCCGTTTTACAAGCTATACATTCCAGTTTCATTTCCTAAACATACCTAATATCATGTCTAGGTCCAGCAGGGTTTATAAAAGTCCTTTATGCAGAAGCTGCTGCATAAACTAAGCGAATTCCTCCTCAAGTTGAACAATTTGTATTGTAAAAGAATATAAATTCCAAATTATTCCTTATTAATTAATGAAATGAAGTAAATTATGACTTTATTTACTATGTGGTATTAAGGGAACAAAATTAGAATTCTTGCAACCTATAAATATTGCAAAAGAGAAACCAAATTTTAACAATTATCATTATTATTTACATTAAATCACAAAAATTAATGGTATACTATTAATTAAATGAAATATATGACGACTGATAGACAAAGCTATACTGTGTGGGCATTTTTTCAAATGTAACCATGTTTATGAGTTGAGCTCTTGATATCATCTTTGCATTCATTAAAATAAAGAGAGATAACGGAACGTTTCCAGTTACATTGTGTATTTAAGAAGATGATGTTCATATGTTTCACTCCCGTTCCCACCTGTGAGAGCTGTGCACTTTGCAGTTCCCCGCAGGTCACATGCGGCAAGCGACAAGCTGCTCTGAAATTTGCTTTCGTCTCAAGAAATCTTCATCTTAGGCTCATGCAATATAACAGGAGAGCTTGTTCTTCCCTATAGCACAGCTCGAAGATAGTTAAAAATGTTTAAAGAGGGGGGAACAAAGAATTTCAAATGAAAGTGGGCTCAACACTACAGTTTGTGTTCTAACGAAATAAAACACAAACACCGCTGCTGTCACTGTGACAGAAGAACATCGAATTTAAGAATACTTTCAGAAATTCTGTTAACCATATGTTGGTAACTGAGAAATTGCACACAAGACGTGTTTGTGCAGTTTTAAACATACTTCTTCGTTATTGTTCCTACCTCTTCTGTTCACATGTTTCAATTTTGTAAACAGTGTCATTCTAGTCCATACTAAAAAGTGTTCTGAGCTAATGCTACATACCCCTATATCTGTCAATTGTGGTCTTAATTTATCATTCATTAAAACGTAATTTATTTAAAAATTACAAACCAAATGTAATTAAGCTCAAATGACATTACAGGCCTATTTCAGAAATAAGTAAAGATAAAGATAAAGATAGCCTTTGTTCCTTAAGGACATAAACTCCTAACAAGTACGGAAAACTCACTTTTTTCTAACGTGGTCAGCTATTCCACGTTAGTCGTTCGTATGCTGTTGAAGAAACTCTGACTGATTTGTTCTTTGGTTACTCCATTTCTCACTGCACTGGTTGCTTCTCGAGAGATTTCCATTTTGCTCTTCCTCTTGCTACTCTTGACCAATCTGGACTTGCATGTTCCTTGAAAAGGTCAGTCCATCTTCTTCTGCGTCTGCCTTGCTTCCTTTTTCCTATCCGGGGGTCCCACATGGAGATCTTGTAGGTCCATCTATGGTCCTGCATTCTTGCGACGTGACCGCTCCATTGCCATTGTTTGTGGTAGCTATTTGTGTGATATCTGTTGTCTGCGATAACTGATTTATTAATACTATACTTATTTTGTATCTTATTTAGTGTTTGGTCTAACAAAATAAAGTTAAGGGCCGAAAATGCTCCCCTGGTTAATTTATTTCTTTTTTCCATTTTATCATGGAAGGTAATCTGTTGTCCTAGATGTGTGTTTGCTCATATATGTGAGGACTGTTCCATATATTTGTATCGGAGTTTGAGGTCCGTTTGAAATTAACTATGTCTTCAGTACGTTTAGTGAAAACCCTGCATATTTGCTGTGCTCAAATAATTGTTTCAGCATAGTTTGCAGTGCCCTCGGTGTTTTGGCGAATAAGACCACATCGTCGGCAAATCTTAGATTTGTTAGTCGATTACCGTCAAGAGGAAAAGCACTCATCAAAATTGGTAGTTAAAGGTACTATAAAATTTATATATTGAATCCCACCAGGTCCTTCCCGACTGAGGATTTTCCCTCATTATTTATAAATAGCAAATGCAGGGGAAGTACCCGAAACTTAGGCCTTAAAAATACTTTCCCCATATATCATTTCATTTCATGTGTCTCAGTGTCACCTCCTGTGGTGCCTCAGTAGTTAAAACTGGCCCTAAACACTATTAAAAAGAAACTTATCAACGAAAACTCCCACAGGAGCAGTTGCCAAGAATACTAACTTCTAGGTCATGGAGCTGGTCAAAAAATATTCATATCCATTTTTTATGTGTTTTATTAGACAATTGTAACTCTGCGTTTCTCATGTTAATTTTTCAGGTAATAAGTTAAAAAACCAGTATTAGGAAACTCATAGTGATTTTGAACATATTAAACACAGTTGTGATTGCATCAGACCAAAATAATATAGTAAATTGACTAAATATGAATTGTCCAAGCTATAAGCCTCTTCTTTTGATACCCAAAATTGGATTATTTTGAACTTTTATACCACTGGAACGGGGGAACTAAGCGCAACGTTTTTAGAATATTGCTTCAGGCCAAACTCAATCAAATTGCTTCTCCCAGTACCAAATTACATGTGTTTACAAAATCGCAATTTGTGTATTTATCGAATTTCAACGCTTTGAAGCCCTCGGGCATACGATACAAGAACTGTCTATGATTACAGCTAATTTACTAGTTTTTATTGAGTTTTTAAGGAAAAAAATATATCTGTGTAGTTAATGAAGATATGAAAACGTAAAGAACAAAATTCATTCTTCAGCGAGGCTGTATTTTTAAATACGGATATCTTTCCAGCGACAGCTAATATTTCATTTCTAAACAAAGTAACGTAGATGGTTGCACCTGTTTTTGAATTAATTTATACTCTTGAGATATAAAAGACAAAGTGCTCCCTAATAATACAACAGATTTTGAGATAGTTATGAAGACAGTATTTTACCTTCAGATCAAGCAATGATTTTCATACCCGCTCTACATACAATAACTCTACCCTCATAATATACAGCTTTGTTACGTTGGTATCGGTGGACTAAAGGCATGTTTGCTAATGAGCGAACGCACATTTATTTTCACCTACCCCCAACCACTTCCACACCATCTGCGTGACAGTTCACAGTTCACAGCAGATTTGCAAAAACTGGGGCTGTTGCTGCAGAACAGTGGGTGGAAATAGCCGTATTTGCAATGCGAAAAAAAATCTACATCAGTCCAGGTGGCCGCTCGTTCCAGATAAAGATATATAGAAATTAAATGTATGGCTTGTCGCTCTCAGCGTGTGAGCTTCGGGGAACTGCACATGTCTCATCTTGCACACCTCTCACAGATGGGAGAAATAAAATTTAAAATTTGTATCGTATTATTTAAACATCACGTCATCCAGGATCTGCGTAAACTAAGCGAATTCCTCACATAGTAGAGTAACTTTAAAAACAATATAAAATCCAAATTATGTTCTCATTAATTAATGTAATGAAATAAGTTATGGCATTACTGTGAGGTATTAGAGGAACAAAATTAGAATTCTTGCAATCTATAATTATCACAAAAGGGAAACCACATTTTTTAAATTATCATCATTACTGAGAGATTAAACTACAAAAATAAATAGTATACTATTAACTAAATTAAATATATGACCACTGATAGACACAGCTATACTGTGTGCGTAATTTTAAACATTTTTAAATGTAACCATGTTTATGAACTGAGTCCTTGATATCATCTTTACATTCATTAAAATAAAGAAATAACAGAAAGTTTCGAGTTACATTGTGTATTTAAGATGATGTTTATATGTTTAAATAAAACAAAGGCATGTCACTATTTAAAAACAATTACAATGTACTAAGCAAATACACACAATCAACAATAAACGATCGATAGTTTCACTGATTTTGAAATTCAACTTAAAGTTTTTTCTATTAAAAATAGTAAAGAAAACGTTTTATGAAGTTTATTACACAGCGCGCTTAGAAACAAATGTAATTTTCAAACACACATTAAACTAATATTTCAAATTTAATATCTTCACGACAATGTTTTTGCTAAATGCATTGTTATAAATACAATTTATATGCTGAATTGATTTGTTCTTTATTGTAAAAACAGTATAGAGAAAATTAAATGCATGAATGCTTCTTAAATTTCGGTTTTAAAGTAATCCCTACTTTTAGAGATCAATTTCCCTAATTTTCAAAGACTATTTTTCTTATTTCATTTAAATTGTATATTCTGAATTTTGTTATGAAGAAATAAATATTGGTGCCGCTAGAGCGATTTTTAAATTTTGGGTTTGGTATTGAACCCGATTTCCCTGATATTAAGGAACTTTTTTTTATTTATTTAAACGGCATCTGCGGAGTTTCGTTGCGTAAAAGCAAATATTTGTGCGGCAAGAGTAATTTTTAAATGTAGAGTTTCAGGCAAACTCCCCTCCTAATAATCTGATTTCACTGATTTTCAGAAACTATTTTTCTTATTTGATTTAAATGGTAGAGGCCGATTTTTATTTTATAAAAATAAAATATATTTGTGCTGCGAGAGCGATTTTTAATTTTGGGTTTCAGTAAACCCTCACTCGTAATGGACCAAATATCATAATTTTCAGAAACTATTTTTCTTGTTTTATTTAAATGATATATATGTTTCGTTGAGAAAGACTTTTTACATTTTTTTTAATTCTTAAAAAATCCTTTCTCAGTTTATCATTTTATCTCATATATCATCAATCAGTGTCCACCACCT
Source organism: Metallyticus violacea (assembly GCA_030762175.1). Classification (NCBI taxonomy): domain Eukaryota; kingdom Metazoa; phylum Arthropoda; class Insecta; order Mantodea; family Metallyticidae; genus Metallyticus; species Metallyticus violacea. The sequence goes on from CM060845.1 coordinate 20,471,880, forward strand.
TGTGGTGCCTCAGTAGTAAAAACGGGCGTTAAACACTATTAAAATAAAGGTGCCACATCCCCTTCCTTAGTTACTGTCCCATTAGACCATTAGAATAGAGTACTCAGTGAGACACTTGTAAATTACACATACTCCTAAAGGCCTTGCTTGATACATACAAAGGAATGAAAAGGCACCTTTAAGAATGTACACCAAAAAATAATGGAGTTTATTACCATTTCAAAAATCACTGCAGTGCATCGCCCGAACAATAAGTTTTATTTTTAAATCACACATTAAGACCTTCCATAAAAAACAGGAATTACTCACATAATTAAGTTTAAAAATATTCCCTTCATATAAGATGCCCGCTACATAATTAATATCCCAAAGTTATTAATAAAGTTACAAAGTGATGTAAGATACATATTTGAATGAGGCACCTAAGGCTATTGTCATTAAATGGCAGCATTAGTTCGGTGACAATTAGTGACATTCGACCCGAGACAATTAATGTTTACAATTGTTGACCCCTTTCACTTAATTAGGGTTAACTGAAAGATGATGTTTAAGAGGGCCAAAAAATGGAAGTCGCTTGGAGCAAGGTCAGAACTACGCAGAGGATGCTCGCGTACTTACCACTTGAAATTTCGTAGTATCGCATTTGTCTTGTTGGCAGTATGAGTATGCGCGTTGTCGTGTAAAAGCAACACGCCTTTGGTGAGGAATCCTGGTCACTTCCGTTGTATAGCTTTAAGTAGTTTCCTGAGGATGTTATAGTAGAAGCAAGGGTTTGTCCTTTACCTTTAAATTTTTCTCTTAGGATATTTCCACTGCATTGATGCACGCTTTCCCTCGGGCTGGGATTAAGCCCTCAACTCTTTGCAAACTTGCCTTTGTGGCAATCTTCGTTGGCCGAGCGACGCTGTGTACGTGTTCGCCCTTCAGAGAATTTCTGCACCCAATTGCATAACGTATAGGTAGGCATTATTTCTTGATGAATATTCTTTGATTGCCTACAATGGAGCGCTGCCACACTAATTCAGAGGCGTGGCCATCTTGTTACTATTATAGTGAACATCGATTATCTTGTGTCAAAAGTCACCAATTGCTACCGGACCAATGCTTTTACCTAGCAGCAATAGCCTCGGGTGCTTCTATCAAACATATAGTACCTCACACCAATTTGTAACTTAATGACTTATCTTCGTATTAGAATAAGAAAGACAAATGTTCTTGTATCTACTGCAGTGGTTTAGCCACAGTAAACCTGTTGTTCATATTCACATTTGTGGATACACCTACCATAGAGCCCTGATCTGAATCCTCCAAAGAAAAGGCCATTATCTAGTGTTCAGAACATTATCGCAGGTACATTTATTGACTATAATGTGTGGAGAATACATCACATGTTCCTGCAGGTGCCTCGTAACTGGTTTGATATCATTCTGTTTCCTGAAAGCCTAATGTACTCCTTTGTTGTATGTTTCCGTAAATGGATAATCGGAATTGAAAGCCCCATTTCGTAGATAACGATAGAACTCCATTATCACTGTAACAACAAAAAGTTATCATGGAATGCCAGAGTACTGCTAATACCTATGACGGATATTCAAAAAAGGTGCATTGAACCTATCCATTGTTAGTTAATAATGTCTACAAAAATGTAACTAACGCAGTTGGCAACAATGGATCTTAAGCTATCAAAATATGTATAAATGCGAGTTTAAAAGCATAGTCACTGTCGAAGAGTCCTGTGTCAATAACCGGTTAAAAATAATAAATATTTCTAAAGAAAACTTTATATTGTACAATTTCGTATGCTATAAGCTAGGCGAAAGAACGAAATAAATCCACGAGGACATGGTAGCTATTCATAGTAATCAAGTGTGTTCATTTGATACCATTGCGAGATGGATTAAACATTTGAAGAAGGGCGAGAGACTTTGAAAATAACCCTTGCTTTGGCCGGCATCGGGAAGCTGTGAACGAGAGAACGATTCAAAGAGTGAGGAATTTGGTGGAGGAAAATGGGCATATTACTGTTGAAATGAGAAATTGGAATTGATTATCAGTGTTGGCAACATGAACAGTATACTCAATGAACATTTAAAGCTGTGAAAAATCTGTGCAAAATGGGTTCCACATTCCCTAACTAAGGAAGAGAAGAAGAGGAGAAAGGAATTGCAAGAAAACTGCTGAGCATGTTTCGGCCTAATGATCCTAACGTTTGATATATATGCACCGGTGATGAAAGCTAGTTTTATTTCTATACCACCCCAAATAAAGCTCAGAACTGCATGTGGGTAAATGAGAATGACCCAAGTCCAGTTGTTCTTCAACAAGATTTTTGTTCTCGGAAGCAAATGTTCACTCTTTTCAACATTAATGGTTGACTGTATGCCAGAAGGAACGACAATGAATAAAGAATACTATGGCACTTATACTTTGAATTTTTTATTTGAAAAACTGATGCGGCGGCGTTCAAAGATAGGAACTTCAAGGCTGTTGCTTTTGCACGACAATGCGTCTCCTCACAGAACAGCTGCAACTTTGAGAAAACTGGAAGTTGCTTGACCATCCACCCTACAGCCCTGACCCTGCATCATGCGATTTCGGTTGTTTCCTCGAGTGAAATCTCGCGTTACTGGAAAAGCTTTTAAACACGTGCAGTGCCTTGCTCAAGCTATAAACTCAGCTCTCTCGACAATATCTCAGTCCGAGTACCGTAGTGATTTAGACAAGTGTTTGCACCGTCTACAACTGTGTGTGCGTAGAGAAATGGAGAGTGTTTTGAAGGATTATGAGGAAGTTTTCGAATTTAGTTCTTAGCTTAGACTTTCGGATGACACTTGCTAAACTTTCAATTCTACTCGTGCCTTGTAAGTAGAAATACGAATGCATTTAGAAACTAAAGACAAATGAATATCAAAGATAGCAGTAAATAGTTCAGAATTGTGTAATTTCGAGCTTGAGCTAAGTTTTGCATTTAAGAAGCATGGAGCAAATATCTATTAATCTCTCAGTTTTACTATCTGTATAGTCAACAAAAAATTACGAAAGTTTTGAAACTAATCTGGTTGTCTCATGAAAACTAATAAGTGACTAGTAGCAGAAGATACAGAGGGCATAAAAATTTAGTTGTCTTATTTTGGAAAAAGCTACTTCTGCCATGTTTCTCTTGATATCAGTTCGTATGGACTATTAACTTGGCATCTCAATTGTTACTGAAGAAGATTTTTAAGCAGTACAGTCATTTCCATAACTTCCCATTCTGTTTGCAGACTTTCCATAGACCAATTAAGTACAATGAAGCTGTTTCAGGAGTCTGAAGGCACAAAAGTTCTTCGCAGAAGATTAGGTGATTGTTTACAGTACTTATATCGGCCTATCAGTATTTTACAGATTAATATTGCATTGGAAAAAAGTGTATATAAATATGGTTAACTAAAACCTTAAATGAGAGTCAGATTTCTTTAAATTCGTAATTTTTCTGTTTCAGTTCGATATAAAGCATTGTAATGCAAGTGTTGAAAAACAAGCATTGCACATCCGCGTGTGATTAGTTGCATTAAACCTCGGGCTGCATTTCACGCGAGGAGCGCAATGAGCCTTTCAACAAGTTTTTTACATACTATTACTATATAGGTACCTAATGTAATTTATTATTATTATTTAATTTAATTTGGAAGCTAAAAATAAAGAGAACTAAATCAGATTATCTAATTCTGTATATGACCCAAGGGGGCATATACAGAATATTCGTACAATGTGAAGAAAACTTGGTGAGCTTGAGGTTCTTTTCATATATCAAACATATTTGTACGTGTAACACTTTGGAAAATACAGCGTTTCGAAAATTAATGAATTATTTATAGTAAACCTGTCTTTTGATCGGAACTGTATCATCAAAAGACAATTGAATCTCCGCTTTCAGCTTTAGCAGTTAGTTGCAGAATAATCCTTGAGCCACGACGGTTAGTTCATCACAATGCTTGTAAGGGCGTTCCACTTTCTGGAAGTTTTCCGATAGTACAACACAATGAACGCGAACTGCAACAGTGTAAGTAAAATGGACTGAGAGACTTGTAAAGTGCGGTCACTGTGAATGTCCTGGTGATGCAGTAGCGCAGGGCAACTTACTATTGGCTAAGTAACCTTAAAGGAGAGAGCTTGTTCATGCGCATGGACTGACCTCCAGAATGATATTCCGCTCCGAACTAGAGGAGATGGAATATGCTTCACGTTCCCAAAGGCTCCAAATCACCAAAGAACCACATGGACAACCTGACTCCACCTGTGGGTTTGGTTCCCTTTGTTCCAAAAGCAAACTGTACAAAAGGTTCTAAGATTCATATCGGCATAGCCACTGGGAGCACTTTGGTGAAATTAATTAACGCTGTCCACACATTGTCATCAATAATTCTTTTAGGGCAAAAGAATGGGGGGGGGGGAACCGAGCGCTAATGTGATTTCGGTACCGACCTCACCCTTCCAAATTCTCTTTTGGCGTGGGTTGTGCATTCCCTTTTGTTCTACAGAATTTTTACCTGAACGCTGAAAGAATAGAACTGCACAACAAAGGAGAGAGCGATAAATAGCACCACAGGTGAAGCAAATATGAAAAAAAAAAATTCGTGAATGTCGGCTTACTGCCTGTGGCGTCAGCAAAATTAATCAAAGGCTGGTCTTCCGCTACTGAGCACCTTGCCAGTAGTGTCAACGCCAACAGCATCTGGGTGCTATATAATTCTTTTTTCTTCCCCCTATCACTGCGTGCTTTCAATACAGTTCATATCTTTATTGCCTTTACCTCCCTGTTATTTCTTTTAGAAGTTTGAGCACACAATTTCCAACCATTCATAGAGTAAGTGATTATGGTTGTTTAAAACTGTTGGTACATCAGTATTTTGTGGAAAATGTGACATGACCCAATGTTAGAGGTTAAAGAGTGTAACATATGACTACATAGAAACAGAGGCAGGTTACAAACTAGGGTGCGCTGGACAGAGGGTAAGGTGTATTATTGTCTCGCTCTGATGGACAATAGTCTCCTATCTTTGAACAGGAGTTTTTTAATAAAGACTGAAACCGTATTTTTAAAGCACCAAAAATCGTGATTGATCTACCCTCTGTCGCCTGATTCTTATACTATTAAGTGCTCTCGACTGCCGCTAGGTGCTATGTTTTTTCAAAACTCAACCATTCTCCATGACAGAAATATGAAAGTAAAGTTACACTATCAAATTTTGTATTCTACTGCAGAAGACAGCTTCAGAAACGCTTAAAGGTCTTCGCAGGGCTATTAGTGAGTCTGCCATGTCTCGTGCTAGGTGTTTCCGTTGGCATACAGCCTTTAAGGTAACTAAGAAGTGTAAATCAAACAAATAATGCAGCTATACATTTTGGACTGTGTATCTCAGAAAGTTTTAAAGCTATCAATATGACATTTTATGTGATATTATGAGTATTTAATTAAAGATGATCTTTGGTTCTCTAATAAACATAAAAGAATTGTTAAACAAAAATAAATTTTATTTTCTGACAACTTAAAAAGTTGATATAGATGTGCATTTTTCTCAATAAGATTGGTGGAGCCAATCTTATTGAAAATTTGCACACGTATAATATATGAAAATGTAAAGTGCAGAAACTAGAAGTATTTAAATATCACTATTAATTGATAACAATCAATACCAATAAGACATTAAAAATATTTATATTTTTTCTGAAAATTTGAAAATTAATTTTTTTAAAGAACTAACAAGATTATTCGTTCCTAAAACACCATGTTGTCTGCAGTTTAAGTACATCAATTCCATCAACAGTTTATGAAAAATTAATTACTATGTCAAGTTATTTCAGTAGTTTAACAAGATTTTATTTTATTAATTTTTTTAAAAAGCTTTTTATGTGCACTAAAGTATTTAATTTACTGATCACCTTTAGTTAAGTATTCTTATTATCTCTCAAAAATGTCATATTGATAGCTTTAAAACTTTTTGAGATTAAGTGCAAAATCTACACTGTAGTTTTATTTGATAGCTTTACACTACCTGGTTACTTTAAAAATGGAAGAGAGAGCGTGAGCTGCAAGGAGGGGAAGGAGCCCACACGAACCATCCTAACCGAGGTCGCTGTCAGCACTGCTGTTCAGAACTCTCGTTTGAAGTTAGAGTCGCAAAAATGCTGGACATATCAATTGGAAGTGCTCGCAAGTGGAAGCACCCCCATGACAACGCGTGGCCTCATGTTGCGACAGCTGTTACATATTTTATAGTCAAGAAAACCATCTTCATTCCTTATCCTTCATATAGCCCTGACCTCGCCCCGACCTCAAAGGACAACGATTCTACTCTGAAAACGACGCTGTAAAGGTTTTAGAGGCAATTTTAAAGCGCCTATTTAAAAAATGATTTGATTATGTCTTCTGAAACTGGATGAGAAGATGGGAAAGGGGAAAAAGTTGTTTGATTGATGTTTCAGAATGACATGGAGTTTCTTTCAAAGGTCTTCAACGGCATGTGAACGTTCTTTTGTTCGGGAATCATTACTTTTGGAATTGGCTACATCATCCTGAGAGTAAACAGCAAAGCTCTGTATGGAAATCTTCGTCATCACCAACACCAAAAATAACGAAAGTGGCTGCTTCCGCTCGGAAAGTTGTGGAAAGTGACCTTGCAGAGTTTTCACGACTTTCCTGTAGTATTGCCCAGGTGTAAAAAAGTCTTTACAGCATCAGTCACAGTTTTTATTGAACACCTGTACCTTTATACGAGGGTATTCAATAAAATAGAATCATTTTTTTTTTACAGACATAAATTCTCAAATAATCCCATATGGTGTCATATTTTCGCAGGCTTCCACGACACGTTGATGAAGTTACTCTCCATTTGGAATGCTGCATAAACCAATTGCTTTAGGTGCCCCCCCCCCCATAGTTAAATATCCCAAGGATTGAGAACCTATCCAGATGTCATGGTAGAAATCACAAGTGCATCTCAAACAATGCAGCTATAAGGTGCTGGAACCCCATCATGGATAAACTACAAGGTTCTTATTTACAAGGGAACGAAATGAGTATCGTGTTATGGTTTAAACACAACACAACATGCAGCACAAGTGAGAAACGGATTAACCAAGAATATACCCAAATGAAAAATGTAAACAAGTCTCCTTGAAACATATGAAACACAGGGCCGTCCCCTCTGACTGAGATTTTTCCAGGTTTTCCTCGGTCCTCATAAATGGTAAATGCCGAGAAGTACCATAAATTTAGGCCTGGAACGTTTTCTTCCTTAAAAAAAATATTTTCCCAATTTACCATGCCATCTCATGTATCATCAGTGTCACAGCCTATGATGTCTCAGTAGTAAAAATGAGCGTTAAACACTATTAAAAAAAACACAATCATCTTGGATACAATGAGTGCATCAGCACAGTTGTGTCGATAACATTATTCGATTACTTACAAAGTGAATTTTATTTTCGGTTATTAACTTAAGTTGTTAAATTGTACCTCGAAATACGAAATACGTTGAAGTAAACCTTCATTTATAGCTCAAAAGTTAAGGATTTCCGGACATGTCTTTACATGAACTTTTTTTCTTGTATGGTGTGAGCAACCCGTCACCAAAGTTTGCAAAACTATTTCTGAAACTCTCTGTAAAAAAAGTACTGACTGTCTTTGGTTACACTACTATGCGAAATTGTTCCTTTTGTTTCTAGATTAGACGTTTAGCTTCTTCTACAATGGTGCTTTGGTCAACCCTGGTAGGCCACAAAGGAAATAAACCTAAGAAGAAGAAGTGAAAGTAGTAGACCCCTGAGGCGCGGGTATTTCCATTAGCTAATCGTATCGAGCTGATCGTGAAAGACGGAATGACAGATGTCTGCGATGTGACTGCAGCGCCCTGACGCCGCACATTTGTTACGTTGCCATTCTGGTAGCCTCCGATTCTACGCATTTTTGTCCTCCGCCCTATTGCTACATCTATTGTATGAGAAGAAAACGGGCTTTCCAATAGAAAAGGTGGAGTAAAAGTAAATATAAAAGTCATTAGTAGATTTTCAATTTAAATCAACTTACGTATACATAATTATTAGCATGTCGTACTTTGCACCTTTCAGCGTTTCTTTTGCTATGACTGTTCATCTCATACTTTTTCTTTTAGATTTTTTTATGTTACTACGAAATGTAGACGTGCTTAAGGAATACAAACTGTGTGATATTCAGAAATTAGTTTCATTAAAAAGGATATTTAAATTAAATATCAAATGTAGGTTTTAGTACGTGAATAAAACTGCCTAGTTTCAAACTTTGGTAGCCTCAAAATACAAAATGGTTGAACCATTTTCAACATAGTATATTTATAATGAAACTTTGCCATTCTAGTTGCTGAATATTAGCATTGTTAAACATGGTAACGAGCATAGAAACAGTGCGGTTAAACATTTTTACGCGCATCTGTGTGACGTAACAAACATCAGGCTGTGGATTTGTGCTCTGCTTAAAGCAGTGTTTGAAACATTTAGTGAAGTTATCGCTGTATTAAATAATAAATATTATAACACCAAAAACAAAGTGTGGGACCACTTAATATTAATTACTGGAAGTTTTAATGAATGTATTCCTTCACTACAAGGGTAAATTATTAAATAGATAATAAATAAATGTAAATATCAGAGCATTCCCAGTTGTCCCATCGTTTCACAAGTCCCTGAAATGTAGCACCATTAACTTCTTTGGGAACCAGGACATCATCGGCGGTAAAATGTTCACTCGAAAGATGAGCTTAAGAGAGCCGAAGAAATTAAAGTCACTTGCAGCAAGGTCGGGGCTATACGGAGAATGTTTGAGGACTTCCCATTTGCATTTTCACAGCATCTGATTTGTCTTGTTGCAGTTGTAAGTTTCGCTTCGCTGTGTTCAGTTGTTCAGACATAGTTGTATAAAGAAGGCTATGTGTAGAAGATTGTGATATGTTCAAAATGGAGTTTTGTACTGTTATCAAGCTGTTCACAAAAGAAGGATTTACTTCAAATGAAATTGGACGGTGTATATGGGGAAGCATTCCCCTCATAACCTACCGAAAAAGAATGAGATAACCTTTATCGAATGGGTCAAGAAAGCATTGAGCGTGGAGGTCGGCCCTTGGAGGTGCTTACTCCTGAAAGTATCGCTCTTGTGGAAGGAGAAATTATGGAAGACCGGCGGCTCAAACTTACAGAAATAGCAGCAAGTTTGGGCCTTTCTAAAACAACTGTCCTTTCAATTATTCATGAACATTTAAACATGAATAAGGTTAGTGTTAGAAGTCATTCTTTCCTCACCCCGAAAGCAGCAACGAGTCATCTGTTCTTAGGCTTTTTTGGAGCTCTGCCGTGGCGACGAGAGAAAAGGTATGCAAACCATTGTTACAGGAGATGAAACTATGGCTCTCTACTATGATTCCCTGTTCAAAAGAGAATCAATGGTGGCGTAAATCTGGCCAAGCACCACCTCTAAAGGCCAAGGTCACTCAGTCAACCAAGAAGATCATGGCCACAATCTTTTGGGATTGTGAAGGAATACTCTTAATTGACTTCAAGGAGAGGAACACCACAGTAAATGGGGAGTACTATGCTGGCCTACTGCACAGATTATGTGCTTTCATTAAATAGAAAAGGTGATGAAAGCTGAGTGGTGGCATGCACCTTCTTGCTGACAACGCGCCTGTGCACACAGCTGTTGTTGCAAAAGAAGCTGTGAAGAAAAGTGGCTTGAGGAAGATCGATCATCCACCCTACAGCCCAGATCTAACTCCCGGTGACTATTTTCTCAAAACTCAAGAGGGACTTTCGAGGAAGGAAATTTAAGTGTGACGAAGTGCTTGGGTCTATTTTGCAGACAAGACTTCTGACTATTTTGAGGGAGAAGAGTGAAATGTTAATTCAAAGATGTGAGAAGTGTATTGCAATAAAAGGTAATTATATTGAAAAGTGAAATGTAGTTTTTGGCTATCATACCTAGAAAATGGTTAGGCCGGAAATAGGTGGGCCTATTCTCGTACCTTATTGAGTGGAATATCTAATTTGTTCTAGAATATGTAGCTCAAAATTTCTTAAAAACTGCTCTGTATCATTTACTGAAATCACAAAACAGCCTGCCTTTCTTGTTAACACGAGGTAATCAGACAGCACTATCAATAAAGGTATTACTTTCATCTTCCTTTAAAAGGCAGTAAAGTTCGTACCATTAAACTATTAAATTATAATAATGATACATAAAAGTAATTTATTTCGTATGCTACAACATATAGGGCATTATTTAATAATTAGAACAAATTTAATTAATTCGTAAGCACTTCGAACGTTGATAGAAGAGGTCAACAATGTAGAACAAGTTTATTTGTATATGCTTAGAAAAGGTCACACTTTATTCTATTCATTCACTTTCTCCGAGCTCACGTACCATTAGATTTTGAATCAAATCTTCAAAGTATCATTAGATTGCATAGTCTTGAGCCATCTTTCAGCAAGGTAACAGTTTCCGAATTTTGATGCGAAGAATTCGGTGATACGGCTTCCACGTTTTCCGAATTTCTTCCACAATGGAAGTGACGGATCGAAACAGATCTCAAGCCGCAAGATCCGGGCTACATGCTGGGTGTGGTGGCAGTTCGACGCCTGAACTTTTTTCATACTTAGAGCGGTTTGAATGTCGCTTTGTCCTCCTGCAAAAGAACTTTTTTTCGATTAACTAATGCTCGATATATCTGTCTTAGAACTTTAAGAACTTGTTCCAGATGTTGAGAATAAAGATTGGCATCGACTGCACACTCATTTGGAACAAACTCCAAGTGAATTACACCGTTAAAATTCCACCGCACATATTACTTGGAGGCCGAATCGATTTTGTTCATAGATGATTTTGGTATGCTGACGGATATCGAGAGGTGTCATGGTTGCGGTATTATATAGTTATTTATAAGATTTAACAAATAAAAGAACTACCATGTTCACTAATTATTTACTCAAAATATGCTGAATAGCGTCAGACAATAGAAAGCATTTTTTTTTTATAGTTCTGAATGTATTTATGTCACTAATTGCACGATGTGTGCCAGAATGTACAGCGTGATAAACATGGATAAAATATTTTATTTATTCCTGTTTTTTTTTCATTTTTCGAAATCGGAAAGAAGCAAGAGAAAGTGAGAGCCCTAAAGGAGTAGAACAGACAGAATAAAGAGAATAAAAGTTTAAGAAACAAAATCCAGGAAAGCGAATAGCACAAGCGCAGCAAAAAAGCTAGGATAAAAGGAGAGGAAAGTGAAAATCAGAAAATAAAAATGCTGAGAGGAAAAGGGAAGTAGATAGAAGGGATTAATAGGAAAGGGGAAATAAAGAGGGGAGAAAAAAAAAAAGAGAAAGGAAAAAGCTAGCAGGAGATTCAAAGAAAAATAAAAGAAATTAAACTGCAGATGAACAAAGGAGAGAAAATATAAACAACAGAGTAGAAACGAAAAAAAGAGGAGAATAAGTGAAAAACAGAAACAAAAGATAGACAGAAGCAAAGAGGAATAGGGGTATGAAAACAAAGGGTGATAAATGCATTACAAAGTAAACAGTGATTAAAATGGATAAAATATTTTATTTGTTTCAACTCTCCGAAATTGAAAAGAGAAGGAAGGAAATAAGGACCCTAAAGGAGTAAAACATACAGAGTAAAAGAAGAGCAAAGGAAAATAAAATCCATGAAAGCAAAACAGAGAGGGGAGAAGCAAAGAAGCTAAGATCAGAAAATAAAAATGCTGTCAGGAAAAGAAGATAGAACGAGGGAATGGGAAAGAAGAAACAAAAAAGAGAGAAAAAATAAGAGAAAAAGCGAGCAGGATAAGAGAAGAATAATGAAGGAAACTAAACAGGAGAACAAGAGCAAAGGAGAGACAATGAAAACAGAAAAGAAGCAAGGAAACAAAGAGGGGGAAAAGTGTGAAGAGCAAAGGATGAACAATGAGTAAGAGGAGGCGATAAGAACAGAAAAAATGTGAGGAGGATAATACTAAGAGAAGAAAGGAAGTGCAAAAATTAAAAAGGGAAACAGATGATAGGTAAATATAATAAAAAGCGTAAATAGAAGAAACGAAAATGAGAGGAGGGAAGAAGAATACAGGGGGGAAAGGAGGGCGGTGTTGGTAAAAGGAATAAAAGGGGAGAGGAGAAAAGAACAAGAACATTGGAAAAGAGTGGTTGGAAGCGAAGATGAAAGAAGAAAAACTTAGAAGTAATAAAAATACAGGAGCAGCAGAGAAGGAAAAAATAAGTATAGCAGTTTGAGAAGAGAAAAATACGAAACATTTATTTCCTGGGAAGGAGGCGCAAAAGGAGAGACATTAGGAGGGAAAGAAAAAAGAGGAAGATTAATCCGTGCTGCTTTGGTGAGCCGCGTGTCAAACTGTTGCCAGATTATTGTAACAATAACGAAATACACTGCTCGCTGATGAAATCATTTCCAGTGCCACCCGGAGAACCTCCTGCTCTTCTCATTATGCGGACGCACACACCAGGGCTTCAACCCACTTGGCTAGAGTGTCATGGTCTTGGGTCCTTTGTTTTTATGTTATTTCATTTCCGTGGACATGAAACACAAAAGAAGCGTCTCTAACGAACACGTGCATGGAAATATTTACAAATTACGTTCTCTTTGTTAACACAATGCAAAATCTCTTGTGTTCAATTTAATGGAGCATCCTAGACCTGTTCATAGATGTCATGCAATAAACAGCTGTAATCTGCGCACCATAAGTAAAGAATTTCAGTTACTAAACACCATATCATATCAGCTGTACTGCTCTCATCATTATCATCGTCTTTCTTGCTTGCAATTGTTTGTTATATTTACGCAGCTAAGAAGCTACCCCCATCACAAATTTCCTAGAATTATCTCCCACAGATAGATACAAGATAATCGCCAGGACTATTCAAAACTACAGTACTTCCCTCATCCGCTCTATTTCCTGTTATTTGTATACCCAAGATAACTATGCGTTCATTTCACTAATGAAGGTTTCTGCTATTTAAAGAGCTTAAGTGAATAGGTTGAGGAGAAAGTTTTTGACTACTTGAAAAGAAATAAATGTACAACAGAGTGCTTGTTATATCTATACGAGTTTCTGTTTCATTCATACCCTTCCTTGCCTTCCTTCCATGTAAACAAATCAATAGATATTGTTTGAGGTGAACTTGCCATTTAGGGGGAGTGTGAAAGGTCTATCCTTGTAATATTAAATTTCCCAACTTCAGTTCGCATTTTCTCAAGGAGTATTAAAGCTAATTAAATAAAACGTTTACAGCACACAGATGCATATAATTGAAAGTTGATGATTATTTTCACTACTGCACAATTTTAACATTTAATTTTGTACATTGTCCCCTTTTGTGCTATCTCTACCATTATACACCCACATCATCACAGTAATATCATGAATGAATGGTAAAAGTTTCAAAGCGATAGCTTATACAGATCCTAAAAAATGGAAAACTTATGCAAAAAAGTAATTTTTTTTCAATAATCGCAGCGGAAAAAAATGTTTTTATAGAAGAAATAAAAATTTTTGAGGAAAATACCAGCTAAATCCTCCAACATTCTAAAACAACAAAGGATGGTATCGTGGAAACAAACGCTGCCAATTTATGAACTGTAACTTTTTCTCGTTCAAGATAAACCGCAGCCTTTTAGAGCAAACATTTCCTGAGATATAGAATTTTAACTGAACAAGTGTCCACGAAATAAAAAATAAAAGAGGCTTCTGCAGTAAACTAATTTAAAACATATATTAAAATACTTATAGACAAGCAATAGTAATAAAAAGCATAACAAAATAAACAGAAAATTCCAAATATTAAATTGGTACAAAAAACAAAAATATGATTTTTGATTCCTTTTCCCTTTAATACTTCCCTTAATTTTTGTAACTTTTTTCGCTTCGATATATTTAAACCTTTATCTTTTTGTTAAAATTAGTAAATGTTTGCAGAAAAAATCCATAACGATCCAAAACAGGCACATTTTTTAATTTAAAATAGATAACAGATGCCAAAAGGGAAAAATAAAAACTGGTCCTACCGACCCCAAATGTACGGAAACATGTTCATTTATATCTGACTCTTAAATATATCCACCCACATAGAAAAAACTTTCCCGGCTGTGATAATCATGAAAGGGAAGTAGATGGAGCCTAGAGAAACCCATTCTCATTAGTGAAGTTCTTACGCCCCAATGGGGAAAATTCTGATGAATAATATTCGTAAGATTTAGTACTGATAGATGTTAACAAACATTTTGAGCGCCATTTTTAAAGAAAGAGGGAGTGACATTTCTTCATTTTTAGCAACAATATAAACAAGTTCCCTTTTCATTGGATGCAATATATTTTAGGATAGAGTTATTAGTAATAATGGCGTACTCTGCTCACCGCTAAGGCTTAACTCCCTGTGGATTCTCCCTTTAGGGAAATTTAAAAGACAGGTGTATATTACAAATCCTGACACTCTAGGGGAATTAAAAAAGAACCACATCGCAAGGTAACATTCATATCGCTAAGGAAACTGTATGGCTCCATCAGCAGGTATATACGAGATTATTATTTCAAAATTTCCCTTCTTTACTTCGATAAATAGAAACCGAAATTGTATTTAATAACCTATTCACTTGAGAGACAACAGGTGTTGCTACCAGCGGCTAACTCCACAATGTAATTAAATAAAAGTGTCACACATTTTTACAGCAAAGAGCATTATTTAAAACAAATGGTATAATCCCTGCAAACATATGTTACCTATGAGCCATTATTTATTGTGAACAAACAGAATTTAGCAATGTTAAAATTAAAAGCTGTAATGTAAAACCAAAGATTTCGCTAGTTACTTCGGTTAGCATCATCAGTGGAGATGTAATTGTTGTTTACTATTAAATGCCCATAACAAGAGAACGTAGTGACAAAATAATTAAATACAATTCAAATATCATAGCAGCGGGTAAGACACCAAGTGAATTACTAAAAGAAGGGAAAAATAAATTAGATGAAACTAAACCTCACCACACGAAATTCCCCTGAAAGCTGGTAAAGCCAAGGATATTAAAAAATATATTTCCTCTCAATTTTCCATGAAAAGCAACTGCACCAACTAAGAATGAGGTTCTTAATGTTGAGAATTGAAGAAGCAAAATGTGGTATTATGGCTAAACAGTAATAAGAGAAATGCAAGGTATTTTTGTTGTTTCTTGTATAATATTATTGAGGAAATACAGCGAATTTATAAAATATGATAACTTTTATGCAATTTCTTAATATTGTTGCGTGCAAAATGAACGTATTCCTCTTTTAATCAAACGTTTTAGTATCTGAAATAAAAATGTTATTTGCTATTTAGTTCCATAACATCAAAAATCCAGCATTTTCATGATTAGGGATATTTTTTATTAAGGAAAGTTTTATTTCAAAAAAATTTCATATCTAAGTAGTCATTTTCAAGAGACATTAAGTTTTTTATTGGTTCTCTAAATATATTTAACTGGATTTATATGGCTTTAGAAGTGATGACTTCAATTATGTTAAACTAAGTGTTAAAATCTGACGGTCAGATACATTTCAACAAAAAAGTATGATAGAGTTATTATTTTGTCCCTGATTTCAAATATTCATCTTGTGAACAGTTTTTATTGCCAAACACTTAGTGCTTTCCATAACTTCATATATTCGTGCAGCCGTTAGTTGCGAGTTACGGCTCCCGTATAATGCAACTGAAAAGAACTCACTGCGGCAATTAATAAAACAGCATCGGTATACAATTGCTAACCCATAGCATTACATCGAGGTTTTGTTTGTTTTAAAGGCTCGAATAAATTTTTTCAACTCGACGATCATTTGCATCTGATGGTTATTTTTTTGTTTGAACGATGCTGTTCACTTAACTCGGATTGATGTAAAAGTTAAAGTGTTTCTACTAAAGAACTCCGAAAAACCGCCACGGGTGGCCGAGGTTGTTAAGGCGCGGACTCGTGGGCGGAGTCTGGGGTTCGATCTCCATCAGACCTCTTCCCTAAGAGCTTTTTTTTTTCTTCCAGGTTTTCATCATATAGCCAATTCCGGGAAATACCCTAAGCTTACACTTGGAGCGCTTCCTTCCTTACAAAAAAAAACTTTTCCTAGTTTCATTTGGTATCAGCACTATCAGTGTCCACAGCCTGTGATGCCTCCATAGTTAAAAATGGCATTAAATACTACTAAAAACTCCGAGAAAAAAAATAATAGAAGTAATAAATGAAATGGAAGCATCCCATTTTTTCATACATGTTTAGTAACTCAATAAGTTTGCATCATCAATTGGCACACCTGGAGATGAAGTTTTTTTTTTTTTGATTGATTTAATTACGGACGCTCTTTAACATCTTAGGTCATCAGCGTTCCATTCAACTCAGGGCGTGAAACGGCCGACAAATTTTGCTCAGAGGCCTTTCTTTCAGGCTTGAGGTTCTTTTTCGTGCCGTAAATGTACGACACGGGACCCACGACTTTACTTCCCTTCCGAAGGAAGCCATACTTAGGATTTTTACGCCCGAAAAAATGCACCGTGTTATCAAACCTGCCCCCGCCATGGAGCAAGCCATTACTGGGACTATTTACTGTGCGATGCTGGAACATTTTGTGTTTCCACGGCGGACGATATTAAAGCACGTTCTGGATTGATTTTTTACATATCAACAAGACGGGGCTCCACTACAGTCAGTTTGTTCATATACGAAATAGGCTCTGGAGCAAGGTCTGGACTGTACAGCAGTTGAAAAAGGCAACTTTCCAGCATTTTGCAATCAAAGCTTGGGACTATATTTTTATATACTCGGACTATATTTTTAACTGCCTTTTTTACTACCGAGGCACCACAGGAGGCCGACCCTGATGTACGTGAGAAGAAATAACAAACTGGGAAAGGTTTTTTCTTTTTAAGGAAGGAAGCGTCCCAGGCTCAAGTTTAGGGTTCCTCCCCAGCATTTGCACTAAGGAAAACCGGAAAAAAAACCTCAGTCAGGAAGGACGGTCGTAGTAGGAATTGAACCCCCGACCTCCCGCTCACAAGTCCACGCCTTAACGACCTCGGCCACCTCGGTATTAGTGGGATTGAAATGTTAATCCAGAGGTGTGAAAAATGCATTAAAATTAAGGAGTATGTTGAAAAACTATACCAGTATTTTATTCTATCAATACTTAATATGGTTAGCCCTAAACTTTTGGATCGCACTGCATATGAATAATATTTATTATGCATGCTTTCCTGCTATCTGGTGTGACATTACGTGCTAAAGACCCAGCGAAAACGCCCTTTCGGGTGTTAGTTTAAATGGGTTAGTGGTCGATACTTGTTTCGCTCATACTATAAATGCAGTTAAATAGTAAATATGTTTTAATTTAAGTCCGGCTTTTTATTTTTAAATTAAAATAACGATTTTTCTTTTTACATATTTAGAATGTGTACACTGTAGAATAAAGCTAAACTATTTTCATATTTTACTCCTTTATAGCGCCTACCATTCTGTGACAATCAAATTTAAGATGAAAATGTCTGGAAAGTGGCTGCAGAGACTGTTAAATTCAGAGGAAGATTTATATAAGAAGAATCATTGAACTCATTTCTTCCGGCCCTCACTGCTGTGTAGAAATCTGGATGTCATCTTTTATGGAACACAAACATGTCCCAGCTACTTCTTTAAAGGCGATTATGACAATATTGAACAACCAGAAAAATGTCATGCTCTACTTGGAAACGGCATCTCAATGCACCCAGATCTGGGTCACTAGATATAACCCGGGCTTTACATTTTTGATACTTGCGTCTACCACATTAACCCAGTTCTGTGATAAAAACAACTTCTTGCGCGAAACAAAACAGAAACACATACTTACACAAGACCTTATTCTTTGAAAATATATTCTCTGCAAAGAACTGACGTATTAAGAAAGATGTTCACCTTAATGGCCTCTGTGCCCGTTCCGTTTGTAAACCACCAGAAGACTAACTGCTTACATTTTCCAACCAGAATCTTAAACAGTTACGTGAATTATTTTTAGTTAAACCAACCGTATATAAAAAAAAAATATATCAGATTGGCCTTGTAAGTCAAAAGTCTTTTGACAAGTCATGGAAACACACAATGGAATTGCATTACTGAAGTGACATACGTGTTTTAAAATCAGCGCTGAAATGTCTTCATATCTGCAATGTATAGGGTATACATAAAGTCCGAACGCTTAGATTTATAGAGCTAAAACAAAATTAAGATATTAATCATACCCTAACTATAGTCTCGTTCATTAACAATGGCATGAACAGGCTCTTCTCTTCCCAGTTCTCGATTTGAAGAAAGGTAGTTGATATGTTAGCCTCACAGAAATTTGGTAATACCAATTTATTTTTCTAGTATTACCCCTATACATTAATACAACCATGAGTACAACCATTTGTATACAGTAGAGTCCCGATTATACCATATTTTGTATATGTATCACGGTAAGGGAAACTGAACTAACATTTTTCGTGGGAATTATAAAACTTTGGATAAATAAATTCAGTTTTTCTTTACCAAGTTATTGATAACGCCACTGTTGTATGCTACCGGCAGAAGGGAGCTTGGTGAGTAGTGTGCAATATTTGGAAGTTATTTCTATATATTTTTGAGTTTACTAAATAAAGCAGTAAAAAAATAATGTTTGCTACATTTCATTTATTGGAATTATATTACAACACTCCATTTGCATGACTTATCAGGGGAATGAAAAGAGTGCATGGAGGAAGGTTAAGAATCGCTTGAAGGACATGGATGTGCAATGGAAAGAAATGATAATCTAGAAGTACATGTATAATAGGGGTTAAAATCTGAATGGAGGATGGAGCACTACATCAAAACAGTGGACAAATTCGGTAGATTGAAGTTCCCTAGCTCAGACTAGGGGCAAGGAGGTGGTTAAGATCTACCGGCGACTATGAACAGAGAATTTGCCCCATCTGATTAGGGGAAATCATGGATACATACAAATGAGACGCTGCAAAATTTCAAAAAGGGAAGCCGTCAGGCATTCTGTGCTACAGTCCATTTTTCTCATAAGTTTCTTTACAATTCCATTGGGTTGAGATCAGTTGAATTTCCAGGCGAGTCCAACCAGCGAAAACCATTTTATGCCATAATTTCCTCTGCCAATCTCTTCAGTTCTTGGACGGCTCTTTATTCTAAAATTGCGATGTTCATTGTTCTGTCAATAGGAATCAAACATTTTGTACCTGTGAATGCAAAACAGCCCCGAATCTTCTTCTTCTGTGGGAACTTTACTGTCTGTTTGATGTGTCTTTCTTTCGCTTTTCCTTACATGAGAGACGATCAACCCCTGCACCTCATCAGAAAACTCATTTTTTTGTCCAGGTCTGATGTTTTCTGGCCCATATCAATCTCTCTTTTTTCATAGAACATGTCAATAGTCGTCTTAGAGTCTTCCTTCCAGCTTCTAGAAGCCGCCTACGAACTGTTGAAACATCAAATTTCACCCCTGCAGCCTCCAAATATTTTTTTTAATCCTGTTCTTATGAGGATTAATTTTGTTGATTCTAATTAGATAGGCATCATCTTTCCTGGACATTTTTCGTATATGGTCACATCGCTCTTTCCTTTGAGGTGAATTTGACCCAATGTCATTTTTCCTTCTAATTATATTATTAACATCGCCAAGGTTACATTACATTCGGCTGTTATCTGTCTCTGAGTCATAATAGGTACTAAGTTTATGTTACTTCTCTAGGTGTGATATCCATTATAAATAAAAAATATACTTGCTAAATAACATGTTAAAACAGAAATAGAAGCAAATTACTAAACTTCTAGTACAACCAATAAAAACGACAACTATAATTAACTATCTCAAAAATGGATGTGTAGAGGAAAAGAGAGTGCCACTAAACAACTTATAAAACTAAATTTACCTGCTTGTTCACATTAATTCGTAATAACTTAATGACATACTCGTATATATTTAAACTTTGTAGATTAGTGCTTAACAACTAAATGCTGAACTATAAATCCGCCATACGAGAGATTTATAAAAGAAGTTATTCCTAAAGGGAACTGTGCGTGTGGAACTTAATTTAATCAGCTGTTTCCAAATAAAAAGCTCCACAAGAGCAGAGGGTCAGCTGCCACAAGCACGAAAGGACCTGCAGGTGGCAAAAGTAGCACAACAGCACAGAAGGACACAAAGGGAAGTACAGACACACAGAACTATAAAGCAGGAGGCTTCTGATATATAAAGCGCACAATGCATTACTCCCAGTATACTTTTTTATAAAACAGGTTTTTTTCAAAACTTCTTTTCATACATTCAAAATGTCCCACGCCTCTCAGTTTTTTTTTTTAAATTTAATTAAAAATCCCATAATGTGCAGAAGTATCCATTATAACACTTTACCAGACAAAATACATACTCAAACCAATAATAATACAAATAAAATATTTTCTATGAAAAAGTTGTCAATTTTAAACATTAAAATGTTTTGTAGATTTAAAAAATTACCACAGTTCACTCATCAAATTTATTTAAAATAAATCTTGATATACTTTTTGCGTGTGATTTAAAGTTCCAATTACAAAAAAACCAACCAACTTTCTCAAGTTATAAGGAGCATGGGACATTTTAACTATGCAGCACATTGTCGTGACTCAGGCCTCCTAAATGCAAAACCTACACTCTCGGTTCTGGTGGTGTAGTGGTAACCATGCCTCGCGCGTTCAATCCCGGCAGGCTCGATGGATTTTTCCGGGCGTAAAAATCTCAAGTGTGGCTTCCTTCGGAAGTTAAGTAAAGTCGTGGGTCCCGTGTCGTATATTTACGGCACGATAAAGAACCTCAAGCCTGAAAGAAGAAACCTCTGAGCAAAATTTGTCGGCCGTTTCACGCCCTGATTTGAATGGGACGCTGATGATCTGAGCTGTTAAAGAGCGTCCGTAAATAAAACAAATCATTCAAAACAAAACCTACAATGGCCTGGGGGAAGGGGGCATACTGCGACGTTAGTCCCGAACCCAAACTAATCTAAATAGTTCCTAATCTTGTTAGGAAAATGCATTCTTCGGAATATATTGCATAAAAATGGTATATTCAACACCGATAGTATATCACAATTTATTACACTTAAAGCTAACACATGATAAAAGGTATTAATTACTTACAAGTATGAGCCATTGTTACTAGGCGACTTGGGGGAGAATCTGGTGTCTTGCTACAATGAAGGTTTTCTCTCGACTGTCGTTGCAAAACCAAAAGCAAGTTACGCATAATGCGTCGACCAATCGCTACCCTCCCTCTTCTATTCCTATTCTAACGGACTTGTTTTGTCTTTTAAGCAAACTTTCCGACATCCTGTTGTTAATAATGTTTATAATTCGTTATACTTGATAATGCTACTGTATGACAAGTATTTATTCAATTTGAATGGAATTTGATATATATGTTAATTTAACAGAAATGCACTCGCAGTAAAAATTTCAGAAAAATCCATCCAAAAATGTGGAAATTCAAGTTTTCCTTAAGTAATTAAATACGAAAATACATTTAATAATTTGGTCCACAACCAGTTACTGTTGCATGGATATAGACATCGGTTGACGCGCCCCGCCCAGACTGTCAATATCCTCAGGCAGCGTAATGTCGATTGGATTTCCTGATAAAATCCCCTGTAACGACAAAAACAAACAAATGTGTCACAGATACATTGCGATATGGCGGTAATTATGAAGATGTAGTGACGTCCCGCATTGCGGACGCTTTATCGCCGCGATTTGTCTTTTTGCCTCGACATGTACAAGCCCTCTTCATCCTTTTAAAAATAAACTTTTGAGAGGGTGGAATTGGCGAGGGATGGATCTCCTTTCTTCCCTCTGGCATTAACCATAAATTTAAGTAATGAAGATAAGAGCGGGGAAAGTATGCAAAAAGCGGGATGCTCTGGGGTTAAAGGATATCGATTGGCTGCCACAGGATATATCACATCTCCCCTACAGTCCGCATCTATTTGAGATGCAGGTCACAAAGTTGAACAACCCAATCTGCAGGTACACTTGAGAATGTATTTTAAGTGGCGGCTAATGGGATTCGTACAATGTATGCGTAAGTGTTGACCCACCAAATGTAATAATATACTTGTGCTTGATGTTTTATTTGGTCTCTATTTCGGCTTTCACTAGAAAAAAATACATCTCTCAACTAAGGTTGCCAATATCGCAACGCGCACAATCTTTAATTTACGACAAAGGACTGACTGCAGCATTATTGTAAACTAAAACTATTTCTCACCACGGTTCATGAGTATCACAACAATCGGTTGACATTTATTCGCATGAATGAAATTTTATATCTGGATGTAACTTTCGTAATACATTTCTTTCTCTTGTTACAGTTGTCTATTTTCATTAGTTCGTGAGGAAATCTACACGGACTCTTACATTTGATGTGACGCACTTAATATAATGCAGTTATCCATTTAACCCAAAACACCTCAGCTATAGAGTCAAACTGTATGTGAGCTCTACCGCTGGTCACAACATTTAAGGGCGATGCATGGGACCGAAGCAAGACGTGCAAAAAATCTCGGCTCACGCCGCAAGATGGCCTTAATTCCAGAGAACATTTGGGAACATGTTACAAAGGGCGTGGTAGGGGTCCGGTTTTATGGGCCCCAGCTTGTAGTGACGTTAATGGACCAAAAAAAAAATTACGCAACACAGCAACACTGGAGTATCAAGGGGTTGCACAGAAAATGAGCAAATGGGGATATATTGACATGGTCACAAAAAATACGGGTTTTCTCTGCCTGCGGCATAGAATGCACTCTTGTGTAGAAATGAACAGCGCATTAGCTGGACAGAAAGAACTCGATTTATAGTTAACTGCGATGCCTTCGAATGCAAAGAAAATTGCAAAAATCAGGCTCTAATCCGTCACTGCACAACACCCGGTAAACTGTCATATTTGAGAATAATGTTCGATTTAATTAATTCTGTACTCTAAATATTTATTTACGGCATATTTCCAGAGTAAAGCGTGTAATGTTACGGTAGGTAATTTATATTCATAATTTTAGTTGATGCACTTCAAATTTAGGTCCTTACTTTGGTGCATGAGGCTGGACGTTATCTTTCTGCGAACTCTACAATAGGATAGCAATGTCTCCCCTTTTATCGCTGACCTTAGAATGTTGCTGCACTTATTTATTCTTATTTCTTCATTGTTTTTTTCGTGTAACGTTAAAAATTGAACTAATGGCCACATAAAACTGTCTGTAGCACGAGGTCTTTCACCATCAAGTACCTGCTTCCAGTGTTGACTCGTGACACAAAATGTTGGTGCAGCTCTACCTGCATATAATTTAAAATAATGTTCACTATCTATTACATAGTTCGAGTATAAAAATATTCAGATAAACCCATCATATCTGCTAACGGTTTTGGACCACTTGTTACACAGCAGAAGGCTTATAAAGTAAAAACTACTAAATTTCAACATAAAATACAACACATCAGAGGTGCTACAGCAGGAAAACTGCACTCTTGACGTACTTAAAGCAGTTTGTCATTAAATGTAAATGCAATAATGCACCGGAATGGCACCATAGAAAACCAAAGTTACAAACAGGAGTACCACAAGAATTGCTTCAGTATAGGCCGAGTTAAATGCTATCAACTAAACTAATACATTAACATTCTAAAAAGTTTTATTTTGTAGCTACAGACTATAAAACAAGTAACTAAATCACTCTACAAATAAATGTAACATTTAAAAATGATTACCTATAACTAAACGAAGTCTCAAAAAAGTATACATATTTTTAAGTGGACAATACTTGTCGGATTGCTCATCTTTCTGAGTTGTTATGGAAGCGGGCAGTCAATCAAGACTTGCATTTTACCCGCCCTGGATGCTGCCTACTGTTCGATCCTCAATTTAGACTGACTTGCTATCTCGGTGCATAAAGCAAGTGTCTCTGTTGCCATGGCACCCGCTATGAATCAGGTCGTAATTGCAACCAAATTCATTCTGACGGGATTGCGCTGTACCAGAGGATACAGGTCTAAGAACCATTCCAAACCAACGCACTGTTACCAATAAATTTGTTTGTCAGTACTAAAAATATAATGTTAAAAAATAGAGGAACACATGTTTAAATCAAAGTCTCTAAATAAATACTGATACAATTTAATTTTTGACCGTCAGGTATTATGTTTTTGAAATATTGTTTAGAGATAGGATAGAGATCTTCTAGAAATTGTTAGTTTTTCTCTGAATAATTAGTGAAATGAAATTTCAAGAATTGTTTAAATCAAAGTGAGTGCTCTTTGACTTATTTATTTTTAACAGCAATCTATGATAGGAAAGTTGTGTTCTCTGAAGCTAATACAGAGCAACAGTCGCACAAGCAGTTGCGTGGATTGAAGATAGGCATTTCATTTGCTTTGTTTAGGATTCTTCATTACCGCCCTCTGTCATTGGAGGCGATACATAGAGACAGGTGGATACAAGAGGTGGCCCGGCCAAGGGCTAAGAAGAAGATAACAGAGGATTCGTCCTATCACTTTTGCGCAGACGCATATGGAGTGATTATTTGTGGCCCGGCCAAGGGCTAAGAAGAAGATAACAGAGGATTCGTCCTATCACTTTTGCGCAGACGCATATGGAGTGATGATTTCTGATCAGACTGTAAGAAAGAGACTGAGAAATGCTGGGTTGAGATCTAGAACCCCTTTTCAAGCCCTCGTTTGACACGTCAGCACAAGGAGGTTCGGCTGAGGTTTGTTCAGAATTATCTCAACTGACAGCTATGTCAATGGAAGGCTGTTCTCTACACAGGCGAGTCAAGATTTCGTTTGACGGGTTGTGATGGTCGTGCACGCGTATGCAGACGTTCTAGTGAACGCCTTACTCCAGCCACCATTATTGAACATGACAGATTTGGAGGCATTTCGGTTATGGTTTAGGCTGACATTACTATTATGTCTCGGACAGAGCTTGTTGGTCCACAGCCCAAGAATGCTGATATTTATATTAATGACATGTCGTACCCATTGCTTATGATATGTACCCTAATTTTCTTCTAATGCATGACACCGATGCCAAATTCGGGTGATGGACTGGCCTATATGCAGTCCTGACCTCAATCCATTTGAGCATCTATGGGATGAGGTGGAAAAAACTTGTTCGCGAGCGTCCTGATGCAAGAACTCGCAAATGCCCTCATTGAAGAATGGGGGAGAATCCCACAAATCTTAGTTAGGAGGTTGGTGCGAAGCATGCCATGTGGGTGTTATGAAATCATCGCAGCTTACGGAGGGCACACTAGGTACCGAGTGTTGAAATAACCATGGAAACGATTACTAAACAATGTAATCTTGTATTTCCACTTAGTTTTCTGTATCAATCAATCATTTGTTTGTATTTCTAGAAATAAAAGTTTGTAGAAAGCCTATCCTAACTTTATACAATTCTTCAATGTATAATTACAAATTGTCAAAAATTAAAATGTATCTATTCATTTTTGGAACCTGAATTAAACGTGTTTTTCTCTATTTTTTGTGAAGTCTAATTAAAATTTGAGTTAAAAACTAAAAACCATGAAAGTAATAAATATTTATATATACTGGATAAAAGAATAATGCAGATAGGCTGTATCTGCTATAGCTGAAACGTTGCTTCACTCCGATAACTTCAGCTTTAGTTTGGCGCACGTTGCGAAAATCTAATCACTCCAGTCTCACTGCAGCAGAATTCGATTGAACAACTGTGGTCGTGCTTATGCTGTAGAGTGATACAGGTATTTCTATGCCTACCGCAGTTTTCATGATGCATAGACAAATGTACACATCACAACAAAGACTGTTTATGTCTGTGACAGCAAATTCTTGCAAGGAAGATAGAAGGCAGCTTCTTTCAAAATGCCTGTGAACCTGTTCCTTTAAAATAAATTTACAGAGGTTGGATTTATTTTCGATAAGAAAACACTGAGGAAAAACTAGACTAACTTTACACGATTTGTATCGATCGGGAAAGCTGAAAATGTGTTTAGAACAAATTCCCAAACATTACAAGAGCTGAAAGAAATTATTAGGAGAGGAAGATACTCAAATTTGGAAGATGAACTTATGCATATGTTAATGAAACGTTCTTTAAACTATGCTGGGATAGTATGGATGGAGGACAGCATTCCCAACATCTGTGTTGTCATGTAATATCATAAAAGAGTATGAGATTACCGATAAATTCACGAACGTAGCGAGTAGTTTGGAAAGCTCAGACTCTCTAGTGATATTTATTAGGACTATTTCACGAATAAAATAACAATTTAAATACAATTTCCCCAAACTAGACTTACAAAATTATAATAATTGTATATTTGTATTATGAATACTTAACCTTTTCAAGCCATCTAGCAGCAGACGAATGCAGATTGTCGGTAATGCCAATAGAGGAGAGCGAAATACGGGTTTCAGACCATTTAATGAACAGTTTGAGACTATTTCATGATTAGAATAAAAGTAAATATATTTGAAATTCGCGCACAGAATATTAACACTTCTATAAAATGTTATATTTACTGATTAATACCTACATATTCAGAAACCGCGAGAATGAAATTGACAAAAGTTGACTATTGCAATCCCTATCATTCGATTTACTAATAGAGCTGTGGAATTCAGGAATTATATAGTAGGGTATAGAGTTGGCTACACTGACCAAAAGACACTTAAAGTGATAAAAGGAATGTGATAAAACTTTACGATTTTTTCACTGCAACATCGAACTGTAATTTGTCAAAATTCAAAATCTGTTTCATTTCATCGGTCAAGTTTGTAATGACGTCATATAAGTGAAATACATTGTAATTTTACTGTAATTATGAGAAGTTGAACCAGGTGCAGGAATATTCTACAAATATATTCGATTAGCATAAAAATTACATTTCCATAAGTGATTTATATAAATGTTTAATAATATAAAATGAGAAAAATGAGTGTTGCAGTGTTTGGGAAGAAGAATGAATATTTGGTGACTTTTGAAAAGTTTTTGAATGAAGCACAAAACCTTTTTTAAATTATTCTTATTTTTCAACATTATCTCCATTGACACTAATACACTTTGTCCAGCAATGTTTCAAAGTCCTTATTCAATCACTAAAGAAAATCCCGCAAAATACGCCTCAATGGTAAATTAAGCGCTTCATCGCATAACAACCTCTTTCCACCACCAAGGAATTTTCTCAGTTTAGGGAACAGATGAAAGTTTCATGGAAAATCAAGGAAATGGATGTGCAGAAAATTGTACCCAGTTTATTGATTTTTGCCATTGCAACGACACATGCTTGAAGACAGTATTGTCTTGATGCAAGGCAACTTTCTTCTTTGATAAACCCGGCCTTTTGTCACGTATTTTTATCTTCATTGAGTACAAAAGTTTAGCATAACACGTTCCAGTGATAGATGTTTCAGTGGCAAGATCTCAATTAGCAGTACATCCTTTGCATCCCAGAAAACCGACGCCATGAACTTTCCGGCCGTTTTCGCTGGCGGTGGAGAATCGTGATGCATCCTTTCCTTAGACTGCTGTTTTGTTTCATGTATGTAATAGAGCATTTGTGTTTCATCATTGGTCACAATTGACATAAAAAGTACGCGGGCTTTCTCAGAAAACGGGCCAAACTTGACTGAGAGCTTTGCACTGATTCGCTTTCGATCCTGAGTCAACAATCGCGGTACCCGATAATTTTTCCAAGTACAATTCTTCCCTCAAAATGTGAAATATGCACTGTCCTGAAATGCTCAGAGTTTCAGTAATTTCTGATATCTTTAAAAAGTGATGCTCCAGAGCCAAGACTACACCTTATCGATAATTTCTGATGTGACGGATTTTGGTCGTTCGGTGTGTGGCTCATCTTCCGAGCTTTGACGGTCGCGTTTAAATTCCGTGTCCCACTTTGTAAACTGTTAAAAATGATTGTGCAGCGTTCCCAGAGGGTTTGTTACATCTGCATGATTTTCTGTTCCATCCATGCCCTTCTTTATCAAGTACTTAATAACCACACGATGTTCGATGCTTGGCTATTTTTCCATGTACACACGTCTGTACTACAACAAACAGCTGTAGCTACTACGATTCCTGACCAAACCATATGTTGCACAAATGTTTCTAAGGAAGGTGACGGGTTGGTCACTCCGAGAACATTTCAAGTGACCCTAGTATATCCTGAATGTATATAATAATGTTGCAAATAACTTTGGTAAGCAGAAAAATCTTTTCACACACTTTTATTGAAATCATGTATGGAAAATAATACTGAAAACAAGGTCCAAGTAGTAGAAAAGTTTTGCATTCATTTTTATCAGTTTGTGTTTTCATAATTTATATGTATATAATTTGTGTTTACATAGCAAAAAACACTTTCAACAACCGGAACGGAATCTCCCACGGGTTCATCCTCGTCATTTTCCGTTACCCCAAAGCCCAGAGCAGTTGCGATTATAGATTTGAACAGTTTCATTACAGTGCGCATTTTAATGCCTTTTGCACAGAATTGGTGAATTTAGGTACAAAAACATTACATCCTATTGTTGGACGGAAAGTGTATTAAAATCTCATTTTCGATGATTGTGAAACTAGTAAGTTTTGGAATTGAACAATCCATTTGACTTCTCACAGAATTATCTGATTGTGGCTTGAATGCTTCTTTCCATCTATTTCCTATCTCTATTGGAAATGTTTGTTTAGAACTGCAAAATACAGAACCGTTTTCCAACTTGTAGGTCTGTTTCGTTTATTTACTTTAATATGTAGTACGTTAAGATTATAGACTTCGGAATTTTAAGTATAAAATGATATTTTAGGCACCTAAAACAGGTTACCAATGATTTAATTAGGAACTATATTTTAATTTACGCAACAAAATATTTATGTTTTTGGCACCTAAAATGATCCCTCAATAAGCATCAGATGTTACCTACTTGGTTTCACAATTTGTAGCACAATAGATTATCAAGATTTCCACAAATTTTCAACAGGTAGGCCATGTCTTTTGTCTGAAAATGACCTTTCCACTGACATAGATGTTATAGAAGTAAACTTATATTTTGTTACACTTTTATGCCCACTTCTGGAATTTTTCCGCCTTCTCTCTTCAAATCACATTTACCACAGGGGCCATTACAGCATTCCGGGATTTTATTTTTTCATTACACTCTCCCTCTTTCTCTTACTTTGTCCCCCACTTCTCCCTTAGCAGTACTAATTTTCATTTCAGCTCTGGCACAACTGACACCTTCCTTTGCGTTCCTGCTTTGCTATTGTTGAGGGCAAGAATGAAAAATTTGCCTTTATGTAAACAAGATCTCGCTTCAATAATGATTTCCTCAACAGTCCTTTGGAGACAAAACACAAGCTGTACTTAGTAGGACGCTTAGAATACTTATAGAGTCACCTGTATAGAATGAGACTGACAAACAGATGCATGCCCTCTTTGCGACTATGGAGTATCCATGAATGAAGAGCTCCTCAGCATTTGCCCTGCTGTTCTCAACTGTTTCTCTTTGCATGTTATTGATAATGAGATTGGTGATAATGTTTATCGTTCTTCTTTGTACTGGGTTGTTCGTCGACTTATGACCGAGAGTTTGGAGACGGGTAAAGGATAAAAAAATATCAAAATTGAAACCTTTGTTCTCCATTATTTCCGTTCCATTGCGCATAAATTTGAGGATTTACAAAGCCATAATTCGGGCTATAATGTTGTATGCTTGCGAGGTTTGGGACTACTCAGTTCCAACACACATTGCATATTTGCAGCAGGCCCAAAACTTTCCTTACGAGAATTTTCGGCACAGATCTTATGCTTCCGTCAGTTTTTCTTCATGAAACTTCTGCTTGGATACATCGATACCATAAGGAGATTAGCGCGCAGGGCATATGCACAGTTTGCTAATAGACAGCATAAAGAACTCCAGGTAAGGTGGGCTTGGTATAAAATTCCGTCCTTAAGTCACCCCAGATGTCACCTCGCCAAACTGCTGACGTAGGCCTGCATTTCCAAGGAAATGTAAGTTAAGTTAAGCAGGTTTGGGCGTGGTACACCTTGGTTGGATGCCCATCCATCACATGACAAGCTGCACTGCGCGTGTTGGCAACGCTTACATTCATACATAACCTTACATACATTTTTTCGGCTAGTCAGCAGATTAAAGAGAATGGGAGATATAACAATCATATTGTGACCAGGTGCTCCCCAGAACCGCCTCCATTTCAACAGATAGTCGGCCCGAAAAGGTCGTAGGTCGCAGTTTTCGGCTTGCCTACCGTAACAAAGAAAATGTCTAATTCTTACCTTTATGTTACATTAACGACAGAAAAAAACATTTTCTCGTTGTAAATAAGATCACTAGCCAGGAGCGAATTAAACAAAACGTTCGAATACTTTTGACATTGTTCCTCTTCAACTGTTATGCAATACAGTCGATGACACAATACAGGATATGAGCGCCAAACCATGCACAGAGAATAAAACTAGAAATGAAATTTAAAATACCATTGCATATTATTATTATTGAAGCATTCAACACTAGTGTCATTAAAACGCCAAATACAAGCATGCCAATTGTTGGCAAGGCATGCTGTGAATGGTTAACTTTTCATTGTTGACATGAATTCGCCTGTAGACTTCGCACAGCAATGAGGTGCGCTCTGCACGCGAGACACATTTAGAAAGAAATAATTTCCAACTAGAATTTATTAATTATTGAGAATTACTTGTTAAGCAGTTTAGGCACACAAAGACAGAAATAGGTACTGACCACTCATTTTAAGGTATTCAAAAGCGCTTCCAGTGAGTGTCATTTTCCATAAATTGCAATGCAATTAATTTACACATTTTCCTAAACTAAGTAAATAGGCATTTGCCTAAAAATCCGAGGTGTAGTTATGAATATTCACTATTGCAAAATTTAAACTAAAATAAATTACATTTCATGTTTTATTTACAATATGATAAGCTTTCATACAAGTATTCACAGTGGTGTGTATTTGCAGCAAAATGTTTTTCTGTTATTGTCTACTGTAGAACAAAATACCAGCTGTCTACACAAACTTCATTTGTCGTTTTTCAACCCTGCTACCGAACCAACACGAAATACAGCGCTGTGCATCTTTCATCGCGCTTACTAAGTGAAATGTTCCGGTGTTTATATTGCTGCAGTTTTGCCTGAGCTCCAAACATTTTCATTGCATTATCCATGTAATTTTTCCAAGCGAGAGAGGGAAATGTGAAGATGCTACCTGGAATATGCATAAAGAACATACTCGGTGTTTCGCAAACCAGGCATTCAAGCAATCGGTAAGCTAAAACTGCGATTGTTATCATGGGAGATAGGTATAAGGGTTCTGTGCTAGTGATATTAATACACAACACAAATATACACTTTTGTTTAAAGTACATTCATAAATCAGAGCTACATGTACAAAAAATAGTTTATCTTAGAGTATGGTTATAAAAACTTTTAGAAAAAGGTGTTTCTTTTATCTCTTTTGTTAACAATTATGGAACTATTGTTATAAATAAATTAATCTTTTGTCTTACTTAATATACCTTACGTAAAAAACTATGGGATGGAGTAAAATACATTTTTGGTTATTTGCAGATGGGGAAAAATATGAAAATGATTTAGGATAACTATTTTTTTCAACATATGTGCATCACAAAATGGTTTTATTTCCGGAGTCAAGTACAGTCACAGTTACTTTTCCACATAGTCTTCGTTTTTAATGGTATTTAACACCCATTTTTACTACTGAAGCACCGCAGGTGGTGGACACTGATGAAACATGAAATGATAAATTGGGAAAGGATTTTTTAAAGGAAGGAAACATTCCAGGCCTAAGTTTAAGGTACTTCCCTGGCATTTGCCATTTATGAGGAATGAGGAAAACCTGGGAAAAAACACAGTCAGGGAGGACGTTCGAGAGTCCGCGCCTTAACGACCTCGGCCACCAGTAGCGGTTTAGTAACCATATCGATATTCAAGCTTTCTAATACCGTTTTCATAGGAGGTTGCCGCCAGCGTATGGAGATACGTTTTTTTTGGGGGGGGGAACCCAGCGTGTACAAAATTTTCGATAGTCTAGGTGTTCTGTAACAAAGGGGTACAGAGATGACCTTCAAATGTCCGGAAATTCCACAGATAACTCACTGTTGGTAAATCTCCGTCTTTCTTGAACCACTCACTGAACTAGTCTTCACTAGCCTGGGTCCTTGTTCACCTTCATCATGAACATCAGTTCGGCCTTCTTTAAATTTCCTACACCACTCACGCACAACACCCTCACTCATACAGTTTGCATCATAAACGCGGCTCATTTTGCGACGAATTCCTGCTGCAATGTTCCCTTCTGCCTGTAGAAAACAAATGACGTTTCGCAACTCGCACTTGGGGGGAGAATCAATCACGCCGGCCATGTGGAAGTACATGTAGCTTAGCTACAATTGATGTATTGAATGGTCTTGGCAGACATTATGGTGGGTAGTAGCGCAGTAGCACAGTGTGCAGATCCGCCTCCTTATGCTTGTCTGGTCACGTAGCAGAGCAATCGGAGATTGAAAAAAAATATAGCTTTCGTAGATTTTTCATTACATCTTACGCAAAAAAATGTCTAACCATTTTAGCCAATGAAAAATATTCATAATTTTTTTTAAAAAAATGTGTTACTTCTAAATTACTCAGATTGTTTTAAAATATATGAAAAACAAGCACAACATTTTCACGTTATTAGTTTCAGTTATTTCAGAGAAAAGTGTCCTTCATGAGCAGAGCTGAAGTTTGCAGTCAATAGCAAAAACAAAAATGCTACTACATTTTGTAATATAATTTTGCTTTCCAACATGTTTTAGTGCTCTCCAGCTCCATAATGTTTTTCTCTTCGTTCTCTTTGCTGCTATCTGCTCTTCTTTCTTGCTGGATTCTGTTGTTTGCCTGTCGAATTCTCACTTCCAGGTTTTGCAATGTATTTAAATACTAATTCCCATGGATAATTCCCACTTTCCTTAGAACTTTACTCCTTGTTATAATTTCATATATAATCAAGTGACAGTTGTGTGCTATTGGTACAAAAATTGTCTTAGGGCATCTAGTCCAAATCACTAAATTTAGAGACTGGTTTAAATTTTGGTTTTTCCCATGGAAATACTTTTTCACAAGCTCTGGGGTCACATGGATGTAAATAAACTGGAAATTTATTTTCAAACCAGATATATTCCCTGGTTAGGCAACACAAAAAAGATTCTCTTCTTCGAGTGATACCAGGGCGGGCATTGCACAACCTCAGCGATCGCTGCACTCTCTATATTCGTCTTGCGAAATCAGTGGTGGAGCGCAGAATTGACTAACACCTGACTTTTGTTGGTGAAGCAGTTTGGTGAAATTGTATTTGTCTGGTGACCTAGGGTGACGTCATTCACTGGACTGTCGCTTAATTCCTGGTTCATACGTCCTTGCTTACATTTGATCACTTGCAATGATGCAATTCAACATGGCCTCCCCTTCTTCCTGAAATCCCGTCAGATTGATGCGACATGTTTCGTAGCGAGTGCACTTCTGTACTTCACTTAATTGATCTGGCATCCACTTTGCACACCGCATGTTCAGATCCTCGTGTAAAATGTGGTGGAACTGTTTTTTGCTGAAATTCCTATTTTCTCTGTTAAGTGTACAGTTTATCATCGCTGTACACCATTCTGCTCTGCTGTCTAAATTCTACCCTGTTTGAAGATCTCTGTTCACTCGCTACTTTTCGATAGAGTAGGGCAGGCGCACCCAGTGCTTCCTGTAGTTCTGTATGACATTCCTGTGCATTCCTGCTGCTGAGAAAATGTATTTTCACATGTTTCGTCACCTTCAATCCTGACCACTGTCGTTTGTACAATATTTTGCAACAGGCCTCAGATGGACAAAGGGGAATAGGAAGACTCAGAAAGACGAGGAGCGGATTAGCTTCGGAACAAGATGTACGGCCCCATCTTTTTTTTTTTTTTTTTTTTTGTAGAAGAAGAAGACATCTTAAATAAATTGCTATAAATTATTAGAAAGCAAAACATTTCTGATAAATTCTGATGGCTGTGCTGCTAACAGAAGAACGAGAGGGTGAAAATGACAGGTAATTTACGAAACTGCCGAGGAAAACATTTTACTGGACTTTGTACTTAACCCTAAATTAGAAATGCCGGGTTGTGTCAGGCATTCATTGTTGCCAGGTTATTACACTTACCAAGAACATTGAAGGTGCTTAAACAGATGTATAAGTGACGTTGAATTTCTCAAAGGTGAGTGTGGGAAAATGACACGCTGGTACAGAACAAACCTCGACACAATGCACCTTGCTAATGGCCTCAAACTTCTGGTACTCATTTGCATAAAACTCCACTTTCCACTCGCCATCTCTTCCTCGCCCGTTACCCCGATTTCTTATTCCGCGAGATTCGCATTAAAACGGTTGCCGGGAAATTGCATTTTTCCCTTCATTTCACTGCAGCATTCCCTTAATTCCGCTGCTATTGTTTTCATTCACACTGGAAATCTCTACACTTAATTTAAACCGCATATCCTGCCACGCGCATCAAGCTGATGACAGGTGCCATCTATTCGCTCACAACACTTGCAGGCAATTAAACCTCCTCACTCCATGCATGTGAAGGCAATTTAAAATCATTAATGCCGCCGAACTCCTAGCATACTGAGCATTGTTCTTTCTCTGTTCCTCTATTTCACTGCTCAACATAGTTTTTGTCACAGGAACAGTAATTCGTGTCTCTAATGAATTATTTAGTGCTCAATTCAAACATAAAACTCGAGTTTTTCCATCATGCATGCTTTTTCTGTCATTAATACCCTTTATATTGCAATTTTAGAATGTTCGTCATCTATCATGAGTAGGGTAGCCACTTTAAAAGTCATAAGTTGGAACACTTAAAGCCAGCGGTGTTCCATTTTACAAATTAAATTTTAAATGCTTAAAAAGCTTGTAGTTTAAAAAAGTACAAATATTATATTAAACGTTTCTAAAGGCATTTAAATTAATTATGTTTACTTTAGTATGAGAAATAAATTCATAACAATCATATTATACAGAGCGTTCCTTATATTACCGGGCCGCGGATTGCGTGTATGCGTGCTCCGCGCGCTGTATATTACACTGGGGAGTTTTCAGTTCTAAAACTCCCGCGTTTCTTACAGTGACATGCACTATAATGACTACTAACCTTGTTATAAGAGGTGTTGAAAGTGGTGTCCATCTGCATTCAGACATTCCTGGCAACTTCGGATGAAGTTTCCATTCATACGCATTCCTCCATTAGAATATTCCTTTTCCGCATCTAAGGTTTATCGGTTAGCGATCCCGTTATCCTAAACTTATTAAACGTGCATCTAACAGCTTCTCTGCCTTGAGTCGGTCCTGGTGGTGTAGTGGTAACCACCTCGTAAACACAAGATTATGGATTCAATCCTGAACAGGGCCGATGGATTTTTTCGGGCGTAAAAATCCTAACGAAAGTGTAGCTTCCTTCGGAAGGGAAGTAAAGCCGTGGGTCCCAAGTTGTAGAGTTACGGCCCGTTAAAGAACCTAAGCCTGAAAGTAGAGGCCTCTCACCTGACCTTTTTATTTTGGATAGATCGAAGACCAACTGCAAATTTCAGTCAAAATTAAATGAAATCAGTGCTCAATATGAAAATGAGCACAACAAAATCTATGACATTTTTATGAAAATACCGCTTAAGATGCAAAGTACAGATTATAGAACAAGTTGATAATTTTTACTAGGTGTTAGGGATACGGTGCATCTCTTTGCAGGAATGATCAATATAAAAGTAATAAGTTTAACAGAGTATATTGTACCATTAGCTGTATGTTTGTAAAGTAAAACAAGAAGATGCGTAAAAATAAAGTTTTACAAGATGACGGTCGTTCACATGCTCATTAATGGCAATGAAAATTGTACAATAAAAAGGTCCGATAACAGAAGAATTGAAGTGACAGCGATGAGGTTTCTATGTTCAGTAGAGGGGTATTATTTTAAATATGCATCGAAGTGTAAATATCAAAGAGCTTGAAGCATATTTAGCTTAAATGATTGACTTAATAATTTGAAAGATCGTCGGTTTAAACATATACAAAGATTGACAGGTGTCAGACTTCCCAAAATATTATTGGATTACAAACCAAAAGGAAAGACAATCGTCGACCGTCCACTGGCTAGATGACAAGATAGTCTCGTTATATGTGGAAGCAGAGTAACGCCTATTAGGAATAGAAGATGAGAAGAAAATAGGAAATTACTAAAGGCAAAACTAAAACATAACTAGAAAATCAATAAAAAGAACTGTTTAGGACTTGATTTACAACTAGGGTACATAAAACTGTGTTGTTTCTTGCACGAATGGGACAGCAAGAACAAGAAGTATTTTGTGAAATCCATTAATAAAAATGTCACAGCATTAATGCATTTGAAATCTAAATGTCTTATTATTGTAGATGTAAAATAAAGAAAGTATATTTATAGAATCATGAGAAAATTTTAAATGAAATCTTTAGAGACTGTTAAAGACACTAGAAGAAGCAGCCTATCAATCATTCAGAAACATTTGTTTAGAATTCAGAACCAAAATTCGGTCAAATACTCTCATATAGTATTACTCTATAGTCATTAAAATGTCCTTTTTGAACCCCAACTTTCTGAAAGATATGCTGTCAGTGATGAACAAATGAATGTATCAAGCTAACTTAAATCTCGGTATAACGACTGACTGTTGCTGAACGGTCAAGTATAGGTACCAGCATGTCATCGTCTACAACATTTTTGTGTTAAAAACTGTTTGTGTCATTAATACTTTTACATCGTATATCTGAGCCTTCACTCTTCCGGCTTTACTGAAAGTAGCAATGCAACATTTATTCATGAAATACGAACACTTTATCCAATATTATTGTGAATTTAAACAAGAACGTGTAGCGTCCATTCTAAAATTTAACATGGATTGAGGTATGGACACTGTTCTCAAGAAGGTTTGAGCCAAGCAATATATTCCTAGACGATAACTAAACCTGTAGACTTAACATATGATTATGCTTTTGACCTAAGCTGCAAGCAAATTGCTTCCCCGTCACTTTATAGGTAACAGATGCAATTCAGAAGAACTCGTAAGAGCAGATAACATTTTTGATGACACGTGAATTGCATTTTCAGCTACCCGTAGGAGACAACATCGATAACCACAGAATTTGGTCGATACTTAATCGGAATGCTGTCGTTCAACAAGTATACAATGAGATACTTTCTCTTTGTTGTGGTTTTCCGTCACATTTTAATGCTAAACAGTAATTTTTTACGATTTTAGAGACCAATGGACCACGTAGCAAGAATTTATAGGAATCTCGTTGCAAACATTGCATCTCCACGACAACAGGTTTAAAAAGAAGAATGATTAAAGAAAAACCAGTAATGATGCTGATGGTGTAGATAGTAGTAGCAGCAGTAGAAGTAG
The DNA here is from genome assembly GCA_030762175.1 of Metallyticus violacea. Taxonomy (NCBI): domain Eukaryota; kingdom Metazoa; phylum Arthropoda; class Insecta; order Mantodea; family Metallyticidae; genus Metallyticus; species Metallyticus violacea. The sequence continues at coordinate 20,509,501 of CM060845.1, forward strand.
TAGTAGCAGTAGTACTAGTAGTAGCAGCAGCAGCAGTAGTAGTAGTAGTAGTAGTAGTAGTAGTAGCAGTAGTAATAGTAGCAGTTGTAGTAATAGTAGCAGTTGTAGTAGTAGTAGTTGTAGAGTAGTAGTAGTACTAGTAGTAGTAGAGTTGTAGTACTAGTAGTAGTAGAGTAATAGTAGTAGTAGTAGTAGTAGTAGTAGTAGTAGTAGTAGTAGTAGTAGTAGCAGTAGTAATAGTAGCAGTTGTAGTAATAGTAGCAGTTGTAGTAGTAGTAGTTGTAGAGTAGTAGTAGTACTAGTAGTAGTAGAGTAGTAGTAGTAGAGTAGTAGTACTAGTAGTAGTAGAGTAATAGTAGTAGTACTAGTAGTAGAGTAGTAGTACTAGTAGTAGTAGTAGTAGTAGTAGCAACAGTAATAGTAGTACTAGTAGTAGTAGCAATAGTAGTAGTAGTAGTAGCAACAGTAATAGTAGTACTAGTAGTAGCAATAGTAGTAGTAGTACTAGTAGTAGTAATAGTAGTAGTAGTAGTAGAGTAGTAGTAATAATAGTAGTAGTAGTACTAGTAGTAGTAGTAGAGTAGTAGTAATAATAGTAGTAGTAGTAGAGTAGTAGCAATAGTAGTAGTAGTACTAGTAGTAGAGTAGTAGTAATAATAGTAGTAGTAGTACTAGTAGTAGTAGTAGTAGTAGTAGTAGTAATAGTAGTAGCAATAGTAGTAGTACTAGTACTAGTAGTAGTAGTAGTAGTAGTAGTAATAATAGTAGTAGTAGTAGTAGAGTAGTAGCAACAGTAGTAGTAGTAGTAGAGTAAAAGTAATAGTAGTAGCAACAGTAATATTAGTACTAGTAGTAGAGTAGTGGAGTAGTAGTAGTAGTAGCAGTTTTTTCCCATTGGAGGGGAAACGCTTTATGCGCGCCAGTAAGCTACCAGTCTGGGACTTTCAATATGTACCCACTAAAACTCCAGCACTACGGAATCACTTGTCCTTTCTCGTCTTTTTCTTTTGTTTTGATGATCATTTCCGCAATATTTATCTATTTCTATTTGTTTCGTAACATTTCTGTTATAATAATTTCCACTGTTATTTCTTTACTACTTTTTTGTCTAACTTCTCTACATTATTCCCTCTCTCACTTATTTTTTCCACTTTACCAGCCCCGTAGTTTATATGTGTCCACATATTCATACCATTTGATGCCTAAGTATTTAAGAGATCTTTTGGACCTTATTTCCACATCGTCAAATCTGGCATTTACTTCTTTTAATGTTTTTCTCCTCTCTAGGACAGTTATTTCTGTTATCTCAGGAGCCAGCTGTAATCGTTTTTGGAACATCCTTGTTCACTTTCTTCCACATCCTCTTTAGTTTTACCATATGCCATTAGTGTCGTCGTTGATTCTACTCCATCATAATATACGAATAGATTGCACAAAGTAGATCCTTGAGGTACTCCACAGCTCATGTTCAGCTTTGCGTTTTTTCCCCATCATTATTTTCTATCTTTTAAACAACTACAGTGAAGTATGACGTGATTTTCCTTCTTTTTAATTCATTTACTGTGCCTACCCATGGAGCCGAGTTAAAACCATTTTTAATATCCAGTGTAGCTATAGCTGCATATTTGTTTGTTCAATTTATTTCTGATTCTATAGTTTCTTTTGCATCTACAATTGATAATCCTTTCCTGAACCTAAATTGTGTTGGTGTCAAGATATTTGTTCAATATCTTCGATGAGTCTTTTGTTAATGATCTGTTCAAAGATTTTCCCTATTTCATTAATTAAGCATATGATTTGTTACCATCTACATGTTTGATTTTTCAATTAATATTAAAGTTACTATTTTCCATTCTTTTGGGAAAACTCCTTTAATAATAAGTTCATTTATTGTTATTTCAAGAATATTGGACTTTTGTCGGCTATAGCGTGTATAACTTCTGGGGGAATCCCATCAGGCCCCGCTACTTATCCTGTTTTTATATTTTTTGCAACTTCTATGGCATAAAGGTATTTCTTCTCCATTGATTTCTATTTCTGGCCATACGTTTATGTTCTGAGAATAACGTTTTAGCTGTTCTTCATCCGTCATTACTAATGGTGATCTAGCCCCTATCTTTCCCGTTTCTATTTTGTACCTAGTACTCCATGGGTCTGCGTCTAGCTCAGTTCATAGTTGGTCCCACGAATTGTTTTTGCTAATTTAATAGCCTTTTTTAAAACGTTACGGATTTCTGGAAATTGATTTTGTACCTCATGTTTTTTTTTTTTTTTTTTTAACCGCCTCGGGTGGTCGAGGTCGTTAAGGCACGGACTCGTGAGCGGAAGGTCCGAGGTTTCAATACCACCAGGACCGTCCTCCCTGACTGTTTTTTTTTTTTTTTTCAGCTTTTCCTCAGTCCTCATAACTGGCAAATGCCGAAGAGGTACCCTAAACTTAGGCCTAGAACGTTTCCTTCCCTTAAAAAAAAAAAAAAAGAAGAATCCCTTTCCCAATGTATCATTTCATTTCATTTCATTTCATGCGTCATCAATGTGCATCGCCTGTGGTGTCTCAGTAGTAAAACGGGCATTAAACACTAATCAAAGAAAATCTTCCCATCATTCAGAATGCTGTAATCATTTTCGCTGATCCATTTCGCTAGTGCACTGCCATTCTTATCTTCTGTCGGTGATCCCCAACAGTACGCCTTGGCATTAATATCTCCTGCAATTATACATTACTGCTTTTCACACGGTGTTCAATGCTATATCTTATGTCAATCAAAAATTGCTGTATTATTCTTCATTTTTTGTAGGTGAGGCTTAAGGAGTATAAAACCATCTCATCAGTTTCCACCCATACATATGCTTTGCCACTCCCTGTTGCCCGTATCTTGAATCCCTGCTGTGGTATATAAATAGCGGCATCAATGCTTTCATCAGTTATCCTATGCTGAACTAAGTTTTATCTTGTTTACGTTTGGTTTGCTAGATCTACACCGTATGCCATACATTTGTGTGCAAGAAGGGTCATAACCCGTTTGCTCCTTTCAAAGATTTGTTTGTATTAATTTCGTGTTCGTTTTACAAAAACGTTCCTTTTCTCCCTTTCGTACAAGTCTGGGCATCGCATTGTCTCTGCCTGGATTGACACAAGTAGCACTTTGTTACATTTTTACCTTCTTTTATTTTATGATTCATTTCTCCACAGTTATGACAGATTTGTTCTGTTTGTTTATGCGAGCAATCACTTGCTTTGTGTCCTATCCCATAACATTTATAGAACTTTTTAGGATATTGTTGTGTTTACTCTCCACCTATCCGATCCATCCCCTATTTTTTTCCTTATTATCAATCTATTTGCCGCTTATATGTTTGTAGTTACAAACGCATATTTTATGCATTGTCTTTTTATTCATTTTTATGTTTGTGACTTCTTCATTTATTGTGTAATTCTTGCTTTAGAGTTTTCTTTATACCGTCTTCTTGTACACTCTCGTCTATATCTACGATTATGACTGTTTGGTTTTGGGTCTTCGTTTGGACTTCAGAATTTTTATCTAATATAGCAGTTAACAACTGTTTAAAAGCTTGTCTATCCTTTTCTTTTACTTTTACTTGTACACTACCATTATTATTTTTCCTTTTCTGATTGATAATCACTCCCTCCCTGTTTACACATTGTTTTATGTTTATTTTTATCTGCATATGACTGTTCCCCGACGTGTTTCAATATTATTGTATCTTCACTTTTTTCTTTTTTATCCTAACGTCTTCCTTTCTACTTCCCTTATTCGTTTGCTTTTCTTTATTTGCATATGTTGTTATTTGGATATAGTTCTTGTACTCTAGTGTACAGTAAGCTACACATTAAGTTTTAATTCTCCCACTTTTCTTAGCCATATTCAGATTCATTTCAAGGTTTATCTTTTATTGAGTTTCCTCCGTCTTCTGTATCAATGTGGTAGATATATCTCTTGTGTTTTTCTGGTCTCGTATTCATCGCTCACGTTTCATTTGATGTTATATAGCAGACCATCTTCCCTGCATTTAATTTGCCTTTCTTCAGTGCCTGTTGAATTTGCGGGTTTATATAATGGATATTTTCCATGATGTTTCCATTCTGGTGATCTAGTTCTTTAGTGGTGATAATTAAATCTTCGTCTTCCGTCTTTAATACTTCTCCATTAACAACTGACTCTTTCGGAATAGTCAGTCCTGGTGGTGTAGTGGTAACCATACTTGCTTTCTAAACCCAAAATCGCAGGTTCAAACCCGGTCAGGATCGATGGATTTTTTTTCGGGTAAAAATCCTAAGTATGGCTTCCTTCGGAAGGGAAGTAAAGCGTGGGTCCCGTGTCGTACATTTATTTACTGCACTAAACAGAACCTCAAGCCTGAAAAAAGAGGTCTCTGAGGTCTCTGTCAGCCGTTTCACGCCCTGAATTGAATGGGACGTTATGACCTGAGATGTTAAAGAGCATCCGTAAATAAAACAAATCAAAAATGTTTCGGAATATTTCCTTCGGCCAGTTGATGTTTACTAATTCTTGCAATTCTTAGTCTTTTAGATCCTTTTCCAATTCCTTTTCTATTTCATTTATTACTCCCACTTTTTCTTGTTGTTTACTTATTGTCTGTGTACTTACGTCATGTGTTTTCTTTGTTTCATTTCCGCTCACTTTCTCCGAGACTCTTCAATTATTTCAGTTGTAAAGTTTTTTAAACTGTATCCATTTAACGCGCTAATTGCATTTTTATGTCTTTTTTTGTGTTTGGAATTTCCCTGATTACTTTCAGTAAAGTTTCAATTTCTTTCGCTATTTTTTTTTAAATCTTTATGCATATGTTATTCTTTTTCCATTTTTTTGAGTAATAAAACATGTTCTTCATTACTTTTGTTTATTTTTCAGGGCTTTCCATTGTATTTCTTTTAATTTGCCTGCTCGTTTCTTCTTTGCTTTGTTCTCAGTTACTTGGTTCGCCCATGTTTCTAAAGGTTGCGCTTTTGTCGCACTCAGAGATCATCCTATTATTACGACTACCGGTGGAGCCCCATCTTATGTGAGTTGGTGGTGATCGATCAACTAATGGGCATCTTTTAAATGGATCGGGTTCATTTTCTCTTTCTAGACTGCGGCATTTTGTTAAACTATTGTTCCAGTTATATTTCAGTGCATCCATGCCTAGTTCCCTACCGCTGATGCTTGACAGTCACTGGATGGCTGTCGTCTGGGGCTGCCCTTTCACTTCCATTCCTGGCCGGTTCTGGTAATCCGATGCCCTTGTCCCGTAAGATGCTTTCCTCTAAGTCTATATCCATAATTCCAATTTCAGTCCATTTCCGCTGCCGAGCATCATCATTTATCTCAAGGAAATGAGGTGGAGGGAGTCCAAAACCAAACTAGGTAGCTGGAGAAGAGAAGACCTCACCAGGAAAGGAAGGAAGTAAGGTGGGAGCCTACCTAGGGCACCTTGGATTAGCCAAGCCGGCACCGACAAGACTAGAGCCCCTGAG